>JAQFVV010000051.1:3893398-4245898 GCA_028023455.1 Epiperipatus broadwayi
TTTTATATATTTCTTACTTTTAAATACTTTTTTTTTTAAAAATTGTTTTTCATCTGTGCGATAATATATATGTTAAATAAGTATTTTAATTGTCCGTTTTTATTTAAAAAAAAAATACTTAAGATTATTTCCTATTTATTTTAATTTTAAAATAATGTAAGTCATATGTATACCTTTACAATATATATATATATACTTTATCACATACATACTTCAAACACAAATAAAATCAGCTGGAAAAAGACACACACATATATAATATTAATAAAAATTTCTATTCATTTACAAAAGTATTTTAGCATATTTTAAGAAAGTGAAAAATGCCAAAGTTATATTTTTGAATTATAAAGAGAGAATTGGAAACGCTATTTTAAATTATTTTTAGAAATGCAAATGATTTTTGCAATTCTTTAGTTCAAGGAGTGCGTTTTCACTAAGATTGATATATATTATACTTTTATGTATAAAATAATAAACAACGATATTTTTCTAAATGACAAAACAAAATGGAAATTAAGCTAGAGGGTGAAGTAGAATATTGCTGAATCAATATTTATCTAACCGTAAACAAAAAACAAATTTAAAAAAAAAAAGAGAGAAAAGTTGAGAACTGAGACTTAAACATATTTTATGCAGTCCTGATTATCTGTAGAGAATAATGAATATTAATTGAAAATCATTTTTCATATATGTATGTTTACTGGATATGTATAATAAAATATTAATATTTTAAATATATGATGTATAAAATTATATATATATGAAGAAAATATTTTTATTTTTCTTCTGATTAAATTTTTAATGAGACGTTTGTACCTATAATCGCATACACGCACATGCATACATCTTGTATAGAATAAAAAAACAATGACGAGTCACTCGTTGGTGTACCAAAAATTTATTTTATTCATCGCAACATTATTTAATACCTGAATCATTTCTAGAAGCACACGTCATCATGTCCATCGACTTAAGATTTTAATGACGTAGTACATTTTCCTAACGACAGATCATTTAATTTTTTGGTGTTATAATAAAAATATTAACTAGTATAAACCAGCTTCGTTTGTTTTGAAGATAATAATACTTTTGTATATTCGGTATAATTGTCAATTTAAGGATTGATTTGCCTATCTTTATTATTCCTTAGATTTAGCACAATTCAAAAATCTTTTGATTCTTTTCTGTATTTCAAATGATTCACGATAATATACTCCGATTTTAGAGAAGGAAAAAACACCAAAATATGGAAAATCATTGAAATCATTGTAATAAACTACCTATATAAAATTATATAACTAGAAAGTACTTTTCAGAACTACTTTTATTTAAGTTATAGTGAAAAACGTTTCTATGGAAATGATTTTCAGTAGGACCTATTAAGTGCACTCAAAGGTGTACTGTACAAGCTTCCTGAAATGAAATCTCTCAACACTCAAGAGATGCCCTTCCATGCCTCAAAGCTAAAGTAACCAATAGTGTGATGATGATAATGATTTGACACCTAACCTGGCCTAATGTTCTGATAGAAGTTTGTTTTCGTTGGTCAACAATTGTTCTAGATTATGAAATGCCGAATTATGTAACGCAACAAATTCAATGGAGTTAAGAAATTAAACGACATACTTTTTATTTATTTAAAAAAAAGCTACTATAGTCTTAGAAAGAGATCTGGTGAAAAGCTTACAAATTATTAAATCTTTAATTAAGTGGGAGGTGACATATGTATCCCTAACTCATCCCCGCTCCCCTTAATCTAAAATATTTTTCATTTTAGTATTTTTCAGCAGATTATTATACTACATATTTATTGTGGGTTGGAATAGTTTAAAGCCTGTCCATTAATGTATGAAGATTGGCTATCTTAATATAAAGCTGAGCACTGACCAACTGATGATTGCTGGTTTAGCATGAAATACGTATATTGGTGATTATTTATCTTTTCAACTTGTGTATGATCAGGTAGGTCAGCAATATGAGATGGCTTGGAGAGTTGAGGGTCACATTAAAGTCTGAGTTTGAATCCCTTATATATTACATATTAATTTAGTTTATTGGAAATGTACATACCTATTTGATATAATAAATAAATAATCATAACTTTTAAATATCTATAATTGCAAAGCGGAGATAATTAACTCCATGTCAAGATTTGTGTAGGTCAAAAACCAATGAAAAGATAGAATGATACAATTCTATCTTTGGACTCTGTTGTTATATAAATTTAGTTTTTGACTTGTTTTTTTTTTTTAAAATTATACAGTAGATTTTATCTATTGCTTTAATTTATATACAAACCAAATATTTCACTATCACCATTAATATATTCAAAAGATGAAGACAATATCTTATTTTTAATAATCTCTGAATGTTAAGGGAAATATTAGTTTTAATAATCATAATAATAAATAAATAATAACTTCTAAAAATCTGCATTTAGTTAGTTATCCACTTTGCAATTATAGATATTTAGAAGTTATGACTATTTACTTATTATTACAATTATGTTCAAAGGTTGTTAAAAGTAACACTTGTTCTTCATTCTTTGAATATATGAATGGTGATTGCAGGGGATTTAGCCTGTTCATAAGTTGAAACAATAGACAAAATTCATCTTGTAATTTAAAAATCAAGTCAAAAACTAATCGTATGTAATAACAGTGTCCAACCATAGAATGGCACCAATCTCTCTTTTCATTGGTTTTGATGCTACATAAAACTCGATGCTACATAACTCAGCATGTGGTGGTTATTTCTGCTTTGCACCACCTATTTGATAGTAAAATTAATAGTGTTAATTGACAAAGACATATGGTGGGTCAAATTGGTTATCTATTGGAATCACTATAAGTGTTTTCTTCTTTGCATTTCCAAAAGATCATGCCAATACAATATTTTATCTACACACCAGGTCATAGATTTACTTTAACCATATCTATGTGTTCATATAATCATGAGTTTTTATTTTATTTATCAAACTATTTTAATAAATCATTTGCCCTTCTGTTGTTTAAAATTTAATTTAGTATTCATGTCATGCTTAGTTAAGTTTGGACACTGTTTCATTGGGTATTTAAATTTGCAGTTTGTTACTGCATATGCAGATGCTTGAAAATGAGGCTTAGTTTTCTATGCTAATGGAGAGAAATAGGATATTATAATTTGAGGCTAGTATTCTAGGAACCTATATGCTAAATAGTGATTATAAATAAAGCTATTAGATGATGCAATTCTCAGTCCAACCTTCTTATAGAAAGTTAGAAATTGATCCAACTCTCATAGATGGGTTGCAAATTGATAATAATCAGAAAGTATAACCTGCATTTATTTAAGAAATTATCATTATAATCTTTACAAATTGAGAAAGTATGGGGTGATCATCATCATTATCATTCTAGCTATTAATAAAAAACTGAGATCAGGATCTCAGAATCTTATATGATTAATAACATATTTAATAACATGTTCATATTAGTATAAAATAATGATTACATATTTTTATACATTAATTAATAGTTTATCTTTTTTATTTTATTTAAACCTTTTAAATTCTGACATTTTCTATTACTCCACCTAGTGGATGTTTTTGAAAATGCCCAACTTTTCACTTCTGTGTAAAATCTTTGTTTTATATTAAAAATCCGTAAATTGGACTTGATTTTTTTAAAATTTAATTTTATAAATGAAAAAAATCTAAAAAATCACATTTGATTTATTAAAATATTTAAAAACTGACTTGTAAATAAAAACACACCTTGTAAATGTCACCAGTGATATTAGCAGAAACATTCTTCTCAGATAATGGTTGAAATTTTTTTTATTTGTTCTTTATAAACTAACCAAGATGGTTTTGTGATAAATCTGTCAAAGTCTGTTTTAAAATATGGCATTTGCTTTATAATTATTACAAAAATTGAAAAGATTTTACCATCATGTCAATTTTAACAGATAGTAATGTATACATGCAAATGTTTTCTTTATTTATATTACAGCCAAATTTATTAATATCTATTTTTAAAAATAAAAGATAAATTAATAAATTGAAAGTGTACACATGTATTCTTTTTTTGTTTTAATTACCAGCAATCAATTAGTGTGTAAAAATAATCAAAAATATTTTATATACAAACAAAAATCACAATTTTTTTTATTACAAAAACTTCGTGTAAAAACTAAATCAGACAGAAGTAAACATCTGAACATTTTTTCTGACATAAACATGAAGTAAACATTTATATCATTGTTTATTGTCTATATCTTAATAATCACTTCAGTTTTTTTTAGAATCAATAGATCAATAAAAGTAGTCCTGCAGAAACTATTATTTAAAAAGAAATCCTATGTTAATATTACTTATGATAGCAATATAATAATAATATAAAGTGGCAAAACTAGTACACTGAAAAAGTGTACAAACTATGTTTCTAATGAATCTGAAAGTTATTAAGTTAATAAAAGATCAACAGAACTTTTCACTCATATTTATGTTTTTTTCCATATTCCTACATTAGAATTTATATATATATATATATATATATATAAAGTTAAGAGCATGCTAATAGCTCTAAACAAGCTTTTTTTTTATTTATTTATGATAAATGCTACTACAAGAGAAGGCATTCAAATCATTTTTATTTTAAATGGTCCCCATCCCCAGACCGGTTTCGACCTATGGGTCTCTTCAGTGAGGAGTTGGGACATTAGATCTAAAAAACCAACTCAATATATATATATATATAAACAAAAACTCTGGGATGAACTTTAAATATTAAATATACCAATATATATATATAACAAATATATAAATAAGAGCTGTATCCAGATTCTGGCATTTACATAGTCATTAGTAGCATTTAACAGTTAAAAATTAAAAAAACAAACAAATCTCATTAAAATCACACAACATTATAACCAAGAAATTAAATTTGCATTTTTTCACTTTCTACTGAGAAATGTTTATAACATTTTTTTACAGATTTAAAATTCATGTATATTTATTTTCTAATATTTTAATTTCAAAAAAATTCAAAAGATATCATAATAATATAAACAGTATTTCAAAGTAACTGAAGCCATACATTGATGCCTAGTCATTCTATATTTGGTGATCTTGAACTTTGTGAGATTACTTCAAGAAAATATTACAATGGTCTAAAATCTTGATTTTTGGAAAGTTTAGAATTTTTTTTGCATCATAATTGTGTAATAATTATTAGAAATCAAAATATATATTATTACATATTTATTTTTTACAGAAATGTGTTATTTTTAAATATAAAAGAATGTGTTCTTAATAATGTTACCATAAAGATTACAGTCTCTCATAAAAAATACAATCGTCTAGAAGTGATGTTACTCAGCAGATTGTTATAATATTTAGTGATATTGTAAAAATTATACAAAATTGGATAAATTAATACATTTAGTTGATATTAAAACAATGCATTCATATTTTTAAAACAAACATCAAACAAAGATGATTTCATTCACTTTGCAAATTGAATCTGCTCCACATAAAATTTGATGATTTGTTTTGCTTAAAATCTATTTTTTAAAATAATTGTCAAAGTCAAATATAATTTTTTAAAATTTATTTAATTTCTAAACAAAAATATCTATTAAATGAGGTCAAATTTATTATATTTTGATAAATAATAATGATTTAATATTAAAATAAAAACTGAAAACTAAAATCTATTGAGAACAATGAAATCTGTCAGAATGTCAGCTGAGTGTAAAAGAGTTAATGTTTTCCATAAGCCCCACATATAAAATAATTCAAGTATGTATTTTTATTCTGAAAATTATGTAATAAAAACAAAAAACATAGTAATATCAAATGAATAAGCCTTATTTTGATAATACATTTAATTTGAATTATTATTAAATTATTAATAGATGAAGATGAGTAGCACCCATTAGACCAGAAGAGATAACATTCAATTTTGTATAGTAACTTTTCAGTACCTGGCTACATTTTCAGCCAATCTACATTTTAAAAAATGATACTACAAATAGCATGAGACTACTGTCACTTTAGAGTGATGTTTGCCTGCTTTCATCAATTTATTAATTTGAAAAATCTGAAGAGATCATCAGCAAATATTAAACAACTTTATTGTTAATGAAAGAAGCAATTTCTTCCAAGAAGTTGACATTTCCCCTTTCTTATAGTACTGTTTTCACACAAAATTTTTGGAATAAAATCACTTTTTTGCTTCTTTATTAAATATTTCTAATTATTTTTTTATATTAATTGATTGTAATCATGTGTCAGAAAACCATGCACTATTAGATTGATATTAATTTACTAATTGATTGATATGTAATATAGGGTATATGAGCACAGACTTTCACATGACCCACCACTCTCCACTCTATCTAATAACACTGATAAACCCAAGTACATATATGCTGAAAAGATAAATAATCACCAATATACATATTTCATGCTAAACCAGCAATCATCAGTTGGTCCAGATTATCATCTCCCACACATATATACTATAAGTGCTGAGATATATATTAAGATAGACAATCTTCATACTTTAATGGACTGGCTCCAATCTACTACACACTCCAACTCTTTAACCATCCATCCAATTGAAAATCCATGATGGAATGCTCGAAGGCCACCCTAAGGCCAAGATTCTTGTCACACCCATGTTAACCCAAGGTCAATCTGAACCCCACATGTACAGGACATAATCCATTAAACACATATGCAAGGATGGACAGACATCTCTACAACGTAATAACTGATACACAGGCTTAATATATACCATGTGTCTATATATGTAATATAGGGTATATGAGCACAGACTTTCACATGACCCACCACTCTCCACTCTATCTAATAACACTGATAAACTCAAGCACATATATGCTGAAAAGATAAATAATCACCAATATACGTATTTCATGCTAAACCAGCAATCATCAGTTGGTCCAGATTATCATCTCCCACACATATATACTATAAGTGCTCAGATATATATTAAGATAGACAATCTTCATACTTTAATGGACTGGCTCAGCATGGGTGTGACAAAAATCTCAGCCTTAGGGTGGCCTTCGAGCATTCCATCATCGGATTTTCAATTGGATGGACAGTTGAAGAGTTGGAGTGTGTAGTAGATTGGAGCCAGTCCATTAAAGTATGAAGATTGTCTATCTTAATATATATCTGAGCACTTATAGTATATATGTGTGGGAGATGATAATCTGGACCAACTGATTATTGCTGGTTTAGCATGAAATACATATATTGGTGATTATTTATCTTTTCAACATATATGTGCTTTAGTTTATCAGTGTTATTAGATAGAGTGGAGAGTGGTGGGTCATGTGAAAGTCTGTGCTCATATACCCTATATTACATATATGGACACATGGTATATATTAAGCCTGTGTATCAGTTATTATGTTGTAGAGATGTCTGCCTATCCTTGCATATGTATTTAATGGATTATGTCCTGTACATGTGGGATTCAGATTGACCTTGGGTCAACATGGGTGTGACAAGAATCTCGGCCTTAGGGTGGCCTTCGAGCATTCCATCATCGGATTTTTAATTGGATGGACAGTTGAAGAGTTGGAGTGTGTAGTAGATTGGAGCCAGTCCATTAAAGTATGAATATTGTCTATCTTAATATATATCTGAGCACTTATAGTATATATGTGTGGGAGATGATAATCTGGACCAACTGATGATTGCTGGTTTAGCATAAAATACATATATTGGTGATTATTTATATTTTCAGCATATATGTGCTTGAGTTTATCAGTGTTATTAGATAGAGTGGAGAGTGATGGGTCATGTGAAAGTCTGTGCTCATATATCCTATATTACATATATAGACACATGGTATATATTAAGCCTGTGTATCAGTTATTAATTGATTGATATGTAAATAGATAGATTTGAATTCATGATTTTTCAGTCTATTCAACCTCCACTTTATCTCAAGCAACTGCTATACATGACCACACGCATGCAAAAAGATATGTGATTCCAATATATTTATTTTGTATAAATCAGCATTCTGATCTCAACCATATATGCAATCAGAGCTTAGGTTATATGAAGATAGGAATTCCTCAAACTTTAATAGACAGGCTTCAATAATGCTCAAAATCCTGAGTTCAAATCTCACCACTTATCTATATAAGAAACATTCAGTATAATCAAATTACACAGAGGCAAATCTCTCCATACAGTAGCACCACTCAGTGCAAGCCAGAGTAACCAATGGGTACAGGAAGATTTGTGCAAAAAATCCCTATCTACTATCTACTAATTAAAACAGGCAAAACTCTCTATACATATTGCCACTCAATTCATTTACTATCTACTCATCCAATATCCCCAGACTAGTTTCTAGTTTGTGGCTTTCAACAGTGAATAGCCTTGGATCTAAGAGCACTGTACTTAGATCTAAAATCTGATGCAACCCTCCAGAAGTCACTTTTTACCTTATTAGCTAACTATAAAGCTTTGAGTCCAAAATGAAAACACAATAATGTTTTTAATTCAAATTCATTAGCTTGCATAGTCATATAGATCTGAACTCAGTTTGGCATCCATACTTTTTTGATATCTTTGGTTCTTTAATAAGCACAGTCACCATAATTCTATTGGAAAAGATTGGTACTAAAACATTAAACAACACATCCCACATTCTTTATGTTTACACAAGCTGTCTAAACAGAGGTAAAGCTCTCCATACAATAGAATCACTCAGTGCAAGACAGAGTAGTTAATGGATGCAGGAAGGTTTTTGCATAAAATCCCTATCTAGAGATCTAGGTGCATTGCTCTCAGATCCAAGGCTCCGCACAAATGAAAGCTGCATGCTAGAAACTAGTCTGGGGATATTGGATTAGTAGGCACTAGATAGAAATTCTATGTAAATACCTTCCTGCATTCATTGCTTACTCTGGATTGCATTGAGTGGTGCTAGTGCATGGAGAGTTTTGCCTTTGTGTAAGCAGCTTGTGAGTGGTATTGCTTTAAAATTATAATTGATTGATAATTATTTAAAACAAAAAATACTCTTCTATACATTGACCAAATTTGTATATGTTCTATTTTTAAAAATAGAATAAACTTGACTGTAATATTAAAAAAGAAAATTGCAGTGTAAGTTTGACCATGCTTTATGTGAAACTGATCGTGTAATGCCATCGCCTGTCAGAACTGATATGGTGTAGAAATATTTTCAAATATTGGAAAAATTATAAAGCAAATATCATATTTTAAAACAGAATCTGATATATTTATCATATATCAAAATTTGTTTCTTCACATTAGAAAAAATTAAAATAGAATTTTTTTATTTTCTGAAGAATAATTACATTTCTATCATTGTCATCATCATCATCATCATTATCAACCATTATCAATCCACTGCAGGATGAAGCTCTCTCCAAGTTTAATCCATCTTCTCCGATCTTTAGCTTCTTTTCTCCACATCACCCCTACACATTTTCTTATTTCATCCATCCATCTTACATGTGGTCTCCTTCTGGGTCTTTTATGACATATTATGTAGTGTGTTTTTATGCACAAAAAGTTTTCAATATTTGAAAAATTCAAATATGATTGTTTTAAAATATTTTTCATTTGTAAAATTAAATTAAAAAGAAATCAAGTTCAATTTATTGAGTTTTAGTATTCAATATAGATTTTATCCAAAAATGAAAAGTTGAATAATTTCAAAAACTTTCACCAGGTGACGCAATAAAAAATGTTATTTTCCTAGAAGGTTAATGATTATTTATTTATTTAAGATTGATACAGAATTTCACATAATCATGTTTTATGATAATTAAAATGTTTCCTATGGTAGTTCCGATATTCTTGTGATAAAAATTTAAAATCATATGTAGCAAAAATGTGTTATGCTCGCTGATATTTACAATTTATAATGCAGTTCAAGAAATAATACAAAAATATAACTTATTTAAGATTAGAGTCACGTTGAACCATTTAATAGATTTTCCATTAATCTCTTATAATCAATAAAACAGACGTTAAGAAAATATAATAATTTAATATACGTAGAATAATAATAAGTAAAGCATTATTCAAAATTTATGACTAGTTATTACTATTTGAAAAATTTAAATCGGGTAAATTATTGTATTCTTATTTTATTTAATGATTTAAGTAGAAATATAAACATTACGTTTCACTTGATATCTGTTTACATAATTATACTTTTTTTTTTTTAAATATCAAAAATTATTAAATTTATATTGTTAATAAAAACAGATATTGTCTTCCTTTATAAAAAGAAAAGGAAAGCTATTGATTAATATATGTGATGAATATAACATATATATATTGTAATCATTATAAGAACAGTAGATTATGAGTTTATTATGATGTGCATTTGAGTTTGTAAATTCAACGATTCAAGGTTTGATACTAAATGATATAATTGACTGGTGGTTAGTATTTCAGCAATTTTTTTATGATTATTTTGCTTAGCGATAAAAATTCTAATTAATTAATTTTTAAGATAACTGAAAAGACAGCTTATTCAATAAATTTCATAAATACAAAATATATACTTTATTAATCAACGTTTTCAGATTACACTCGCCAAAAAAAAAAAAAAAAAGATTATTTATAAATCAGGTAACTTCTTAAAAAAAAAAACAAGATCTCATGATCTCTGACAGTTTATTAATTGTCATTTTTTGTTTTTCTCCGAGAATAATTATAAACTTTGTTTAAAAATATAATTTATCTATTTATTTCCCTATTCAAGAATAATTTATTCTTTTGTTATAATGGTTTGCGGTTTTAATATTAATACAAATTGCATTAAATTTCCAATACTTAATATTTTAAACAATAATTTAATTCACCAATGTAAATTATTCGCTTTAATAACCTTGAAAATTTTTATTAAATTCAAGTGAATGCTTTATTTCTTTAAAAAAAGAATTGAAAACCGTTTTGACTAAAAAACATAATGTCTTAAAATACTGACGACCTCAGTTTTCTTTATTACCTTTGCACCATTTCTTATATAAGTTTTGGCTTTGTCAAAATGTACATAATATTCAGGTTTTTAACTTTTGAAGAGAGGGCATAAATAAAAATAATAATTTTAATTAATGATTATAATGTAAATAGAGGGGTTTGAATTCAGAATTATTCAGTGTATTCATCCTCCATTCTATCTCAAGCAACCAATACCAATGATCACACATATACGAAAAAAATACATGATCCCCAATATATCTATTTCGTGCAGAACCAGTACTCATCAGTTGGGCCAGATCATAATCTACCACAGATGTGTACAGGCAGTGTTCAGTTTCCATTAAAGTAGCAATTGATTATGGTTGGTTCTGCTTGAACTATGTTGGGGGTCATGTTTCTTTTTTGCATGTGTATGGTTATGTATATCATTGCTTGAGATAGAATGAAGAATGACTAGACAAAAATCCTGAGTTCAAATCTTTCTATTTACATGTATAAAAACATTTAGGATAAGCAAATACTTACTGCCTTGGAATTAATTATTTACAATATATGTATAGAACATTGACTGTAGTCTATAGACCCGAAATAAAATTTTCAATTCCATTCATAATCTGAAAAAAATTCAGGGTTCAAACTGAATCAAACTCAAAATCCAAATTTAAGCAATTATTATTTTGTACACAAGGGAAGTCAATCTTGTCTTATTTAAGATATCCAGAATTACAGATGTATATTATATAATAGTTGACATTATATTTATGGTTCAGCACTGGATTAATAGCTCAATTTATCACTCTGATACTCTAGCATAAAATAACTTCTTATGATACTGGAACTATGCAAGTATTGTGATTGCAAAACATTTGGCAATGTCATTTGAATCCTAAAACTATTTTAGATATAGTTAGGCCTGATTTTTAAAAATATTACATTAGACATATCTATACTATTTTAATTTAAGTGCCTGATTATTAATGTTCTTAGATGCCTTATTAGTGATTTAATCTATATAGAGTAATGACATCTAAACATCATGTGATTACCATTGTTTATTGTGTTTTTATTTTGGATTAAAAGCTTTATATTTAGCTAATAATGTAAAGGTGGTTTCTAGAGGGTTGCATTAAATCAAGGTGAAGTGCTCTCAGATTCAAGGCTTCTCACTGATGAAAGCCACAAGTAAGAAACTAGTCTGGGAATATTAAATAAATAGGCACTAGATAGGGATTATATACACAAACCTGCCCGCATTCATTGATTACCCTGGCTTGCAGGGAGTGGTGCTATTGTATGGCACATTTTGCCTCTGAATAATGGCATCTGTTTTAATTTGCAGCAGTTTTACAGATTTTGATAAAATACAGTGGGAAGCTAATGGAACAGAATTAAATGAAAGTTAGTCATCTAGATTTTGCAGATGATGTAATGATTTTTAAAAATAATGCTTCAGAGTTTCAGGAAATATTGCAAGGAATATCATATTAAAGTAAAAAAGTAAAACTAAAAGTTGGTGTTAAAAAGAATGAAGTAATGTTCAATGGCCTTTCTCAAAAGAGGTAAATAAAGATTGATAATAATGTATTAAAATAAGTAAAAACATAATGGATGAAATTAATTACAGAATTAAACTTTGTCAGAGTGCTTTTTGGTAGAAATACCATAATATTAAAAGGAAATATTTAAAAGATTTTTAATAAATGTGTTTTACCAGATCTTACTTATTGATCTAAGACTTGGACATCTAACAGAAGAGCAATATAGAATCTTCAGACCACTTAATAAAGTATGGAGAGATGCATGTTAGGAGCAATAAAAACAGATTGAAAATGAAATATTTGGGTAAGAGAACAACAGGTGTTACTGACCTTATTAAAAGAATTAAGAGATTGAAGTTAAGGTGGACTGGATATATTGCTGGAAGACACAATTAATAGACAGACCATTGAAATCTTAAATTCGATTACAGCAGATAGAGAAAGATATGACATATGAGAGATAGATGGATGAAATAAGAAAGTATGTTGGGATGATGTGGAGAAGACAGGCTTGGAGAAATCTACATTGTTCTGCAAATGGATAATGATTGAAAATGATGATAATGAATGTAAGCATTGACAACTTGATGCTCATAAAACACTTTAAGCTAAACAAAAGAAGGTTGCCTTGACAACAGTTTGAAATTGTTGATTGATATTGAAACTGGGATTGTCTAAGTGTTGACTGGTTTTTAATGATTATTAATGAATAATGCAGATAAAATTTAATTAAGGCTACAGAAAAATATTATAAAACATAGTACTGTTACAAATTTAGTACTTATATCTTAATTAAAAAATTATAAATGTAAATGATAGTATGCAGTTTTCCTAATTTGTTTAGGGAAAATATATATTTTTATCTTCTGCTCTCAATTTCTTTAACTATAACCTTGGGAAGGTATGACGGTTGTCAAGAAGTATTATAAATTTTTAAAACTATTGCTATTGTTTTTTTTTTTTGGAAATAATTTCAAACCAAGACTGTTTTTGTGAATGTCTATATAAAATGAAATAAAAATATGTTATTGGTATAAATAACAATTAAGTTATTAAATTGCTGCTCCCCCCCCCCCCCGACTTAAAATTCTTGTTATTTTTATAGAATCATAAGTGTGTACACATAAATAAAGGTTAGTATCTACACTTAACATTAGATTTATATCTATTTAGAGTTGAGAATATCTTGTCATCTCTCAGCCGACAAATCGATTGCTGATCAAAACATATCTAGCTGTTCTTAGTTGATAGAAGATAAAAGAAGGAAAAAATTATTGACCATCACTATCTATAGAGATTACAAGCTTCTTTATGACTTCAACATAAAAACATTAAGGAGGAGCTCGTGATCTGTAGTTACAATTTAAGCTTATTCAAACATTTTAATAGTTTTATCTTTATACTGCATATTTACATCAATGTCACCATTATCGTCATCAATCTCCCACAAACAAATTTATCCATCCATCCACCTATCTATCTATCTATCTATCTATCTATCTATCTATCTATCTATCTATCTATCTATCTATCTATCTATCTATCTATCTATCTATCTGTCTGTCTGTCTGTCTGTCTGTCTGTCTGTCTGAAATATAAAATGTATTAATTTTGGTATAGTTTTTTTTTCTTTGCTAATAAAATTTGGATGTTTTGGTAAATTAAAAAAATATTTTATATTTTGTGAAAATAATAATAAACTGATTAATTTAAAATTATCCAGGATGAAGTTTTTATTTTTAATTAAGATAGTATATAAGTAAAATCAAAAGTTGTTTGAATTAATTATGGTTATCAAGAGAAAACTAAGGAATGTCGTATTTTAATCTACAAAGTTGGATTTATATTAAAATGTAGATTATCTTATTGAAATATTGCAATGAGTCCCCAAAATAAAATGTATCATAGTTTATTTTCTTAGTAATTAAAATTTCATGAGATACATCTTGTACATAAATAGTTCTGAAAAAAATAAAATAGACTCTTGCATTCTTATTGTCTTTAAATTCGTGGGATGGTGTTGTTAATAAAAGAGAAATTGCCAACTGATGCAACAAGATTGTAATTAACAAAAATATACATGCTATTTTTTTTTTTTTTTAGTAAACTATTGATTGAAGCGCCCCTTAAAATCATTATCCATAAACATTCCGCCTTCTAAATAAAAAATAAATACACTATACAACCTATTATAAAAGATTTTTTCCTAAGCATCTTTTTTTTCTACTAAAAAATTTATTATCCAAAATAGAAAAAATCAAATCATAATTTTTCTATTAATTTTACAATTGTCTATAATAACATCTGATTAATCATTTGAAAATCCAATTTTTCCTTTATATAATATTATCTTCCAAAATCGGACTCATTTTAAAAGAAATTCTTGCACCCATTCTTACTGAAAATTTATATTTAACCTTTTGTTTTTAGGAAAATATCAGTTTAGTTGATGCAGGATTCATAATTTTACTTTGAAATTAATTATTTATTTTTATAAAGCGCAGACGGTATTGAAATTAAACTGAGAGAGTGCAAATCTCTCAAGCGCTTATGACTATCACCAGCCAATCAGATCAAGTCTCAGTGCTTGATCTGATTAGCTGGTGATAGTCATAAGCGCTTGAGAGATTTGCACCCTCTCAGTTTAATTTGAAATTAATTATTAATGATATAGCAGAGAAAACAAAAAGTTTTTAAAAAAGTAATTGAATGCCTTTTTTGTTTGGGATTTTGTAAGCAATTCAAGCACTAGAAGCAATAGAGATATTTATGGTCCTGAACTTGAACTTGAGTTTGCATTCTGATAGTGAACAAAACTAAGCAGACCATTTTTATTTATTTAAAAGACGTTACTATAGTAAAAGAAAAGTTCAACTTAAAAAGTGCACATTTCAATGAAATGAATTATTTTAAACTCTGCAATGATACACTTTTAATTCACCTATGTGATATGTTTCTTCAAGTCGGAAATCTCCCAGCCATTATATCCAGAAAAAACCTGTTAACGACCTTACTTTCCCTTTCATTCCCTACCTTAAGTTTTTCTCTTGTTCTTCTCTATCCTGATCCATTCCATTTCCATATCATCATTTTGGCCACTCGATGCCTTTATACCTAGACCTCTGTTATCTTTGTCCAAACCCAGCATAAAATCTAAGAACCCACTTTCTTTATAATCACTTTGTTTACATTTATTCTCCCACAACTTCATTATTTGTGCCTTTTCTGCTTGTAAACATTTACATTCAATTAGCAGATGCCTAATATTTTCCATGCCTCCTTTACATAACTTGCAGACTAAATCACCCACATTAACTCACTTCCAATATTCTGTTTACTTATATATATATATATATAAACACTTTTTACTCTCCATACTAGTTCTTCATCTCTCTAGTTCCCTTTTTTTTATTAATGCAGATAACCTTCTATTCCATTCTTTGCCACTATAACACTCAACAATTCTTCTAATATAATCACCCCACCTTTTGTGCAAATATACTGACATAAAGTCTTTATCCAAATCTTCTGCATACAATGCTATCTTTTTTATCCACGTTGTAAACAAATGACGAAAACTGGCTCCACCTATAGAAGTGTATTTTAAAGCATTTTTTGATAATATTATTTATAAAAATTACTTATATTAATATGCACAAATGGTTATCTGAAATAAAGAATATAAAAGGCAGAATTTCTATAAACTCTAGGTATTTAAAATCATTCTATCTGTACGACAATGGGCAGTGTTTAAATCTCCCAGTTAATTTTTTAAAGATAATTTAATGAACATACTTAGAGGGGAAAATCTTGTAAACACATCTTTTGATTAAGTTTTACTAAAAATAAACTTATCGATCCACTATAAACATTTTTTGCCTTAAAATGAAATCTTAGTTAGAAGGGTTATGCTTTCAATTTAAGAAAAAAGAACGAGAATTATGATTTCTGAATTAGGTTGTATTTCAGTTATTTAAAAGTTTTTAAAATAATAATAATAATAATAATAATAATAATAATAATAATAATAATAATTATTAATGTTATTATTATTAACAATTTGTAATTTTTAAATCTCAAATAAAAAAATATAAGAAATTAAACAAAAAAATACTATTGTTGATGGAAATATTTTTAAATGTATGCAAAAATTAAATAAAATTTTCAGCAACAAAATAATTTTCAAGTTATTTATTTTTATATAGTATTTGAATACAAGTATAATTTATATACTTGGAGTTTAGTTATAATTATAAGGGATTTGAACACAAACTTTGAGCTCTTTTTAGCTATTCACTCTATATCATAAAAGTAACATATATGACCAGAGCACACACATAACAAAAAAGATAAATGATCAGTAATATATGGATTTTTTGCTGAACCAGCATTTAACAGATTTTCAATAGTATGGATGGGTGAAAAGTTAAGGGGGGATAAAATTAAAGTCTGACCATGAAAGTATGAAGGTTTTCTATCTTAATATAAATCAAGCACTGATTGGATATATGTGTGGGAGATGATGACCCGGGCCAACCGATGAGTGCTGGTTCAGCATAAAATATGTATATTGGAGATCATTTATTGTAAATATAATTTTGAAATTATATATATATATAATAGAGGCAAACTACAGATTCTTTTTGGAGAGTTGCATCACATTATAATCACATTTTGTAATTTTATCTATTATTGATTAATATAGATCATTTTAAAATATTGCTTTTTATCATAGAAAAGCTATAGATCTATTTTCCAATCAATATTGGATAAATAGTTTTGTTGGATATAGTCCCACTACTTAAAAAAGTAGACTATTGGCAATTGGAAAAAAATTCTAATGTTCACCAATTCTATATCCACATCTTATATAGTGAATAGAAGCTGCCTTGAATAATTATTGTATTTAAAAAATATTGGAAATATAAAATAATTATAATTCAATATGCTGTACTGAAGTTCAAAGTTCATGATCATACTGCTTAAACTTCTTATGAAATATCAAAACATTTTAATTAAATGTTATAATTTAAAAATAATATTTATGAATGATGACAACATCAATTCAGCATACAGTGAAGCTATAAACTGCATTGTATCTGACACCATGATATCAATTATGAGCTACTGAAATAAAAATGTAAACAAACAAGCATAAATTCTCATTGAAATTAACAAATTTTATGATATTTAAGCAGCCATTGTTTTTTCTCTGAGTGCTTTTTTTGTGATCATGTTTTAAAAAAAAAATAATACATCAGCAGTTGTTTTTTCATTTTGGATCACTATACATGATTGTATATATATATTAATATATTTTTTTTCAGATTATATTTAAGGATAATACATTTTATTCTTCCTTTATTACCCTCTCTATATTTGATGTGCAGTATTTTACATAATAAAATATTTTCTGAGTGTAATGTTAAAAACTTTAGAAAATTTTAGAACGTACTAAAAGTTAATATTGATTTCAAATTGTCAAAACAGTTCGAGAGATCATAATTTCTTGATGACACAACCAATATTACATTTCTATAAAAGAAAAAAATATTGAAAAAAGAGCTATCACTCAAAGCATATTTGATAGTGAACAAACTCAGACATTTCACTATTTGTTTTATTTTAAAAATAAAAATATGATAGATAATTTCTTTTTTTAAATTCTTATTAGTTCAGTGAATGCATAAAATAACACACATTTAGCAAAATGTATATAAAGGTTTTCCCTCGATTTATTATTAATAGCCACATTATTATTTAAAATATTTTTACATCATAATTTTAATTTATATATGCATATTATACATATGAAAAGCATCTGCTTTATGTGTATGTTGAAAAGTAATATATGCCTGAAGTTCAATAAATATGACACATTCTAATCTAATCACTGTTTATCAACAAAATGTGAGCTATTATGAGCTTTATATATTTGTATATGAAAGAGTTTTCTAACAAAATATAGCACATTTAATGACTCCTCTGTGTATATATTTATAAAAAGTGTATATAATTTTATTGTTTTGACAAAAATTCTCTGTCCATCCAAATTAAAAAAAAACATGGATAAAATTAAATTCAGAATATGTAAAATAATATATCAGTTATAACTTCTGTTTATGGCATCTCTTTTCATGAATTAAAGTCTGGGAGTTAAAAAGCATTTACTGCATAACAAATCATATTAATCCCTTGATATTTAAAAAAATAGATTGTAAAAATTTTTTATTTTTTTTTAGAAATAATCATATTAAAAAATATAGATTACTAAAATTAAATTTAACAGCTCATTCAGAGACTATATTTTTTCTTAATTCTTAGACTTACTTCAATTTTTTACCAGTCTATTTTATGTCACAGGGTCATCAAAAGATACAAGTGCTTTGTTCAAGAAATTCCATAAACCTCCTCACTAATAAAAGCCTAAGCTTAATATAGTCTGGACATATTTAGATAGAACAGCATTGGATAATAATTTAATGAGACCTATGATGTAGAATTTCTTGATTACTTAAGCTTAGACTAGATGGCCTAAGAATAGGGATAATAAATTATCTCTTTAATGTTCAGATAAACACAGTTTCATTAGCTGCTACATTTAGTATCAACTTCTTATTTCCAAGATTTTTTCAACAAAGGAATGATTATAGTTTTTTTCAATACATTACATCTTTTACTATTGAAAAAACAATACAGCAAACTATCTGTATGTTCTCGGTGAATGAAATATAACAAAAGGATTATAACTATCAAATATAAACTGACATTAAAATTATTTAATTTGATAGCAATTAAATTCAATACCTTTTTTTGTAAAATGAATATCTTATTCATTGTTGAACACATATGCAATCAATTACATTTTCATAGAGTCAACATTAAAAACAAATATAGTTATTTTGAATAATAAGTTGGGCTGGACATATTGCTAGAAGAGATGATAATAGATGGACAATTGAAATCTTAAACTGGATTCCAAGAGATTGTAAAAGATCCAGAAAGAGACCACATGGGTGATGGGTAGATGAAATAAGAAAGTGTGCAGGGGTGATGTGGAGTAGAGAAACTAAAAATCGAAGATGGATTGAACTTGGAGAGTCCTTCATCCTGTAGTGAATTAATAATGGTTGAGGATGATGATGATGATAAAGTTATCTACTATTAATATATTATAATAGTATAAGTGGCCAAGATTCATCTTAATCAACATGCCCTACAAATTATACCAAACTGAAATGGTAAATAAAAGGCAAAGAGCTTTATTAACAATTATGTATCACAAATGAAAGCTAAATTGAAATGGAATACGTAATGATAATAATATAATCGTTATTATACCACAAAAATTGTTTGTCAAATTGTAATGATACAACAAAATTGCAAGATTCCAGTTTACTAATGCCCAAATTACAATAATATGAAAATAAGAAAACCAATACTTTAAACTAAAATAGTACATAACTAGGAATGAGAGAGAGAGAGAGAGAGAGAGAGAGAGAGAGAGAGAGAGAGAGAGAGAGAGAGAGAGAGAGAGAGAGAGAGAGAGAGAGAGAAAGTTAGTTTTTAAATCCTATATAAAAATTCCCTACTTCAAATGCTCTTTAAATTCTATACATCTAGATCATATATTATAGAAAAGTGGCCTTTTAATTAGAAAAATAGAAAACAAGAAGCTTTTTCAGCTAGGTGTCCAACTTTATTGGCAGTTGATGCGATAATAGACTAGATTTTGAAATAACACTTTAAAGCCAATTAAATTAAACTCATAACATAAACAAAAGAACACATTCAACTTGATTTCTTTAGTCTGCTCTCAGGTTTGGCATTAAACACAACTAATGAGATTTGATTACTTGCCAACCAATATTTTATTGATCCTAATTTATACTAATCAACAACTAAATATGAATAACTTATTTAATATCTCTAAATCATTCATGTTCTATAGCATAACTGCCTGTTCGTGTTTGTGCAAGTGGTAAAAATAATTTAATTAACAAACTCATGTATTGCTCAATGACCCAAGTGTATTGATAAGCGGTTAAAAAAACCACAAAGTCACTTTCAAGTAAAACAAGTGATATATCTTTATTTATGATCTGTATTCTCTTTTTCTTTTAATAATGGCAATAACAATAAAGTAGCAAAGCAGAATATCCATTTTTGTTTTGTAGGTTTTTTATTTGATTTCTCTGACATTCATGTTTATAACACTTAGTAACATTATGTTCATGAAGCTATATTTGTATCTGAATGAAGACCATTTACTCTTTAAGAATAAATGTAGTAGTGGTAGTTGTTGTTGTAGTAGTTATAGTAGTAGTAGAGATAATAGTAGTAGGAGTAGGAGGAATAGGAGTAGGAGTAGTAATTATCATAATAGCAGTAGTAGTAGTAATAGTGGTAATAGTAGTAGTGGCAGGGGTGGGTGGTAGTGGAGGTGGTGCTGGTGGTGGTTGCTGGTAGTGGTGATTATGGTAGTGGGGATAGTAATGGTAATGGTAGGAGTAATGGTGGTAGTGATGATGATGATGATAGTAGTAGTGGTAGTGGTAATAATAATAATAATAATAATAATAATAATAATAATAATAATAATAATAATAATAATAATAATAATAATAATAATAATAATAATAATAATAATAATAATAATAATAATAATAATAATAATAATAATAATAATATCATTTGACAATATCAGATAATTCAAAATCAAAGATACATTTTTTTTGACAAGATCATACTAACTTTGCAATCTAAAAAAATAATATTAATATTCTCCTTATACTATGTTATATCTAAATATGCATTTTCTAAATTACACTTCTATTTTTTGAAGTATCAAATTCAGACTTTTTATATAGGTGATCCTCAATTCTGGACAAAATAATTGATATGTTTCTCTATCGTGTTTATTCTTCAGAATCTAACGAGAGATTTCCCACTAAATTATAGTAACTCGAATAAATATCTCCACATACTAAACGTTCATAAATGATAAATTCTTTTCGTTTATGTATATAAATACTTGCTTATAACATGTAAAATATTAATATAATAAAATAACTCTCAAAATACATCTTGATTATAGCTACAAATCATTTTTCAAAAGAAAATACATTTCACTTATGATAATAACATCAATACATTTATGTATATAAAAATGTTCTTTTTGAGAACAAATGCTAATAAAATTTTTGTAAAGCATAGTAGCTATGTACTATGCATATGATATTAGATATAGGTATTAAATAT
Source organism: Epiperipatus broadwayi (assembly GCA_028023455.1). NCBI lineage: Eukaryota > Metazoa > Onychophora > Udeonychophora > Euonychophora > Peripatidae > Epiperipatus > Epiperipatus broadwayi. The sequence continues at coordinate 3,915,197 of JAQFVV010000051.1, forward strand.
GTATATATTTATTAATTAATCCTCTATATAAATGTACACTTTTATATATGACAATGTTTGCCGAAAAAACAAATCTCATGCAAAATGATTGTTTCCGTCAATCATACCTGATGCCATCATCTGTTTATGAGACCAATAGAAATCACATAAACATAGCAACTCAATTTTTATTTAAATATATTCATAATGTTTAATTTGATATTAAAATATGAATGTAAACTTTAGCAAATGGGTTGGTTAATTATCATTTCCCCTAAATTAAATTTTGTCATTTTTTTAAAGAACATGTTCTTATTTGTATCTCACCTTTTGGGTTTAATTATAAATTTATTTAAATGCACATTGATCATGTAAGTAATATTTACCAAAGCTTTAACCTCAAGAATATGCGTGGAAAATTGCGATATTGGGGACCTCTACAGGTCTTAACCACAAGCTTACACCTTGGAAGAAAAGAGGGGAACCTTCTTTACTTCAACCTACCTTCAGCTTCACCTATTTAAATAGAAAGTAGGTTGAAGTAAAGAAGGTTTTCCTCTTTTCTTCCAAGGCATAAGCTTGTGGTTAAGACCTGTAGAAGTCCCTAATATTGCATTTTTACATGCATATTTTTGAGGTTAAAGCCTTGGTAAATATTATTTTTGAGTTTAAATAAATATAATTACTTTTGCTTTTTCATGATATATAGTTTTGTTTAACTTATTTTTAAATTTCCTCTGCTTTTTAAATTCTTTTAATAAAAACTATTTTTTAATTATTTTTTGCCTTTCAATAAGAGTTCTTCAAAATAAAATCTGGTTTTATATAGGACCACTTGGTTTTACTCATTTCTGCATGATACTTGCATAGTTGACCATGAGAAGGATGCCATCCATTAACCCCATTGTATTTCAAAAAACTTCAGTTTGTTGCCTAACTTATTTTCCTCAATTAGCAATGAGTAGATGAAAATTAATTTCTAGGAATAACCTTTTTGGAAAGCCTGATGACATTAATTGGAGTTGTGATGGAAATCCTTTATGGCATCTTCATTAGCCATAGTATTTTCTGCAGGTAAAGACTATGCACCTGTGTAAAGAAAAAAATTTCATACTAAACTCCTAGGTACTCATTTAAATATTACTATTTAATATTTTTGATACACTCAAATCTACTTATTTTCATGCTTTTTTTTTTGCATATTTCCCCCCCCCCCCAAAAAAAATCACTTCACAAATAGTATACAAAAAGCTGTTAATCTTAAAATACAAGTATAGTGTGTATACCTAACTTAGGTATAATTAAAGGGGATTTGAACCAAACTTTCAATTTCCCTATAATCATCTATTCTATCCATTATAACTGATACACATGACCGCTTGCATGTGAAAATGATAAATGATCTCCGATATATTCATTTCATGCTGAACCAGCACTGATCAGTTGGTCCAGATCATCATCTTCCACCCCACACATATATAATCAGTGCTCATAAGTCTGGATTCAAATTCAATTTAAAATGCTGTTAATCACATGAGGCTTGTTAATATCTTTAGTTATAGTTTTACTACTTAAAACTTGTCTCAAGTCAGACCCACTTTTTGGACATTCAGCTTAGAATTTACTATTGAAAAATATAGCATAAAATCGGAAGTCTGGTGTTTCAAACAATTTTATTTTACCCAGATACAATAATCAAGTTAGTTGGATTTAACCTCCCTAGATGCTACTCAAGTCTGGTCACTAAATTCAGGATAATCCATTATATGAAATTTATAGTTATCAATTTATGGAAATGTGGGCAAACACAAATAATAACTACATAGTTAATGATTATTAAATCTATGGCAGAGTAGCAGAACTGAAGAATGTAATAAAGTCACTGTTGAATCTATTTTCTGGTTTGAATCTTTAAGTGATATTTTTGTTAGCAGTTAAGATGTTAAAAATCCCACCCATTAAATAAATAAATAAATAGAATTATTTTTAATAGTCTTGTGCTTTTAATCTTAATAAAACTATTTTATTTGTTTTCTTTTTTTCTTAATCAAATTAAAATGCTTTCAAACATTTAAAAAATATTTCCTAATAAGTCATGTTTTAAATATATCATTGATATAATATTTGCATTTTTAGATAAATAAAATATTGCATATACACTGCAAGTTCATGTTTTATTGTTCTTTCATTTCTTTGCAACATTTTAATACTTGAATACATAAACTAGTTTTATTATCATGTTTTAGTGATGTTATTAAGCTCTTTATTACTATCACTTACCTTGATAATTGTATATCTCTTATCGGATTTTATTTTAGAAATGACATATTGTTTAAAACACTAATACAATAACATAGTTAGAGCAAGATCTCATGATCAATTCTGGGTTTAGATTAATTGATTAGAACTACTAAAGACTTAACATCATACTAGAGTGCTTGAATGCCCATGATCTCTTGAACAAGTAGCCACACCAATTACTTATTCTCCTAAGAATAGATATTGATATTTTGAATACAATATCAGGCTGTGATTGACTCCAGGAGCATTATCCCACCCCCCCTTCATGAAAGCATTTAGTTTAAATATTTAACCTTCTTTTCTATTTCTAGTAACAAAATACTTTGCATTTCTTGTAACTCATTTTATTTAGAATAAAATACTTTATTCTAAGTAATATTCTATATATTATTATTTTACCTCTAGACTAGTTTTACTGTAATATATTTATCAGCATCTTTCATTTACTCTTGCAATTGATATTTAAAATTTAGGAACCCTTAAGTGAGGCTATTTTACTATATATAAAAATTTATACTTGACATCAAGTAAAGACTATATGCTTAAATATAACTTAACATGTTGCATCTAATAGACTAAAGACATTGATGGTTTTATTCATTGGTTGTAATTTTTCTTGCATGTCTACCAACATAAATATATTATTTTAATACTTCACAAGAACATGGCCTTAATTCGTAATTATGTAGTAGAATTCCATATTGGATTTTGGCTTATATATAGTGGAATCTATGAAATAAATATTTCCTTAGGCCACATTACAAATATATATTTTGGCAACTATTTCAAGCTTTGTAATACTGGTTTCGTCGATATTCATGTAACTGTTTAATAGTATAACTGTGTTTTGGATAACTACCAACCATTTAGATAACAATATAAATCTTAGCAGTTATAAAGTAATTTTCATTGTCTTTTTATTATCAATTAAAAAGCTTGATATAAAAATCTTGCTTATTGGGTAAAATATAGATAGTCAATTGTATTTTTTATTTGCTGATATAAAATTTATCTATTTTACTCCTTAAAATAACATTTCTTTTTCTTCTGACTATAAAATTTTATTTTTTTATAGACTTTAGATATAGTTGCATTATATTTTTTTTTGGTTTGGGAGTAACATTTTTTAGGGGGGGGGGTAGAAATATTAATTATTTCGTGATGTTTTTTGATAAATATCAGTAATATATTATGTATTGGAATGAAGGTTTTCAAAGTTAAGGAAGGAAATTAAAATTGGATTATGAGAATGTGAAATTCTTTAGAGGAAAATCTTTTATAGAACTATGTAATAATCTCCACCCCACCACTGATTTTTGAAACATATGAATAAAGACACCTTACAAAACAAATGATTTCCCAACATGCGTTTTATGCTGACTTGGCACTCATCAGTTGGCCCAGGTCGCAATCTCTCACATATATCTTTATCATGAGTTCAGTATTTATCAATAATAAATTGTTACATTTCGCTTTTTATAATCTGCACAAAGGTATGAAGATTGGCTATCTTAATATAAAGCTGAGCACTGATTCTATATATGTGTGAAGATAGTAATCTGGACCAACTGATGATAGCTGTTTTAGCATGAAATATGGATATTGTTGATTATTTATCTTTTCAACATGTGTATGATCAGGTGGGTTAGCAATATGAGATGGCATGGAGAGCTGAAGATCATGCCTGAGTTCGAATCCCTTATATGTTATACTATATATGTGCAGGTGTGTGTAAGCCTGTACAGTGTATTAATTTAAATCAGGTTGCTGTAAGTATTTAAAAAATCTGATACAGTGTTGAAAAATTCTCAGCCTATATTTAAGAGTTTAATTATTTTGGTGAAAGAGAGAGTTATCAAAAATTTTTTGGATTAATTCTATTACAGCAAATCCGTCAATCTACGGTCATTATTCATTTTGTTTTTTTTCAATATGACTTTTCTTATACATTATATTGTGACAATAAAACAGATTATAGAATTACAATTGCAAAAAGTATCATTTTATTCTCATAAGCGTGTTGCCCTAAATAAATTGGTTTCTTTGATAATATCTACTTCAAAATAAACCACAGCTACTAATATTAATAATTTCACATTATAAAGATTTTGGAATTAATAATTCTAACAATATGTCAGATATAAATTCTGTAAAATCTACCAAGTTATTTGACAAACTTTTATAATATGGAATATATAAATTTTGCATAATTGACCAAAAAATATGTATATTTTGTAAAGCATTTGGTTTTCTATTTATTATTCGATTAAATTTAATAATTTTAACCAACAAAGTAATTGATATCTTGTAAAAAATGGAGGGAAAATATTTTCTTGTTCGTTGTATTTTTGGCTGGAAGGTTTGCACAATAGCAAAGAATAAATATTAGAAAAAAATATTTGAAGTTATGTATTTCTAAAAAAAAAACAATATAGTATAATGGAAATAAATATAAGTAAAATATTTTTTCAGTAGAAAATACTTTATGCATACACTTAAAATGGACACAGAAGACAAACATTACATGTAATATTTATAATCATTAAATAATATTGATAATGAGACAAATACGTTAACTTTATTAAAATAGTAGCAACTCTTTTCCATATAGTAGTGCTACCTAGTGTAAACCAGAGCAATAAATAAATGTTATTAAAGAGGCAAAAATAGATGCTAGAAGATTTTTACCTCAAAATCCATGTTGAGCGTCTAAGCATCCAATATCCCCAGACTAGTTTCTAGCTTATGGCTTTCATCAGTGAGAAACTCACTAATGAAGTCCACAAGATGAAAACTAGTCTGGGAATATTAGGTGAATAGTTACTAGATAGAGATTTTATGACAAACCTTCTAATATCCACCGATTACTATGGCTTATACTGGGAGAAATTGTTCCTGACTGATGAAAACCACAAGCTAGAAATTAGTTTGGGGATAATGAATAAGGAGCGACTAGATAAAGATTTTATGCATAAACCTTTAGCAGCCATTTAAATTTCTCATTATGATTTCAATATAGTTATTAATATTTTCAAGTTTAAATGATAAAGTTCATAGATGATAAGTTACTAAATAATTATTAATAAAAAAATAATATGCCACTAATGAATATAATTACAATAAGGTAAATCATTTGAAATTTTTTAATAACAACGTTAAATTAAATGATTTTAAATGACAAATTTCTTAAGTGTAGCTATGATATGTAAAGTAGATAATTTTGAAAAAAAAAAAAAAAGGATTTCCAAAACAAGTAAAATAAAGGTAAATGGATGAAAATGTTTAATAGTCACAGAGAAGAAAAATGTAGTCATTTTTTTTAAATAGCTCATTATGTCAGCTAGGCTGTGAAATAAATATTTTAATAGTTCATTGGACATTTCTTTGGCTAATCGAATTTTTTAAATGGCACGATGTTATTTTATCTATTAACATAAAAAACTTTAATCCTGGAAAAATGATTAATTTTTAGACCTTCAAGCTTCTTATTAATATTTTATAGACGTTTTTCAAACAATTAATTTACAATATCGTTAGCTATATTTTTATTAATTTCACATCTGTTTTAATATTTTTTTTCAGATATATAAATCATTTTATATTTACTAAACCAGACTTCTTGCCCAATATATATATATTCTAACCATGCCGTTTGTACACTCACTTCCGGGCAATATAATATTAAATAAAAATGGGTTAGCTCAGTTACAGATTACGTTTGGTTAAATGCAAATAATTGATAAATAAAATATCCGGCATTAATATTAAAACATTCTACTAGCTCAAATTCAAAAATAAGAATAAGGTTCAGTTTATAAAATAAATAAATAAATATTTAATATTTCATGAGACTTGGAAGTGAAAATACAGATGACATGAAAGATTACATTGAGCCAATATCCCACAGGATACTATCTCAATGGCATAAGAACACTATCCCCCCTATTACTATCGCCAATAAATAAACTTATAGTATTCTTATGACTTTAATAAATCCTACTCTTTAAGATTAAACTAATAATCAAATCTTAATCTTTTATCTACAATAATTTAGCTCAATAAAATCTCAGGTTCATAAAATTATTCTAAGATAATCAAATCACTATATCAAAACATGATAAGAGATTTTTATGTCATACTCTACTACCTGAACAATAATAATAATAAATAATACTAATATTCTTCATTGTATGAACTAATTCTATATATCTTTACTCTTCACTATAATTTTATTACTATAATAAAATAATAAAATATTATAATATAATCTTTTATCTTTGTATAATAGCGTAATAAATATGTGGTAGTATTAGATAATCTGAAAATGTGGCAATTAATAGCATATAATTCAATGTACTATTATGATAATTAATTTATGACCATAAGATAATATAAAATGTGATTACTTAAATAAATAAATACCAAGAAAATATTCGAATTCTTAAAATAATTCTTTATTTATTGCTGCGCAAAAAAAAATATTGTTTGATTTAGTGACTCTGTGTTTTAAATGCATTATGATTAAAAAAGAAACAATCAGAACACACAAACTTTTGAAAAACAAAGTTAACAAAGTTTATTATAACACTAAAACAAAATAACAATTTATTTACAATATTTACATTTTTTAACATCCTTAAATTTGCACGTTTTTTATTTAGAACCTAGTTAAGTCTTCACTCTGACTTAAGTAATAATAATAAAACGATACAATTTTATTGATCCCTTTGTGATCAATCTTATGATAAAATTACATTTATTTATACTTATTTAAAATATATTATATCTTTAACTATGCTTCTTTTTTCTTTAAGTGAAAACATCTATTGAAACATAGTACGGAAAAACAAAATAATAATAATAATAGAGAGCATGGATATTTTTCACTAGACAATTTCATCTTGCAATGTTAAAAGATATCATGTAAAATATCTACTGATAATTTATTACTAGATTGTGTGGATATCATTGTTCACTACACTATGATTATTAAATATATTATATCTCATTTAATATTACTCCAATACTATATCATTGTAATCACTGATATATTCCCTATTATTTAATAATATAAAATTGTACCTATGCTTATTGTTTATATCATTTTACTTTATAACATTATATCTTAAAAATATGCAGTACTCATTTAAATGAAATAAAATATTTAAAAGTTATTTAATATTTCAAAAGCAACTTTGCTTTACATACTTTATTCCTGAAAATTTATTTTATTTTCAAAATAAAATCTAAACATATTTTATGCTTCTTTTTCCTTTTTGGATCCATTGGATTTTTCAATTCCAATTTGCTCAAACTATATTTCTTCTTACAAGTAAATGAACTTATCTCATTCAGACAATAGCATATTTTAAACTCTAAATTATCTATTATTGGTTTTAAAATATACCATACTGTGCGATGTAGTTACTTTGGAAATCTAGATAGTGAATATATGTGCAGGCTTTTGGGAAGAAAACTAGAGTATAACTTATAATACATATCAAAGAAAATACCATAGCACAGTCTATCTCTAAGAAATAGTGGCATTACCTATTCTGTCTAATGTTCTCCAATACTATCCATGATGTCAAAGCTATTCCTTCAGCTTTATTGAAACATCAATACTTAAAAATAGACACTGCCCATAAATAAATATACACCTACAGGGCTTTGTTAACTGTATTTCATATACTAAGATTACAAAATACTATTCATATTTCTTATTAAATCCTACCTTTATATCATCTCCTGGGTTCATGTTCACCATCTTACTACCAAGTCACTATCTTATCATTATTTCCTAAAAGATTTAACAAATCTTACATTGACAAATAACTAACTTGCATATTCAAAATAATAAACAAAATTCATTTATAATTAGAGTGATCTCACTAATCCATAAGAAAAGTCTGCTTACTTCCTTATTCTATATTCTAAACACATACAAACTAGTCATATAAATATTTTGAACGTCCAATAATATGAAAGTTTTTAAAAGAATCACATAAATATTCATCATCATGTTGTGTTATATTACTAGTATAAAGTTATAGTATGCATATTCTCAAAATAAATCCTAATTTCATAATTCAAAAGTGTTGTATAAATGTGTTTGCATATAATTTAACATTTACATTTCCATACATTATAATTCATAGGCAATCTGCAAAAAAAAAAGAAAAACAAAAAATAGACATCATAAAATATATCAATATTCATTAACCATTACCAAGTGATATTGACTTATCATCACTTTTGCAGTCTTCTTTTTCCACCAATTAGATACAACATTGCATACATGAAAACACAATCCATACTTTTATTTAAAATGTTCTTATTTAAATTATTAACTTATTCTACTATAAGATTATAATATTATCAATAAATTAATATGTATGTTCCTACTCTTATAAAAAATAATATTACACTTTAAAAAAGTTAATAAATGAGTCAAGACTATATTTACTTAATCTTCAGCTGAAAAATGAATATTCTTTATACAGTTCAAATATTTTATTTTCTCGAGAGTTTTTTTTAAAAAAAATGTTCTCTTCAAGAGCAATACTCCAACTCCCCCTGTTGCTAGGTTGTTTACTTGCTTGACAACGAACAATTATCCCTGACCTTGCACATGCATTGTACTCCTTCCTGTACTAAGAGTGCAGATTAAAAATGAATAATAAAAAAAATATGACGTCTTAAAATCTTGAAAAATTAAATAAAATAATCATCAATCTGTTCTGGAAAAGTTTTAGAATAATAGTTTGTGGTTTCTATAGTCTAGAATGATGATTATTAAAATCATAATAAAATCATAACATTTAAAAATAATTCAGTGAAGCTTCCATACTATCCTAGAATATTCTATGTTGGCATATGTCCCTTTAGCTTAGCTTAAACTATCCGGATAAACTTTTTGCACAATATAAAATATTTCCATAATTCCATACTTCTATTTACTCATGTATTAATTTTTTCTGTAGGTTTCTTCTTTAGGAAAATTTATTGCTATTTATTACTTATTTTCAGCAGTTTCATTTTTGTCTTAAAATTCAGTTTTTTAAACAATTTTATAAAATGCATATAACCCTATATACCTCGGTTTTTTATAACATACGCTTTCGTAAATATATTTCCATTAGTCTTTACTTAAAATAATTTCTTGCAAATATTTATAATGTTTCCTTCAAAAAGGATATAACATTATTTCTATAGCATTGATTCCATAAAATTATTATAAAATATACTTGTCATTTTACCTATTAATCTTGGACAAGACTATTTTGCTGTTATATAAAATAATGTGTATTTTACTTTAATCGAAAAATAGCTTTTCTATTAAGCTTCTTGTACAATGTCCATAATAATAATTTATACACTGGAATAGTCCTCTTGGTTAATATTATCAATATTATATTCACAATTTTTATATTTAACTTTAAAATTTCCATTAAATACATTTTAATTATCGGCATTTTCATATTTTTATTGCAAAGTATATTAAGTTTCTCATGAATATTCCTGGTAACAAAACTTTTAAAATTAACAATGCATATTAAAATGAAGTTATTAAAATATTTTTATTTTACACACTCTTTGCAAATTCTTTTAAATAAATGTCCTATTACCTTTGCAAATAAATTGTATGAGAGCACTAAAAAATTGACTAAAATAATAAAATTTAAAATTACTATCTCCTCGATAGCTTCTGATATAGATCACTGTACATTTGATCACCTTTTTAATCACCCTAAAACCCCTCATGCAATCAGTATCTATATCCTAGAAAATACCTCATCCTATTGGTTGATTCTTACTTTTCATTTGATACCAAATTTGCATAATGTTACAATCTTACACAATTAAATTTCAAAAATAAATGTATGACATATTAAAACTTTACAAATATTATTTAAAATATTACTTTTAAATCAATTATTACTTTACTAAATTAATTAAATACCTTTAAACAACTTTTAAAAAGAATATTTAATAAATTTATCCCACTCTTAATATTTATCTAGATTATTTTAAAACAAAATATTTAAAGTTTTATTAGCTGTCTTTATTTTATAATACTTTTAAAACATTTTACAATGACTAATTTAATATTTGCTTTTATGATAGGTAATAATTATATCCAATTCTATAATGCAATTTTAAAATATTTTGAACTTTACTAATCTAAATACAAGCAAGCATGTGTGTATAACCATTTATTGTACAAGTCACATGACTAATAACCAAGACAGACTATCCGATTTTCTGTCTGGGAATAATAATAAATTGCAACACTTGTTGTATTAAATAAAATAATACAATAATACAAAATTTGGAAGAATAGTTTGGAAAATATAGAATTAAATATAACTTTCACTACTATAAAACTTACTTTTAAAATATATGATATTAATTATAATTATTAAATATAATTTAGAAAAATAAATATAACATTTATGTAACTATAAGTTTAAAACTATTAAAATGTAACTTTTAAACATACTTTAAATATTTATAGCTGCATTATTTATTATGGCCAGCTTTTGCAACCATATGTAATTAATATTTTTAGCTTTACTTAACTATTTCAAGTGATTTATCATAATTTTTTGCATTACATAATTTCATTTAGCTTCAAGTTGTATTGTTAAGATATTATTAATACAATATAACTATCACATCAAGAGAATATATTCTAAATTTAAAATTTTTTAATAATTTGCTGTGATGAGCTGATTCTGACCTATAGAAAAGGACACTATATATATATAATGATAAATAATATTTTAGTAATGTCATGTGAAATTTATCAAATATATTTTAAATAATAAATGAACAGCCCTCTAGCTGCCAAGTTCGATAACTTTGAACAATAAGAGAGTGGACTATCTCTTAATGTATTTTAGGTCTTTTTATGTAGAGTTACCTAGAACAATAACAGCCAGAGCACTAATTTAAATCAGCCTTTCTCTTTTTTAAAGTAAATTGATCTTTAAAGTTGAAATGAATTGGACAATCATCCAATATACATATGGATGAACATCTTTTAATTAATCACAATCATAATCTCATTATTATTTCAGACACAACAGTTTTTTTAACAATTTCAGTCTTGACAAAGATAAATTAAATTTCATTAAATTTAACACTCAGTGGATGAATAGGTTTTTGCAGATTTAAAAAATTTTAAACATGATTCTTCATGTGCTGAACAAAGTAATTCCTTTATGCGTAAAACTAGTACATAGTTATAACACACATATACATTAATTCTAATATTTTCATGGATGACTGATGAATTCATAGTATTATTTCCAGGAGTTTCCATGCAATAAAAATATAACAGTAAAACTGCTTCCTCAAAGCTTCTTTTTTTCAAATTGATAAGAAAGTGTGTGGTGAGATTTTTCTTTTATTAGTTTCTCCCCATTCTCAAATTCTATTGGTTGAGAAGTTTTATACCTTGAACAGTTTTTAGATTTCTCTGCACATATTTTTTTTTATCTTTTGCTTTGTTATCATAAATCAAGTTTTATACATTCCTTCTTCATTTTAGCTACTAAGTTCTCTTTTTTTTATCAATTCCTTAGGAGCCATATTTAGTGTTATCTATCTAGTTTTGTTTCGATGCAATTATAAAGTCATTCATTAAGAACCTGCAATGGATGTTCACATATTTAACTATTAGTTTAGTTTGGCATGTGTGATAGTTGGTAAAATAAATTAAAACAAACCACATATGGACATAATGAAATAATATAGTCTGAGGTGGTGTGGTTCTAGGCCTATTCTCTAGTAGAGCCCTCTAATTAATCTCAGTGCTGATAAATGTCAACTTGTACCACCACAATATACATTGTGATAATGCAGACAGGAATTATTATATATAAATATTGTTAATTAAATTTTAATTATTATATAAAAAATAATATTTTATTGTTAAAATGCTATGAGAAATCATAGTAAAATAGGTACTATTAGTAACTAAATTAGGGAGAATATAGCTAAACTAAAGATTTGTCTAAAATTCTGAGTGAACAATGCTCTTATATTTTATATTAAAAAAATCACCATCTAATGTTAATAGACACTAATCAATGAAAGCAATAAAGTGTAAATGCTTTTACTTTCTATATAAGACCAAGAGATTGCATTTACAGTTTATTATATTTATTGATTAACATCTAGTGATATCTGATGGTGATTTTTCTAATATAAAAATATAACAAATATTTCCACATATTAACATATTTCAACAATAACATCTTTTAAAAATTATTAATTTATAACACATAACTGATTGGTAGAACAGTCTATTATTAATAACCAATATATAAAAGGTTGTTGACTTTCTTTACTTAAAATGAAAATATACACTGTAAGGTTTTAGCTTCTATATAACATCAAGAGAATATGTTTATGAGTGATATCACTTTGAATGCAAAAAGCATTTACAATTTACTAATTTCAATGATTATTATCTATTAAAATTTAACAGCCATTTTTCTAATATGAAAATATAATACATATTTCCACATTTTAACTATATGGATTGTTCCTATCACATATACACACAAACATACACATACACACACACACACACACATATATATATATATAGTTAATTGAATTTTAAGTTATACAAAAATTAGTATTTTATTTGAGCTACCAAAATAGATACCAAAATGCGTACTATTATTAAATAAATTTGAAAGAATATAAATAAGACAAAAATTTGTCTAAAATTACTATCTTTTATTAAGGAATTATAAAATCATTATTAATATTAGTACATAATACGTTCCAGTAAATAATAAAATTTTGTTTTATAAAAGCTAAAATAATTCATTTAAAATTTATAATATTTTTAAAAGTTAAATTATGATAAAAAATATATCTGAAAAAAAGAAAGAAGAATGATTTTAATTTAAACAGCATCTTTATAGTTTTGTATATATTTATTTTTATTTTTTAATTTAAAAACAGATTAAAATTGGTCATAAATTATTTTTGGAAAGTAATAAATAATTTATAAAAATAAAAACAAAAGGAAGAAAGAAAAATATTTTAAATAAATAATAAGCTTATATTTTTATCAATAGATAAAGCAAGTGCTTTTAGTTGTTACAGCTGCAATTATTGACTTTTAGTTAGCCGAGAGGTCATCACAGCTGTTTTGCAAGCAAGCAGTTGCTGGCAGACAGTTGTCGTGGGTTCGCCTTTTGGCTGGAAAAAAATAAATATCGCTTTAATATTTGATTTTTATTGATATTATAAGATGAGAAACTATTTAGACCATATTTAAAATTATTGGATATCATCTACATTCCAGCACTTTGGACTTGTATATCAAAATCAATGTTCACATGATCACTATTTCTTATGCTTGCTCATAACTGTTATTAAAACAGGCAAAACTCTCTATACAGTAGTGCCACTCAGTGCAAGCCATTGATTACTCTGTCTTGCACTGAGTGGCACTACTGTATGGAGAGTTTTGCCTGTTTTAACAAAATCAATGTTGGCAGTCCTGTTAATGAAAATCTAATAGCTGAAAAGTTCAATTTGAAAAAGTAGAGGATAATGCCTATGAATCAGAGAATTCTAGTAACCTACCCATAAAACTCACATTGCATTGTACTAGCTCAATATACAAAAACTGTATTATGCGGTTATAATCCCTGAAATGATTAACTAATCTCCCAAAGTGATCAATGCAGTTCAGATATAATCTTCATCATATATGAAATGTATTTACAGTTACTTTAAAACCTGCCTACCTGTCTTAGGACAACAATAATTAAATTTTAAAGATTTAATGAAAAATAAAAAAAAAAGTAAATATAAAAATGAAATAAAATAGTTAATATGATCCAAAAAACAATGAATAAAAAGAATTGCCAGCATTAACACAATTCATCGGATTTGAACAATCCAGAATATTTATTTCAAGATATATTGATCCATCCATAGTTTGAATAGACCTGCAAAATTTAGTCATACAAATCTAAGAAGTGGGCGTAGAATTCATATTGAGAAAGTCTCATTTAAATGAGCCATTTCCTATTTGTATGTTATCCATGGATGATAAAACTTTTTTTAAACATTAATTTTTCTTACATTTCAAATGAATATACTTATTGTTTAGGCTATCAAATATCTTTTTAGTTAGCATTTAATATTTATTAATATTTGCAAAATAAATAGACGTTTTATTTCTAATACAAAATAATTAGGTTGTTTCGTTTTCTTTTTTTATAAAATAAAAGGGCTCCTTTTTACCCCATGTATAGCCAAATTTTATGATCATTAAATTGATTTTGTTAATATTAAATATTTGTTTTACTATTTCTTTTTTTTTTTTCATTTTGTGTATGATTACTAGAGTTTAAGTTTTTATAATTAATTAGCACATGGTAATTAGTTTCTATGTTAGAAAAGTAATCATTATGGTTAATAATTAGTTGGATTGTAAGCAGAATATGCAATAGTAATGGCGCAACAATTTACTTTATAGATGAAGTCTAACTGATATTGGAAATTAATAAATATAAGCCATTGTTAACTCATTATTCCTAGAATGATTGATAAAGATAGTATAATTTCATTTTTCAGATATTCATTTTTTTGGTTTCTGAAGAAGTATTTACTATATTTTATCTCTATCTTACTGATTTATTCTATTTAACACATATTGTAATGGTCAGATTTATACATTCATGTAACAAAAGCGAGAGTCTAGGTAAAATTCACTAAAGTTGACTGAACTGAGAATGTAAGATTCCAAGTCTGACCAAACATCAATCTATTTACCAATACTCTGTGATTAACACCTTATCAATGACATTTCTGTGGTTACTCGTGGGTCTTAATTTCTTCTACATGCCAGATCTGAACAGGGAGAGACAGGAGACACAAAAATTGACTGAATAAGGACCAACTAGGGGTTTTAAATAAACTAATACATGCTAATAATTATCTGAATTAAAATTGATACTAATAAATAATTATAATGCATATTCAACATATAAAATATTAATGGAATTGGAATGGGAGCAAAAAGATATGAAACAAGGTTAAATTTAAATAGCTTTATTAATAAAATAAATTAAAATAAAATAAAAACAATTAATGTGACAATAAATAATATGGGGAAATAAACACATGCAGACATCACATAATGGATGAGAGTAAAATGTTATAGTGATCTCATCTTAATTTATTTTAATAGGTTTGGGTATGTGTGGTTAACAAAGTTATGCTATTTCATTTAATTAATATGCCATCCTATTCTTATATTTGGTTTGCCAATTTTACAAATGCATATTTTAGTCTGATAGATTTTCAAACACACCACTAAGATGACTAATACACATATTAAGATTGAGTATCTAATTAAGCTCATGAGTAATACGGATTCAGTCTAATAACCAAAGATTCAGGTTTCAGACAAATGCCAAACAATTATTTAAGATGGCACAAGAACTGGATACCTTAGACCCATATATATATATATATAAAATAAATAAAATATCCATTAATTAAAAACAATATTGTAATTATAATTGAAATAATATTTTTAACGGTTTATAAACAATTACAAACAATCTTAAAATCTGCAGAAGTACTTTCGGTTACTTTCTAACCTGCCTCAACTGCCATTAAATTCAAAAACCAAAAGCGGAAGCAAACGTCATCAATTCAAATTCCACGAATCTCGTATTTTAATGTTAGAAGCTTGTCGATTTATTAAATGCATTTTATTCCTGTTTATAAAAATTGCCTCTTTAATTTTTCTTTTACTATGGTTTCTCTCTTCATGAAGAATTTTCACATTTTCAAAATTAAATTTAAATTTATATTTACATGTTTTTTCGTGATCAAAGAAAACTGAAGAAGATATTAAATCACCATTATTTTTATTTTTTACACGCTTATATATAGGTGAATCTAGGTGCAGTATTGAGAAAAGATTGAAGGAACATGAATTATTATATAAGCGTGTAAAAAATAAAAATAATGGTGATTTAATATCTTCTCCAGTTTTCTTTGATCACAAAAAAACATGTAAATATAAATTTAAATTTAATTTTGAAAATGTGAAAATTCTTCATGAAGAGAGAAACCATAGTAAAAGAAAAATTAAAGAGGCAATTTTTATAAACAGGAATAAAACGCATTTAATAAATCGACAAGCTTCTAACATTAAAATACGAGATTCGTGGAATTTGAATTGATGACGTTTGCTTCCGCTTTTGGTTTTTGAATTTAATGGCAGTTGAGGCAGGTTAGAAAGTAACCGAAAGTACTTCTGCGGATTTTAAGATTGTTTGTAATTGTTTATAAACCGTTAAAAATATTATTTCAATTATAATTATATATATATATATATATATATGGTATGGTGCTGACTAAATTATTAGGAATAAGTTTGCAGTGCAGATGGGATTTTGAATCAAAATGTGCAGTATCCTAGGGACTGGATGGCTTGCTGCTTAATCAAATGGTCTGGACCCTCATGTTCCAACTAATATATGAAGATAGCTTGACCCTGTGAGCCCATTAAAAAGGTGCAGCAGGACAAAAACTTACCTGCAACACATAAGTAAATTACAAATATGTATTCTTAAACTTTACTGTACCTAGGAACAGGTATAATGTCTATCTGTACAGCTAACAGAACCCAGTTCTTAAAATTACCATTATAATTATGCTATTTTACCAGACTAAACATAATTATTAACCTTGTTTAGAATACTAAATCTCTAACTTTAATAGAAAGTATATTAAGTGGGAATTAATAAAACATTTAGAAATATACTTTAATATGATTTCTAAAAGCTAGTCTATTACTTTTAAATAGTATATATTAAAAGTCATAATGTATAAATCAGACCAAGAAAGCCATAATAGATATAATATATTGTAAATCTAAATCACATGATAATAATGATCGCATAGCAATCAGTTATCTAACATAATATGATTTTGAAACACTGCTCTAGTCTAAACAGCATTATTAAAATATTAAAATGGAGATATTAATAATCATATCTCTATTAAAACTTTACTAAAATAATAGTGCTTTCTGTTTCGGCATATTTGGCATATTATAACATATATATGATAAACTTTAGATAAATAATTAAAACAATATACATATAGACATAACTGCAATGATAAAGAGATTTAAGTAAATAACTGATTTGTTATTATAATTTAGAGAAACAAAATTAAAATATACAGGTGGTTTCAGGTAAGTTTTATACAGTTGCGAATTAAATTATTTTAGACACAATTTTAAGAATTTAAATCGTGAATGTTCAATTTACATTATTGTTGCCATGCCCACATTGACCTCATGTCACTCTGACCCCTGATGTATGGGATAGTATCCATTTAAATGCATAGAAAAGGGATGGACAGAATGTAAGCTTAATATGTAAGAACTGGATACCAGGCACTCTTAAACATGGAGCCTAATTGTAAATGTAGAGGATTTGAACTCAGACTTTCAAGGCCCTTCATTATCTACACTATCTCATACTATTGGTACACATGACCTTACACATGCATAAAAGATAAATAATCACTAATATACATATTTTATGCTAAACCAGCACTCATCAGTTGGTCCAGATTAACATTTCCCATACATATATATAATAGTGCTTAGTTTATATTAAGATAGCAAATTCTTACACTTTAATGAACAGGCTTCAACCTACTCCAACATCCAACTCTTCAGCCATCCATACCATTGAAAATCTGATGATAGAATTTCCAAATGCCATGCTTTTGCCAAGTGTTGTCATGCCCATGTTGACCTCAATTTATATTATATATGCTAGATTAATAGGTTTAACATTTTAAAAATTTAGAAGTTGATTTAATGCTCTCCGGTATTGGAAATAATATTTTGAACTTCTTGGTTGCAGCTTGTATTTTAGGCACATCAGACACAGGTGAAATAGCACTCTGGATATCTGCACTCTGGATATCTGGATAGGCAGTATGATTTAAGATATCCTCTTGTTGTGGCAGGCTACATCTCCATGGAGATGATTAAATGCCATTGCAGCATGTAGAATGGAGTTCAAGATCATCTTTCCACTGGAAATCGGCAAATCTATAGCCTCCCACTCTTCCATTTCATAGTAAAAACTGGCATGGATTCTATTAGCAATGCTTCATGAAAAATACAGAATAAGAACTTTGAAATATAAAATATGACCTATTTATAATATTTTGAGATCAGGTTATAATTTTGTCAGCAAATTTATTTTCTGCCAATAATTCATTAGCACCTACTTGGCATCTTATAATTTAATTTACTAAATTTATTCTGATATTTTGTTTTAAATTTTTTTTTTTTTTCCATATGTCATAGCATTGGCCGGGACGCGAACCCACAACCGTCTGCAATCAACTACTTGCTTGCATGGCAGCTGCGTTTTAACATGATAGTTTTTAATTTGAAGTTGACCATCTCAATTCCCTAAAGATCTGGAAATAGTTACAGCTCAGTGGCTCTTGTTTACAACTAAATACATTGTGGACAAATACTATTGCTTAAGTTGAAATTTTAGATTTTTATCTTACACTATGCCAACACAAGTGTGCATAGCATGAATCTTATTAAATTTAAGAATTATTAAAAAATTTAAAATAATATTGAGTTACATATGTATCATGGTAATACGTGAACTATTCACATATACATGCAATTTTAAATACAAAAATGACAAATTGTCTCATTTAAATGAAAACAAAAGACTCAATTTAAAAAGTTTTGATCTTAAAATAAAATAAGTCTGCTGTAATATATATATATAAATCTAAAATAGTACAGTTGTTTATTCACATTTATATATGTGGTGATACATATATAAAACTGTTACCATTTTTATATATGCACCATGGAAGACTTTAAAACTGTAATAGATAGAGCTATGGGGAGAACTAGATGAAACATATATGATGACTGGAATACACTATTTCAATTTGTCTATGTGTTAAGCTGTAACTGCTAGCAAATAACTGGTTATCATTTGCAATTTAACTATAATGTTTTGACAATAAATTTCTGCATATCTATTCATTTATGTGGGTTATGAGTGGCAATATATTCATAACTATACATTTTGAAACTTCTACTTCTATTGCACATTAATAAAAACATCTAAAAAGATAACAGATGGTAATAAAAGTATCCTTATCAAATCAGAATCCACATTATTCAACCTAGATTTACAACTTCACTTGTCTTCACCATCTTGATTCAATATTAAATTACTACAGTGAAGCTAGCTGCAAACTATCTTATATTTTGTTTCAAGCCCTTCTCACATTTTAGGTATTTGTTGACATATATTTATAATATATAGGGTATAATAACTCATGTTTACTTGTTAAACATTGATTAGGATTGAATATATATTGTTTATTAAAAACTAATATACATTACTTTTCGACATACACACATCCATATATATATATAACAAAATAATTTATATGTATATGTAAACAAAACTTTAATAATTTACTAATAAATTATGGGGGGACATATTTTTATATACTTACTAAGACAATAAAGCCAATTACTCAAGGCCTTAATAGATTTATAAATGTAGATGATAACAATTCAACCCTTAAGCTACCAAAAATCTCAACTTATAGTCAAGGCAATCTCCTTTAACCAACCTTTATTGTTAAAGGAGGTTGCTTTGACTACAGATTGAAATTGTTGATAGCTTATGGGTTGATTATCACTTGCATATATATATATATAAGAATAAATGCACGTTTACTCATGCATTCACTGAAGCAAGAAGAATATGAAAAATTGCTAAGTATTGTATTTTTATTTTTAAGATAAATAGCAAAATGTCTTGCTTTTTTATTATTAAGTACACTTAGGATCATTTTGATTTTTTAAAGACCTTTTTTTCTTATAGAACATAATAGAGTAGTCTCTTTATCGAGAAGTAAACTTTCTAATTATTTTCATGTTTTTAAATCAGTATAAACTTTAAGTAGGTTATAAAATTTTGTAAAAATTTGTGGTAAAGACTTGTAGAGGTCGCTACCTTCACATTTTCACATGCATATTCTTGATGTTTACAGTCTTAGTAAATATGCACAAAAGTTGAAATGAAAACAAAGGAAGAATTAAATATATATGCTTTCAATATAAATTTAAAATTTGTTTTATTAACATATATAATCATGTACAGTGCTCAGAGGAAAATGACCGCTCAAATATAAAATTTATAAATTTGAATGGTTTTTTTTTGTTTGTTCATTTATATATTTTTTTTTCAAATAGCATATAATTGAAGCCATCTAGTGAGACCTATCACAATTTGTTGATCTAGTGTATAATTCAATTAGCAAGTGCTATATTTTTTGCACACTTATTTGACAGTTACAGTTTTAAATAAATATATCAATAATTATTACTGATCAGTTATTTAATTTAGATCAATGGTTCTCAACCTTCCTAATGCAATGATCCTTTAATACAGTTCCTTATGTTGTAGTGACCCCCAACCTTAATATTTTTGTTGTGTTGTTATTTCATAACTGTAATTTCCAATGGTCTTAGGCAACCCTTGTGAAAAGGTTGTTTAACTCCCCAAGGGATCACAACCTACAGGTTGAAAAACATTGGTTTAGATATATAAATCTTTAATTAAGCTTAACATTTGTGTTCAGGTTAAAATGATATAATAGTCTGTGGAATTATAAAAAAATGGATAATAATCATTGATATTTTTATCTGAATGTAGTCAAATGAAAGTATCTAAGAAGTTAAACAATTTTACAGTAATCTGAAATAGTTTATTATGATTAAATAGTAGATACAAGTGATGGATAAATGTGAAGGGATATGATGCACACTAGCTGAAAAGTTCCGGATTAATTGGAGATGTATTGTAATACTATTTGCCTCTTCCCAAATGCCTTTATTCCTGTTATTGAAGTAGTTATAATAAAATAAAAATTTTGAAGTATATTTATGATTTTCCATGTAAATCAAAACAGTAGATGAATTTAAATTAATCCTTCTAGGACTTAATAATGTAATTAAATTACTAACTTTGTAAAATTTAATTTCTCATGTATATGAGTTTCAGGATGAATAATGTTTGTGGCCCAAAATAGCTATTTTTCATATAATTATTATTAAACATTAATTTTAAGCATAACTAAAACAATGAAATATAATAAAAGTTGTAAGTTTATTTAAGGAAATAAAACACAAAGATAGAATAACATTTTTTTGTTTACCATGAAATAAGTATAAATTCTTCTAAAAATATAATGGAAAGAATCTTCTTGTATACTGCGACAACTTGGTCTCTAACCACTATCGTTTACATTATTTTGGCAATTTTTTATTCATTTTATGAAAAAACTGTATTGAATAGTACTTTCATTGTCATATATATTTTAGACATAATAGTTCAATAATATTTAAATTTAATGTTATTACAATTATGCAAATACCTGTTTTTGAAGGCACTGATTGGTAATTTCTCATTCTCTCTGCAGAAGAGTGCATTTTAACTATTTTGACAGCTCTATTTTGTTATTTGAATTTTGAAAATGAAAGTATATTTTCTATTCTTTTTTTTTTTACACATTTATTATTTTTTTCATAATATATTTGTGAAATATTAATTATTTTAGCAGAATAATTCATATTTTAGTAGAAAATATTTACTTTTAATAAAAGACAAATTGAGAAAGAAATCAATGACTATGGTTGCAATTTTTAATTGGATGACAAAAATATGATTTTATGTTGACAGCTATAGATTATTTTTATCATTTATAAATAGATATTTATTTATTTTTTAAAAAACTTTCATTTACTTTCATAATCTGATAAAATATTAATTTACATTTTAAAGTAAAACAGCACATTCTGCAATTGCCCAAACAAAAGTTTGGAAATTGTCAAGCATTGGTAGCCAAGAGGTCACACAGCTACCTCACAAGCAAGCAGTTGCTTGCAGACAGTTGTTGCAAGTTTATTCCTGGCCAATGCTTTGGCATATGGAAAAAAAGTTTGGAATTTTAATTCAATCTACCAATAGGAATTTTTACAAGTAACTGATGCAAAAAATATAAATTATAAGATAAAATATATTTTATATTTATTAAATAAAAACATATTTCATTCAATGCAAACATTCTAGGAATAAAATAAATACTTTTAAAATCTTTTTTGCTTTGTAACATATTGTGAGCAGCCTTTGCAATTTTGTACAACTTAATTCATTTATTCCCTTCTCTATACTGACAACCTCCTAATGATAGCTTCAATTGTATTTGAAATGATTTGTTATTACAATTATACTATTATTCTATATCTAATTTTATCATTATTTATATTATTTATTACAAATATAAGTTTACATATAAAAATATTTGAAAGATAATATTTAAACCTTATTAATGTAGAAAATATATAAACTAGAGTGAATTGCGTAATGAGAATAATAACTCTTTTATGAGGTATCTATCATATTGTTGATTAAACATTATGAAATCTGACATTTTCTTGTATTATACCTGTAGAAGTTTTTGAAAATATTCAACTCTTCATCTCTGTGTAAAATCTTTATTTTATGCCCAAACTTAGTAAATTGAACTTAATTTTTTTAAATTTAAGTTTACAAATGAATTATACTTAAAAAATTGTATTTGAATTATATAAATAATGGAAAAATAAGTTGTAAATACAACAAAGAATGCAATTATATTATACAATTGTCATACATTGATGTGAAAGTAAACTTTCTCAGAAAAGAAATTTCAAGATTTTTCTTTAATTTCAAACAAATGGATGTGTGTTTCTGATAAATTTATCAAATTCAGTTTTACTGCAAGACATTTGCTTTATAATTATTAATATATGTAATTAAGATTTTAACACCATGTAAAGTCTGACTGATAATGAATTATGTACCATCATGGTTTTTTAACAGTTTAAGCTTATTAACCTGTATTTCTAAATATAAAAGATAAATGAATAAATTGAAAATGTACATGTGTATTTATTACCTTCAAATAATTATTAACCAATTAGTGTGTAAAAATAATTAAAAATATATTATAAACAAGTAAAAATTTCATATTTCTTTTAAGTTTGTATAAAAACTAGACCAGAAGGAAGTCAGTGCCTGCTGTATATTTTTCTGTCATAAACAATAAAATCAAGATATTAGATCTTAGCTAATTATCTGTAACATATTGATTGATTCAGAGTTTTTAAAATGAAAAACAATCAATAAAACTGGCAGAAACTACAATACAAAATTCTGACATATTACTTACAATAATGATAAAGCAGTGATGCACCAGAACTCATCAGTTGGCCCAGATCATCATCACACACATATGTAATCAGTGCACAGTTTATATTAAGATAGCAAATCTTCAAACATTCATGGATGGGCTTCCACCCTACAATTCATTAGCCATTGATATCCTGAAAATCTGATGGCAGAATTTTCTTGTTGATGCCAATATTATTGCCATACCCATATTGACATTATGTCACTCTGATCTTCATGTATATGATCCTAATATGTCCTTTTAAATACACAGAAGAGGGATGGGCAGAGTAAGGCTGAATATATAATATTTAAATACAAATAATATAATTAGAAAGGATTTGAACTCAAGACTTCCCAATAGCTATCCACTCCATTCTATACAATGGATACACATGAACACGTACATGTGAAAAAGATAAATGCTCTCCAGTATACATATTTCATGCTGAACCAATACTCATCAGTTGGTCCAGATCATAATCTCCCATATATATATATATATATATATATATATATATATATATTAGAAATCATTTATCTTTTTCATATGTAAGTGGTCATATGTACTGGTTGTATATAATGGAGTGGATAGCTGTAGGAAGCTTGAAAGTCTGAGTTCAAATTCTTTCTAATTAAATATTAATTTTATTATTTTTTATTTGAATTTCATTTTTAAAATTGTGTTCATTGGTATTTAAAATATCACAAGAAACATCTGCACTTGTATTTATGAAAGCATATATTTTCAGCAAACCAATCACAATTTCTGCTTAATTTTAGTTTCATTTGATTTGTTCTAAAAACAAACTTTTTCAAGTTTGTATAAAATAAATACTTTCCAAATATGCTGTATAAATAATAATAAATAAGTAAATAAATGCTGAAAAATGCGCTATTTTTCTTTCCAAAATGAGAGAATAAAGCTCACTTTCAAAGCTTTAGGATAAAAAAAATCTACCAATCAACAGCACTATTGGACTTTCAATTTTAAATTATCTCTATTTTATTCATATTTTGAGAATTTTTGGAACTTATATATGAATATAAATATTAGTTTCAGTTTCCATCTTAAATGAACGTAGGTCCAGCAAAATAACATCACAGACAGCCACAAAGCAGTAAAGAACAGCTAAAAATGACAGCAATGCCACCTAGTGCACACAATAAGACTGAATTCATTGATTTCAGCACTTTATTCTTTGCAGTTATAAGAATATTTTGTAGATAACTTTTGACATCTAAGAACAAAAATAAAAACTAAAATAAAAATTCATTACTATGTTATTGGAACTTTTCTTTGTAAAACTACAATATGTTATTAGTTTGCAGAACATTCAAATACATTTCCAGTAAGTTTACGGCAGACAAAATTTTGGTATTCTCTTTCATGGATAACATGTAATTGGCCAAGAATTTGCTTACTAAATGAAATACGATGTGTTTAAGTAAAACTAAAATATACCTTATTAATTAAATTTAAAGTTTATCGTTCGATTAAATATATAATTTTTAGTCTAATAAATGATAAGTTATAATTATTAATATATTCATCTCGGTGACTAATATCAAATGAATGGTTACAAAAAGTATTATTAAATTTAATTGTATTATTTATTTGCATATTTATACTAAAAATGTTTGCTGATTAGCAAATTTAAGATCATTACTAATTTAAAAATTTCTCACTCTTTGCTTGAATATGATTTATATTTTAATATTTAACATTATTGCAGCATACTGCCTAAGAGGTTACTTTTTTTTAACAAATAAAATATTTATGTGGATTTACTAATGGTTACAAGGCTATTTCATTCTAATAACATTTGATTAATAATTGAATATGGATTGGAGGCATATTAGCTTTTAGGTGATATTGAGAGTGCTATTTAAATCGTTTTCTTGCTGCTGGAAATTTAGTTTTATTCCAAAGGGGCATAGCTAAAAAAATTAATGTTTGTGAAGGTGATTTGACATTTTTTATTTACATTTTCAACTAGTGGTATGCACTGGAGTCATTTCTTGTATGTATATTATAAACTGCAAGGAGTTTGACTAAGTCTAAAATATCTCAATGCACACTTTTTTCATATGTCATAGCATCAGTCAGGAGGCGAATCCACTACCGTCTGCAACCAACTACTTGCTTGCAAGGCAGCTGTGATGACCTCTCAGCTAACAATGTTGACATGCACACTTTTGTTGCTAATTTAAGATGTTCTCAAGATTTTGCAATCAACAAGATCAAAAGACAAGCAGTTGAGACAAGTGTTCCATGTGAAAATACATCTGCCAAAGCAATTTGCAATGTGTGTGTGTGTGTGTATATATATATATATATATATTCTATTTCAACATAAAATAAATGTTACTACTATTTTATGATTTAATAAAATATAAATTCTGAAATAAATACATTTCTTTGGATATTTATGTATATGTGTGCTTCTACTCTTACTAAATTTTAAGTAAATTCTTTCTAATATAATATTTTTTACTCAAAGAACTTACTAAGTATAAATTAATTTGTGTTTAATCTAAGACTAGATATTTTAAAAATAATAGTTTATCTTAGGATTATGAATCAATTATAATCAATTATAGTATATACGAGCGCTTTAATACACTGTGTGAAGAAGCTATTAGGGGTAACAAAAACAATTAAAGTAAATTAATCAGGCCTAGTACTTTTGAGGTTTTGTCCCTCATATTCATGGACAAAATAGATTTTCAAATCATTGCTGTGATATTTATAAATGATAATGTATGCAAATGTGTATGTAAATCAACTTGTCCATTTTCTTGAAATAGCAAAACGAGTGTCACGTCTATTGATCCCATTTATTATCATTGATGACAGAATACGCCTCTTTAATCTTCCTTTTATGATCATTAGCCTCAGAGCACACCACTTTAGGGTTGGAGGGCTTGAGCACATGACCAGCCTGCTTGTCATATTCAAAATATATTGAGATGTTATCGTTATTCTTTTTTGCTCTTCTGCATGTATACAGGTGCTGAGCAGCTCTATTACGGACTGTGGCCTTGGTCTCCCCGTATGTGGCCCAGGCATGTATGAATAGAAAGTTTTTTCATTAACTTAGAGTATGATAGATATAAAAGGGAATTTTATGTACATCATCTTACCCTATACCTTTATACTTCAGATAGCAACAGTACCAATAATGATGTATCAAATTCATATAGATTTTTGTGTAATCTAATATCTTAAATATGACCTTTATTTTGTATTTATGTGGTGATCATGTTTCCTTAATAATGACAAAATAGAAGTATTAAAATTAACAATTGATTTATTATATAATATAAAATAAGTTATAAATGGATAATAACAAACATAATTAGTGATAAGAAATATATTAAAATATTTAATAAATATTAATATTTGTTCTTGAAGTCTAATCTAAGTTTGGGATATGAAAGTGTTTAATCATGCAGTGTTGCAAAGACATTATCACTCCATAGTAAGTAGGTTGCATATTATTTAACCAAGTCCTCGATTTAAATACTAGAGGGTGATAATAATAATCATAATAATAAGATTTTATGCTGTTCTTAATTAGTTTGTTCCAATAACTAATCAACCTCATTTAATAACATCAAATAACATGCTTAAAATCAATACTGTCTGAAAGTCATCAAAACAAAATTAAAGAGATTGTAATTTTTTGATAACAAGATATAAAATGAATGAAATGTATGTAGTTTCAACATAAACCAAAGACACATGATTAATGAACATGATTATGTGCAGTCCCCTGAGATGAAACGTGATTTCTGA
Source organism: Epiperipatus broadwayi (assembly GCA_028023455.1). Taxonomy (NCBI): domain Eukaryota; kingdom Metazoa; phylum Onychophora; class Udeonychophora; order Euonychophora; family Peripatidae; genus Epiperipatus; species Epiperipatus broadwayi. Next base: position 3,942,626 of record JAQFVV010000051.1, read on the forward strand.
TGCAAGTGCAATTTAAACTTTATTTACAATATTTTTTAGTAAACAGGCATTCAGAAATGTAAAATGGCTGATTGAGTATCATAAAATGTATTTGAGAATTTTAATGCTTTTTTGTTCATGTTTATATTTTTTTTGTATAGCATATAATTGATGACATGTTTAAATGCTAGAATTTATATCACAATTTTTTAAAAATTCTATATTAATATATTGTAACTCAAACTAAGAACTTTGATATAAAAGTTTATCTTCTTAGACAATATGCATTATTAAAACAGAAAAAACTCTCTATACAGTAGTGCCACTCAGTGCAAGCCAGAGTAATCAATGGATGCCAGAAGTCTTGCACATAAATCCCTCTCTACTGCCTACTCATCCATTATCCTCAGACTAGTTTTTAGCTTGTGGCTTTCATCAGTGAGGAGCTTTGGATCTGGGAGCACGGTACCTAGATCTTAGGATCTAATACAACCCTCTAGCCGCCACCTTTTATCCCTACTTAATTACAAAACTATGAGTTCAAAATTTAAAACACAATAATATTTTTAATCCAATCTCAGTAACTTACATACTCATATAGGTCTGAACTCAGTTCAGTACCCATACATTTTGGTATCTTTGATTTTTTAATAACCATAGCCACCATTATCCTATTAGGCAAGATTGGTATTACACTGAGTAGAACTATTGTATGGAGAGTTTTGCCTGTTTTAATAACAGTTATGAGCAAGCATAAAATTGGTGATCATGTGATGTTTAGTGGTACAATATGAATCATATAAATTCTTTGTGTTCTATTTCTTCAATTCGTCTAAAAGGGATAATCTTTATTTATATCAGATTAAAAGTATATTTGTCTGAAATATTTTTTTAGTAATTTTTTACATCACTCAAACATAATTATATTTTATTTACATAAACATAGTTATGAATATTAGTGTTTTTAGGAAGAGAGAGAGGGAGAAAGAGAGTGTGTAAGAGAGAAGCAAAGAGAGAATGTGAAAGAAATCCTCAATTTTTTCTCAAATGAAAGATAATCCAAACAGCAACATAGTCGATTAATCTACAGGATTTTCCTATTTCATGAAGTCGGTTTATATAAAGAATGATTTAATGATTACAGAAAATTTTACTCTATGTGAAAAATGCTTGAAAATCCAAAAATCAATAGTCTGTAGATATTAGGAATTTTACTCAAAATAAAATCAGAATAATTGCTTTAATAAACCTGCATTTAACAGTTTAAAATATACTGCAGTGAAGGACATTCGAAATGCTTTCTTTTGTATTAGTTATTAAATCATCTCCAATTTCTTCAACTGTATTTCTTATTTTGCCAGGAAATATAATATAATGATAATATTTTAACAATCCCCATTCGTCACTTTTTAAAAGTTAAAAGTTGAGTAACATTTGGACGATGTTGCACTCAAATAACTTTCTAACAAATTCAATAATATGAGCAATTTTTAATATTACGTCATCAGCTGATTTTTTTTTGAAAATTTTTATTCCAACGTTGTTATTTATACTGATATGATTATTTTAATTATTTATTTATTTTTAGCAATTAAAAAGAAAAGAAATTGAAAGAATAAATGCAAATTTAGTCAAATTTAACTTAAAATCAAATTTATGCATTTTGATTTAATTTAAAATTGAAAAAAATATATACAATTTCACAATAAAATTAATTATTTTCAATACTGATGCAAAACTTTTAATAATAAATATTATTAAAAGTAAAAACAAATTAACCTTTTTATGCAATCAGTTTAAATACACACTCCCACACACACCTATACGAGGGATTATTGATGAAGTCCACGACATTCACCCATGCATTTCGTTTTTGATCTTTTGTTATTCCTCCTAACATACTCCTCTTCATTTTTCGTTGAGTAGGCTAAAATCTCTAAATTGACCTCCTGTTAAGTGTCCAAGTTAGAACTGGTAAAATGCATATATTAAAAAAAATCTTCATTTTTCAATCACATAGGAATTTTCCTTTTAATATTAAATTATTTCTATCAAAAACATTCCATTCAAGTTCAATTGTATGATTACCTTCACCCATAATGTTCTCATCTGACCATTAACGTTTTTTAAATTTATGATTATCAATCTTTAATTTTCTGAAAAAAATCCATTGAAATTTACTTTAGGCCTTTTAGCATTTATCTTATAGCCATATTTTCTTATTTTCATTTGATAATTCTTGCGATATTTTCGGAAGGTCTGACACATTAGTTGCAACAAACGATCACATCGTTTGCAAAGCTAAATGATGTAAAAAATCTACATTTACTTTCTTAGCTTTCCATTTTAATCCACAAAATACTGTTTCGAACTCAGACTTTCACCCGACCCTCAACTCTCCATACCATCTCATATTTCTGACCCACCTGATCACACACAAGTTGAAAATATAAATAATCACCAATATATGTATTTTGTGCTAAACTAGCACACATCAGTTGATCCAGATTACCATCTCTACACATATATACAATCAGTGCTCAGCTTTATATTAAGATAGTCAATCTTCATACTTTAATGGAAAGGCTTCAAACTACTGCAATCCACAACTCTTCTTCCACTTCATTGAAAATCTGATGATGATGGAGCATTCAAAGCCCATGTTAGTGCCAAAGTTGTCATCATACTCATGTTGACGTTTAGTCATTCTGACCTTTCATGTCCTAAACATTTCTTATTGTTAATCTTCTTAGTATCACTATCTAATTTAATCTTTTAATACGTCTAAATGATGAATATGTACTAGATGATTGGCAGAACACATAGTAGTATTGATATTTAAGAAAAGTGATGAAGAAGATATTTGGTAAGCAAACCTATCATCATTTTATCAGTTTTATATAAAATATACAACATATGTATTATTGTGTGTTATTTCTTTTAATTTAGAGTAACAAAAGTGTTATTGCAGTACACAATATGGGTAAACATTTTATGGTCAATATTCAATTCAGTTTAAGTCAGATCTAATAGGAGAAATGACGTTGAACAAAAAGAAGTTGTAAATTAAAACAGTATATGGATAATTTGGCATAACATAGCATCAATCCTGACGTCACATTTCAGAGGGGACCACTCGTTCAGTATATGAATGCTTCACATGATCACATTTCCTATACTAGCATATACTGTATGGAGAGTTTTGCTCTGTTTATATGAATGCTTCTTATAATGATGTTTTTATTATTCTACTTCTTTCCCCCCTCTCTGTTGTTGAAAATATGTCAATCAGATGTTTTATTTATATAATTACTTCAGTCTTTCAATCCATAATTATGCCGATATCTTATTGAATATCTTTATCATAAATGTGTCTGATATTTAGCTACGGTAAATGACTTTAATCATTTTCAATCATTATTGTATACAAATAGTTTGTCATGTAAAATAAACAATTAAATAATGTTTTAGTAATTTATTTAGCCATAATATATTTAGAATATTTAATACTCCAATTTCGTTCTCTTTAGCAGGAGTAAAGCATTTGTGAAATATTTTATACAATGATGTTTAGAAAAATTGAGGATACATCGTTTTTCTTTAGTTTAATTATTCTTTTTTCAATCAACATTATGAGATGAAGACAGAGATAAAAAAATTGTAAATTTCTTTGATTAATTTTGAATTGAATCAGTCTATTAAAACCCATACATTAATCTAATCTATATTTAGTAGACTCAACATCTATCTATCTATCTATCTATCTATCTATCTATCTATCTATCTATCTATCTATCTATCTATCTATCTATCTATCTATCTATCTATCTATCTATCTATCTATCTATCTATCTATCTATCTATCTGTCTGTCTGTCTGTCTGTCTGTGTCTGTCTGTCTACCTGCCTGCCTGCCTGCCTATCTATCTATCTATCTATCTATCTATCTATCTATCTATCTATCTATCTATCTATCTATCTATCTATCTATCTATCTATCTATCTATCTATCTATCTATCTATCTATCTATCTATCTATCTATCTATCTATCTATCTATCTATCTATCTATCTATCTATCTATCTATCTATCTATCTATCTATCTATCTATCTATCTATCTATCTATCTATCTATCTATCTATCTATCTATCTATCTATCTATCTATCTATCTATCTATCTATCTATCTATCTATCTATCTATCTATCTATCTATCTATCTATCTATCTATCTATCTATCTATCTATCTATCTATCTATCTATCTATCTATCTATCTATCTATCTATCTATCTATCTATCTATCTATCTATCTATCTATCTATCTATCTATCTATCTATCTATTTACAAGTACTACGAATTAATAGGACAGATTTTAAAATCTAATTAAAATTATTTTTCTAACACCTTTTCTTAATGAATACAAATGTAATTTTTGATTTAGCTTTTTACCAGGAAATTAAAGTAGATTGACTGTCTGTCTATAGGCTTTTTACTTTCATAAGATCGAAATAGTTTTTGTCAGGAAATTTGGCAGACTTTTTTTTAATAATTAATGACAGTAATTAGAATTACTTAAAAAAATTTCAATCAATAATGTTCATAAAATAAATAAATATAAAAATTAAATCACCTACTATGCTAAGAAATTAATAGTTGAAAGAAATATTGATAAAAAAAATAGTTAAATGATTATATGCATATTAAGCTTTAATATTGTGGGGAAAAACGATTATTTACACATGCCTTAGAATTGAGAACACTCTCTCCGGCCCTCTCTCCCACCTATAATTGTTTTAAGATATAACCACAGATAGTCAATGGTTCAGCTACGGTTAAATCTTATTCTGTAAATAAACTAACAAAGTAGTGTTTGATCTTATTATTAGCCTGGTTATTAAATTGGCATATTATTTATACAAATTATTAGTTTATTTAAAGAATAAACTTGATGGGAAAGAGTGAATTCCAATTCTCTCGTACATGTATGAAGAAGAATAGTTTTGACAATAATATTAAAGATATATAAATCGCTATATTATTAATTATTACATATCTTAAATTATGCGTAATATAATGAAACGAATGTTGACTTTATATTTACTATACCAATCACTACTTATATTAAATAAGGATTAACTGGTTGTAGCACATTACTTATTTAATCTTTTTGTTTCCAATTTTTTTTAAGAATTTTTTGATGGCAGGTTCGCAACTTTATATTCTATCATATTTACTTCTATTTATTATGTTTGCAAAAATTTCAAATTATTTACTAGAAACATGATCACCATTTTATTCACAGGCCTTCTGGCATTTATTGATTACTCTGGTTGGCACAGGGTGGCACTACTGTACGGAGAGTTTTGCCTTTGTTTAAATATATGTTTACAAATAAAAAGTATTTTAAGAATATTATTTTTCAAAGATAGGAAAATCATGTTAAAGTGAAATATTAAAACAGGCAAAACTCTTTATATATATTGCCACACACACACACACATATATAGTGAGTTTTGCCTGTTTTAACAACAGTTATACACAAGCATAACAGATGGTGGTCATGTGATGTTTATTGGCTTAAAGTGAAATATGTGATAAAATTAAAAAGAACCATAACATTTTTTGTATTGGACAGATAGCTGACTAAGACTAATTAAATCTTATTTAACAGTTAAAATTAATAAAAGTAATCAGCTGTGATATAGATGAACCCATTATTTTTATGCCAATCACAAGTTAAGTCTATCCATTATTGATTTTTTAAACTTGGTTTATTTTAAAAGTAAACATTTTCCAAAAGAATCTGAATCTAATTATTATTCTTTTAAAAAATAAAAATTAAATAAATATTTAAACAAAAACAATCATTAATAAGTAAATATATTAATAAAAATATGTATTTCTATTTTAAAATTTAACTAAAGATTGCCTAAACTTGAAATCCATCATAGACTCTCTTGCGGGAAGAAAACTAAAAAATACCAATCCGTTATGTAATGGCCATATCATTGGTTTGTTTGTAGAAGGAACATATGTATTAAATGCTAGTATCTTTAGATTCATTTTTAATTAATAAATCAATATGTCTTTATTCCAGATTATCCATTAAATGACTGCAAAGACGAAAAATAGTTCTAAAGATAACTACAAGAAAGTGATTAAAAGCTAAGCAAAATAATGCCATTTTATTTCCAGGGTTAGAGCATAAAAATGAGAAGTTAAAATAATAATTAATGTCAAGCCTTGGTGATCGAGTGGTCAGCACAGCTGCCTTACAAGCAGTTGTCCTGGGTTAGCGGGTATGTTTCCCAGCCTATGCTATGACACATGAGAAAAAATAATTGATACACTACACACACACGCACACACACATATATATACATATATATATAAACATTACCTTCTATAAAAATTTGTAAAAAATTATGGCCTTATATATATATTTACAGTAATGCTTGATGAAACTAACATCTTTTACAGACATCATATTTCTGTCAAACAAACCTAATATCATCAGCTGTTCTGGAGATCAATTGAGATGACATTAAATGTAGCAAGTCAGTTTTTTTTAAAAATGAACTATAAGACCAATTTGACTTTAAAGTTTGAACATGATGTCAGGTTTGATTAACATGCAAGAAGTTAGTCAATTTTTTTTATCAAACATTGTCATATTTAAATTTCTCTTAATTTCTTTAGAGAGGAGAAATTAACAAAATTAATAGATTATATATTTACGTATTATTTAATTAATTAGTGCACATATATATTAAAAATTCAAAATGTCTATAATAATTAATTAACAATAGGCAAAGGCCTCTCCAAAATCTTATTACAAAGAAATCCAAATAACTGAAATACAGGCTTATTATATACCTGTATCAATATATGCAATATATAGAGTATATGTGCCGGTCAAAATCGTGTATTCATTCAACAAGACCAATAATCCGAGCAAAAGTACCCATGCACAAGATACATATGTCAGGACAAAGATGAATCCTAACCTATTTGCCTAAACTATTGCCTCTCTGACTAATGGATAACATTTGTGATGACACTAGCAGTGCTTGGTTTTATTCCATCCCAGCTGGAGGTCATGGTTCACATAGAGACTCAAAATTATAAAAGGGTTTATATGAAAAATCAATGATTTAATGGATTCTGAAGATTGCAGAATGGTACAGATATGATTTGATTGATTACTAATGGTTTGAACCATAATAATGATAATTCTTTCTTGCAACATTATAAAGAAGTGAATTTAAATCAATGAAATATTATAAACAAATAGAGTAATTAACCTTAGAGATTGGGAGTGATGACAAACTAAGCTTATTTAAGATAACAATATTATAGGAATTTATTAAAAAATTTAGTACAAAATAAGTAGTATTTGTTTATACAACTAGGTGATTTTATTTAATTCGTTTTGATGTGGCTTTGACAAACAATGTAAAAGTTTGTTAATTAGTCGGCCAAAACCAATCAACAATAAAATATTATTAGCCCTTTTAAAAGATTATAAATAAATCTATTTTATATATATTACAAGATATGAAAGATGTGCATTTAAAATACTATTACATTTAAAATCATTTGTATATAATGAGTGTGGGAAGCAAAATAGTTTTCAAATAAATAATTGACAATTATACAGTCAGATTTAATTAATTAATGAAAATGGTTTGTGAAGGACGTGTCACCATGGCAGAGTCTTTCAGGTTTTCTAAATAAATATATAAAATGATAAAGAAGGCTGTATGCTATTATAGATTACAACAAAATAAATGAGGTCTGTTATGAACCTCTGGGTGGCTTTACTATAGAAAATTTCCTAGTAAATACAACTAGATGATGAGAAATGCTAGCCCTCCAGCCAAACATGTCACTAAATAATCATAATAATATTTTGTTGTGCATATACATCTTAATGGCAATGCTCAAAAAGATCTCTTGGTATAAACTACATCTACTTTGAGGGAGTGTAAAAGGTTGGACTGGTCAGATTCCGAAGGTCCTAAGAGGTGATTAGCAAAGCAAAATAATAATAAGTGATTGGTTGTAGCTATAAATACATAATGCCTCAGACATATATAAATAGATAGTGTATCACTAACAAAATTATTAAATGAATTCCTGATTAAAATAATCAGTTCCCTGATGTTGATAGAAAGTCCCCACAAACCTTAGTCCACTAATGAATGAATCATAAATATAATATATATATATATATATATATATATATATTATATTTATGATTCATTCATAGATATATATATATATATATATATATATATAAATTAACTAAAATATAAATTGTTTTCCACACTTCACAAATATTTCATTTATTAATAAGTTCTTAAATAGTTTATCAAAGATTACAAAATAAGACTGTTTTTAATTAACATAGATGAGCATTAAATATTAAACTAATATATTGTAAATCATAATTTTAATATTTTCGGACAAATAAAATATATGTATGAAATATATATACTGATAAAATTCTATGATAAATTTTACTTAATTAATTCACTAAAATTATTTATTCTTTCAGAAATAATTACAGGGCTATTTTAAATTGGAGGTAATAGTAAGATACTTTTAAAATAATTTCAATCATTCAAATAAATGTATATATGATGTACAAAACTAAATGAGCTTTCTATTAATTAATTTACAGGAAGTAAGTCTCTTGTAATGATTTTTAAGTTAAAAAAAAATAACAGGGGAAGGATTTAAAGTTAATAGCTCATTGAATTTTGTATTTGGCAATTTCAGTAAGTCAAATAATCTAAACAAACTGACAAAAATTAATTTAATTTGCCACATCAAAATAATGTAAGATTTTATAAGAATTGATATTTTAAATTGAATAAAATTAAAAGATGCATTTTAAACCAAGCTGTATAAACATTACACAGATATAAAATATAAATTAATATAGATTTTGAAAACAAGTAAAATAAAATCAATGCATTGTGGCGAATTGGACATTACCTCAGAATCAATCAGTTAATACAGGCAGTTAATACAGTCAGATCATTTCAGGCTTCCTCGACACAGACATGCTCTGGCTAGATGTCTAAAGCACTGGAAAGGCATGGATGTGCTAGTGGAACAGACCTCTGAGAAGCAAACAACCGATCTTTTCACCCCGTCACTTCTTTAGGCATGATATATATATATATAGATTAATCACTTCTCTTCAGTAAACTCAATAATAATTCCCTAATCAAATTTTCCACTATTTTTGTGTTCTGGTCTTATCTACAGGATTCAATCTATATTGACCACCAATTGTAATTGCTCTAAGCAGTACTCTGAGATTGGTGCCTGCTTTGGAGGGAAATCTATAGTCCTACATGCCCCAAGGGTTGATTTCCTAACTACAAAAACAACAACAAACATATTAAGTTTATCAGTCATTGTACTAACAAAATTTATTTAATTAAGGTTTAGATTAACAAAAATGTAGATTTTATTCAGAAAAATTTTAGGAATTTGGTACAATGACTTTCACATTTAATATTTGATTAAAACTTAAGTAGAAATTTACAAAATATAATTGATCCTTTAATGTACATTTATCAAAAGATAAATATAAAATGTTACCAACTGATTAATTTAAGAAAAATGAACTTTAATGAAGATTTTAAAATATTTGTAACATTTTATAGATATCTAGGATTCAATTACATATAAATACCAATTTAATAAAATAAACATAATATAGTTTTACAAATATTATAAAATAAATAAACTATTATAAAAGGTTAGTTAATCATAAAATACAAATTAATTAGATACAAGATTACAATATTGCTTATAATTATACTACCACCAATTAGGTGTCAGTTATTATAAAAGGTTGGGTTCAAACCCACACTAGTGCTGATGACATTGGCACTAGGTGAAGCAGAAATATGTACTATATTTCCAGCTTCATATATGAGCAAAGACTTTCACACAATCCACCACTTACTATCTCATATTGTTGATAGTCTTGAACACATATACGTTGAAAAGATAAATAATCACCAATATACATATTTTATGCTAAATCAGCAATCACCACTTGGTCCAGATTCCTTATCTCTATGCATATATGCAATAAGTTCTAATATATATAATGGATGGATGGTTGAAGAGTTGGAGTGTGGAATGGATTGAAGTCTGTCCATTAAAGTATAAAGATTGGCTATCTTAATATATATCTAAGCACTTATTGCATATATGTGTAGAGATGATAATCTGGACCAATTGATGATTGCTGGTTTAGCATGAAATACAGATATTGGTGATTATTTATCTTTTGATATTGAAGCGTTCAGTATGTTTGCACACACAGAGCTTCATGATAGTTGTTGGAAATAGCATACGTCTATAGATTTTTAAAGTTCAAATATCTAATTTTTCATTTTTTATTTGTTTGTATAGGTGTGTGTCTTGATGAATGAGAGGGCTCATGTATATATATTGTTTTATTGAAATGCATTTTTTTATATATATTTAGAAAGAAAAATATATTTCCATTGTCTTATATATTTGTCCTAAAGGTGATTCTTTCCTTGCGAATAACATTTTGATGATTCTGTTTTTTTTCTTAAACATTCCGAAAAATGTAGTTGCATGTAAGTGTGAATTTATTTTCTCATCCTTGAGGCCATTAAAAAGTAAGTAAGATTTTCATACCTTGGTGTAATCTTAACAGGATTGTGTCACCTGTTTTAGATAAAAGATCAACCCAGCTAGTTACATGGAAGTGTTAAATTATTTTCTTATCTTTAAACTGATTTAAATCAAAGATCAATCATGCAGTCTGTTTTCATTTCTAACCAAGGCAGTTATAGTATGGGTGTTGAAAAAAATATAGAAAACAAAGAGTGGCTTAGCAAAAGTTTTTATAAATACTGGGCTAAATTTATGAGAGGGGTCAGTCAAAGTCAAAGAACCAAGACGTAAAACTCAAGCAGTCAGAAAATAAAAATAAAGTTGTTGGCAGTAAAAAAAAAAAGTTTGTGCTTTTTAAAGCAAAAGTTTTAAGAGAAAAGTGATTCTCAACTACTAGAGCAATTGACTATATTTAAGCTAAGAAGAGATCCACACGATGATTTGTGAGTAGGACAAATGTACTTTTCCCTCCTCTAAAAATCTCCAGAAAAATGCATCTAAAGAAGAGGAAGAAAGACAATTGACCCCATGCTGCTGCTATGAAAGAAGATGGAGAACCAACATCGAAGCCGGTCTATCCTGAGTCCAGTAAAGCCCAAGGTCGACCCTGACAATGAGTAAACCAGTAGGAAAATATCTGCCTCAAGCAAAGTGACACTGTAATCTATTGCAAGTATAAACTTTCTATCATTAAAAAAATTATTTATATCTTAAGAATGCCTTCTATAAAAATTCGAACCTTTAATTTCCTCAGATCTATAAAATTAGTAAAAGACTTTCTTAAAGAGATGTGTTTCAAAAGGACGGTATATATATATGAGTGTTTTAGTTTTTTGATTATCTTAAAAAATGTGTGTTTCAAAAAAGACAGTGATAGTTTTTTTTATTATTATTATTGCTTTTGACAAGTCAATTTAAATTATAACTAGATTACTTGTTAATGGTTAAAACAAAAAAAAAGTGTAATGTATAATTCTAAGTGAAACAAAAGATTGTTATAGAGTTTATAATTGCAGCTTTTATATATTTTATTTTGAGATATGCCGGTATGTTCTTTTTAAGTATAATATATATTTGATTGATTAATTTATTTGTGCCAATTTGGTTAAGTATGGGGACAAATGATATTACACTATGAAAACAATTTATGTATAAATTTGTTTGCTTTATCCCGAATCTAAAGTGGGAAAGGGGTAATGATTCATTTTGAATGGTAAAATAAGAATCAGTTAAAGTTAAATTTCTTAAATCGCGTCTAAGTCTGGCTTAGTTAAAAATGTCATTTATTTAAAAAAAAAAGAGAGAAAGAAAAGAAATCAAATATCTGTATAAAAATCCGCCCTCTTCTTATATATGTATAATCACAATGCCTTGTTAAAGAAATTTAAAATATGACTGAGTGTTAAGATTATTTTATTTAATTTAGATTACGATTCTTTGTGACAATTAAAAAATAAAATGATATATATATATGCGTCTATTTATGTGTTAAAAAATTATTTAATAATAATAGTGCTTCTTTCTCAAGTATAAAATGGGCAATATTACTTATTGCAAAGATATGTGTTCATCTCACTATATATATATATTTAGTGATGCATGCACTTGGGGAAAGAAATATCTCAGCAGTAGTGATTTTTTTCGCCTCTTTAGCATTTTATGGTTGAGATTTATATTTGAAACACTTGGGCGTTTTATAGCCTATAAGATATGGTTGTCTTAAATTTCCCCATTATTACTTATTAAATACAGGTTTAGGAAAATATCTATGCAGATATAAGTTAATGCTTTTAATGGGCAAATATATCAGTGGCCTAATAGATTGATCTGTGCCTATATGGCTTTTATAAAGAATAGATGTTGAGTATGCTATGCGGACTGCCACATGAATATTTTACTGGTCCTGGTGATATGAGATAGCTATGGTTTTCTTTGAGCCGATGAATGGGTAGACTATAACAATAGGGATTCGAAGCCCACACTCTATTATTTCCTGCACAAGCCAAGCTGAATGCAGATGTATTATCATAGAAACATATATATATTACTGCTCGAAAAAGGAGATTTGCCCATGTTTTCCAATGCTAATAATATAGCCAGCACAGGATTCAAACCCAGACACCACTGAATGCTGTAATTAGATTTCTTAATCATACCTGTTGATAATTTTGTGTGAAATAGATAAACTATATTTTTCATATAACTATTAGTAATGAAGGGAGCTAAAGTTATGCTTTTATCCATAACTCCTGCTGGGAATACTAACAATTAAATATTATAATAATAAATATATATATACTTAACTTCCCCTATGTATGTAAACTCGCATAAATTTATTATATATATTCATTTGGTCTCTGACTGAATATAACCAGGTATTGTGTTTGGTCTCCATAATTGGCATATTAATTGTTATGGTGGCATATCTCTTGATAAAATATTATTCTTAATATAAAAATTTGTTCTATGATGACACACGTATAATACTGATTATTTACTATGTGTGTAGCTATCATTTCTGGTTAATTTATAATTATTGTTTTGATTCACAATTGTTGTTGTCATGAACTCCAGTATGACTTCATTACGATGCACACACATATCTAATGCTGATGTTCATTATTGTAATCGTTAGATTTAATAGTTCATAATCTTGGTTGTCATTATTGACAGGTGACTTCTTTGTAAAAATTATACATTTATCCTAGTGATATCTAAAATACTGTACTTTTGTGAATAACTTATGTTTGAATATTGTAATTCTTGGTAAAAATTATACATTTATCCTAGTGATATCTAAAATACTGCACCTTTATAAATAACTTATGGTTGAATATTGTAATTCTTTGTAAAAATCACATATTTATCCTAGTGATATCGAAATTCTGTACCATTATCAATAACTAATAATCAAACATTGTAATTATTATTTTTGGTTTAAAAATGTAAACCCATTCACGATCATAATAAGATTCAAACATGGTTATTATTATTTACATTTTCTAATGAATTGTGTTAATAAATTGTATATATTTACACCATTGTCATGTCATTCCCTAGTTCATCATATCCACTCAAACACATCCACACTTGATTAAGTCATATATGTATGCATCCAAAACCTATGAAATGTTAAAAATAATATTTTGAGCTATATTAAAGTATTTAGTGAGTATCTTGGATTAAATTGATAAAGTCTAGTGCAAGATAGGCTAAGTTTAAATTGAGAGTCTTTGTTTCTACCCTGACCACCGGAACAGAAGAAAAATGATAACCATTAGTAGCATCAGGAGTGTTGGTTGGATAGTGGAGATTTTGGAGCACTGGCAAATAGGTTAAAGCTTAGTACTGTTCCACGACTACCATATCCTGAACATACTGGGTTTGAAGTACTTTTGCTAGGTCTCTGAATCTTGTTGGCTGATCATACAATTCTGAACGTTACAGGGTTATATCCAAGTGTATCAGTGATATGAGATAAGTAGTGAGTGATGGGTTGTATGAAAGTCTGTGCTCATATAGCTATATATATATATATATATATATATATATATATATATATATATATATATATATATATATATATATATATATATATATATATATATATATATATATTACAGAAATGTAAACAGTTGGATTTTCATTTTTGCTTTATTCTCTATCTAATAAGACTGAGATATTAATTTATTGATTGATATTGGATAGCTCATGAGATTGCATTTGACTGTATATGTATCTAATATTTTGATTTTGATTCATGTGAATAATTGAAAGTCTCCTTCAATATATTAGTATTTAAAAATTAAATATTATGATGATACATTTTTTGTTTATTAGACACACATGTATCATTTTCCACCAATGATGATTAATTACAGGATGTAAGAGGATTTTTCTGAGTTAGGCTCACTTATATAAGCTATAATTTCTTTTCTCTATATTACACTAATAAATTTCCTTATTTTATCCATTCATCTTATATGTGGTCACTTTCTAGATCTTTTTTAATCTTTTGGGGTTCGGTTTATAATTTCATCTATCCATCATATATAAGTCCATCTCAACTTTATTTGAGTATTTTAATTACTGCAATGGTGTTAATGATGCTTGTTTGTTGTCTATTCCTAACATCTATATCTTCATACTTTCTTGTGTATTCTGAAATCTTTGTAGTGTTCTTCTGTTAAGTGTTTAAGTCACAACCACTTATATGAATAAACTCTAACATGGATTGTGTATATAAATCAGTAATCAATTCTAAGAGAATCAGTAATCTTTAAGATTGACTATTTATAAATTTAAATTATTTTTTATTTGTATCATTTTATTGAATAAAAAATAGCATGTGAATTTTAAGACATTCAATTCTTAGTAGATAGTTTAAAACAGATAAAAAAAAAGGGACAAAATAATTAGAAAATGTTATTAACATTATTTTACTGCCATTGGCTAAGATATTGTTTTAAGATGTATGATAATTTTGAATTAAGCTATTGTTTTCTGTCATTTAATTTTATATATTTTCAATTATGGAAAACTAAGTGGTCCACATGACTTGTGACAAAGTGTAGCATTTACTTTCTGGAATTGTATTCATTTAATTGTAAAATATGAAGCTAAAGTTTATTAATTAAAAACAATCTTCAAATGTATGTATCTTACTAAGAAACTAATATAAAAGAGTTTGGTAGTTGTGATTATGGTTTACAGCAGTAAGCCAAATGGAAAACCAAAAACATTGAAAAAAGAATAAATATATACTTTATAAAGCATATCAATTAACACTGCAAAATTTATATATATATATATATATATATATATATATATATATATATATATATATATATTGTGACCTTCTGGTTTGGCACCAGAAATAGTCATTGTAGTAGTGTGGTAGTATATCAGTAATATCTGATATTATCCTCTTTAAAAAAAAAATGAAATAACGTGAAATTTTTAAAATTTTTTATTTTGACTTAAACCTGTAATTAAAAGTAAGTGTAGGTGTAATTAAAAAGATTTCTTAAATGTTTAGTATCTTATTTTAAGGTATAATCAATGATAGAATAGGGGGGGGTAGCTTGTTATATGCATGGTCAGTACAGTTTAAGTTGATGCTTACTTGTTTTATTTGTTCATAAAGCAGTATTCAGATTTGTTAGAATGATTTTCTAGTTCATTTGTTTTATACATTTTAATTTATAGCATGAATAGTAAAGTATGTTTCACTCATCATCATTCACATAGTCATTTCAGTCATATCTTTACTACTGAATATTCATGCATTATCCAACTTCATTTTTCATTCATATGTTTCATTAAACCATTAAATATCCCACATCACATTCAAATATTTAATTTTATAAATAACAGTATTAAAAAACTAGCTTAATTACATTTTAAATAAATCAATGGATTATGGACTTGTGGATTATTTAATGACAAATACTGTAAAATATTTTATTTATTATCTACTGCTTTAAAAAAATATTTAATTATTAGTTCAATATTTATTTATTTATTTATTTAAAAGATGAAATATTTTTTTTCGCTCTATTTTTTTTTTACTTTCACAAGTTTTTGCATAAATTAAGTAAGTTTGTAGGGGGAGGAGAAGACTGACAATCTTTTTCTGGTGATGTTAAATATCGTAAACGATTGGAAGAGAAAAATGTGATGTAATTATTATTAAAAAAATCTATAAAAAGGAATACTTATTTTTTTTTAATGGGCAATCATTATTACTTTTAAAAGGGCAATTATATTTACTTTTAAGAGGGTAATCTTTTACTTTTAAGAGGGCAATTATAACCAACTAAGGATAACTACAATTAAGTTTTATTTAACAGAGTTTAATAGTACAATTATTTTTCCTCTTCCAAAGTTCGAGTTGAAAATTTAAAATATAGTATTTGTTTACAAAAATGTGTACTTAAAACCACTAAAACATATGTCAATTTGTGCTCTCAGCTGATTGTTTAAAATTTCCCACCATTATGCTAAACTACATGTAAGTGTTGTATTATATTATTCAAGATAAATTGTTATTATTTAAGAAAATGGGAATGCGTGATAGGATTGTAAAATTATTTTATTTAAATTTAAACTTAACAGGAAAGAATAGAAGAATGTTTGTTTATTTTCTAACAATTAATTTCTTAAGTTTTAATCATATTATGAAAGGAATAACTGCAATGTGCGTCGTTTATATGTGGAAAAGATGTGAACTTTTATTGAACATTTCCAGAACTTTATTAAATAAATTTCATGCTAAGTATAAAAGAAAATTTAAAAATATACACAAGAATTGTGTATATTTTATCATCGTATTTATTGGAATAGTGGATATTTATTTCTACTTTTACCTATTGAAGGAAATAAAGATTAAATGTGCAAATAAGTGGACTATTGATATTTACATGTTTCCTAAAACTAATAAGAGAAATAAATTATAAAATGGATAAATTTATATGTCTTCACTTTATTAAATGCATTTTAAATTCTATGAATGAAATATGAAATATTACTTTATACATCATGAAATGTGCATTGCCTAATTAATGTTTCATAATACATAGCATCAACAGGAATTCATAGCTAACAGCTAGAACATTGAATCTGTTATTTTAAATTAAAAGTAACATTTTTTTCTCCAGAAATGTGCTGTTTTTGTGTCAGTGTTTATCTTTGTGCATTATAATTATTATTCGTATTATTTATTTGGAGACATGACAAGGAAAGTCATGTAAAAACTCTTTATAAACTTTTCATTTCATTTGGAAGGAGGAAAAAAAGAAGAGAACTTTATTTTAATTAATAGTGTTTAGATAATTAGTATTAGTTAAAATATGTTTTATTATGTATTATTATATTTTGGTTCTACTAGAACGTCTCAGTAAATGTATGATAATGGAAAATTATACAAGGTATTTTTTTTTATATTATTTTAATATGAATTTTGGTCATGTGTTAGTAACACACGCGTGTGATAAAACAAATGGAAAAATTCATTTATAGTTCAATAGAGGTGAATAATTATTTTAAAAGAATTCATTATATTAAATCTTACCATATATATATATATATAAAATAGAAAACCATTATTTTCAATAATTATTTCATCTATAATATACAATTTTTATTATTTATCTAGGTTCAATTTTACTACAGATTTGTGCCAAACCAATGTATTAAAAAATTATTTTGTCTTGCTTTGGCTACAGTAATTATTACTTTGTTTTTCAACTGTTCTTATAACATTACCAAGTCCTAAATATTGTCAGATATGAGATATTTATTCTTTGTTAATTCTAGCAGTAACTAAATATTGTCAGATATGAGATATTTATTCTTTGTTAATTTTAGCAGTAATAATTAATATTTTAATAGTAATTCTTTGCTTACTGTGATTTTAAATGGTCTGTGTATCATTATGCTTATATGTGGGTGTGTCCATTATTAAACTTATTTATAATTATATGTAATTGCAAGTAAAAATGATTTAAAATCAATCAGATTTGGAGGAAAGGGGATGATCAATCATTTTGAAGGATTAGAAAGTTATTTAAGTGAGAATTATTATTTCTTTGTTATACCTAAATGAAAAGTATTTTTGTGGCTATATGCTATAAAGTTCATAATGTTTTATAGTATATGTTATGGGATTGAGTAAGTGTCTTTGTTATTTGAATATTTAATGTGGGTAGTTTGCCCAGTGTAGTGTAGTGTATGGAATCGAGTAATCCCTTTCTTATCCATGTATTGTAGTCTTTTGATAAGAGTGGATTGAATCCTCCTTTTATATTTGATATGATGAATTAAATGCGTATGAAGCTAGATACGTTATCTCCCTGATTTTCATTTGGTGATGAGTTATTCCACCAGTTATTTAGTCTTAAAAATAGACTTGGGAGTTATTATTGTATTTACCTGATTTGAATTATAGAAATCTTTTATCCCCTGTGTATATTGGATGTTTTCCAGCTTATGCTATAGCCAAGTGTTTGATAGTTTATGGATAAAAAAGAAGAATAAAAGGAGAGTATAGTGTCTTACAAAACAGCTGTATTGTAGTTAATAAATAAAGCTTGATTGGTCTTTGCCTTCATTCATATTATGATTATATTGAAATATCATAAGCAAATTGATTAGATTAACATTAATTATTTATTTTCTTTGACACACAGCATAATACAAATTCATGCACAAATTGTTAGTTGTGAGATAAAAGAATTCACTATTAATGTATAACTTTACTTATCATTTTAAAATATTCTGTAGTGATCATTTAGGCTTTATCTCATTGATTTTTTTTATATCATTTAATCATAATTTAAATAAGTAATCAAGAAAAGATAAGACATAGTTAATGAATACAATGATTTACTTTTATTTTGGCAAAGCAGAACCTAGTTATTCAATAGAATACTTTATTTCAAAATTACAAAGAAAAATACATTTAATTAATAAAAGTATTTATTTTCTTTGGTGAGATAGTCCAATATTATTTCTAGTTTTCAATCCCCTTACTTTAATTTTAGTTAAAATACATTTAAAGTAAAATGCAAAATCTTAATTTATTCAGTGTAATTAGAATATTAATCTATGTTGTTGTCATAAATTTTAATTGGTAAATGAGTGTTATCAAGCAAAATGTTGAATATAAGATAATTTGGTATTCAGTTACTAGAAGTGTAAGGTCATATTTTTTTCATTTTTGTATAAGTCTATCAGAAATCACTGATAGCTAAAAAAAAAAAGCCATTTCTTTTATAGTAAATGATATGGATTTATTTAGCTCATTTAATGTTAAAAATAAAAATGTTTTACCAGTCTATCAGAATGCTCTGATAAATGAAATGTAGTAGATGTAAAAGGTTAAGAGATTATGTTGTATTATTTATCCTTGTGTAAACTGTAACTAATGATACTAAATCCCTTTGAATTTTGTTTATACCAATGAAAGAAAAAGTAAATGTTTGTTTAACCATTTTTCTATTTGATCAATAAATATTTTGTTATTTAAATTTGTATTTAGAGTTTCTTCTCTAGCATTCATTCGTGTTCCATACTTCCACACATACTTACACATTTATTTTATTTAATGTGATATAATTGCATTTTTATTTAATTATGATAAATCTCTAAATATGATGATATTGATTTCCTTGATTCGAACACTATATGAGTTGCCAATTATCTACTGATCGTTTTAAAAGGGTTTTGTTATTTAATAATTGTTTAGATGATGAATTGAAATAAAAATGTGCCCGATTTCTTTCATTATCTAACTGCAAGTATTTAATTAGGGTATTGTTTGGTTTGTAATATTATTTTGATAGTGTTCAAGTAATAATATTGAGATATAGAAGTGTTAGATCAAGCCATACCATAAGTTAATTCCCTGAGATTTTCAATTTTAATTCAGATTAGATAATAAATTCATTTAATTAGATTAGATTAGTGTAATTAAAAATTTAGTAATGATAGGTTTAGTTTGAGTTTAGATCCAGTGAGTTATACATTACAATTTCTAAAATATTATTTTTTTATTTTAGTTATTAGTTTAATTGTATAATATGGTAGAGGTTGTTCAGTGCATATGGATGATGGGAGGAGGTGAAATATAGATTATAATTAGTTAATTTTAGCTGATAGAATTTTACCAATTTAATTTTTGTTTAGCATAGAACTTGATAGATGTTTATTCCTATTAGTTATAATATTTTCTCCCACATCTAATGTACATTGTACACCTCATACATCTCTGTATCCCTCAACTGAGTTAGTTTTAGGTGAAAACTTTAATTAAGAGCCTCATGAGTAAATTTAGGATAAAGTTAGATTGATAATTTATTCTATGATCCATAGAATTGGCACCCCTGGGTAATTGTTAATGTTGGTGATAGGCGTGAGGAGTTACTATATATATATATATATATATATATATATATATATATATATATATATATATATATATATATATATATATATATTCAATGTTTTCACAGTTGTATGATGTAGATAAATTATTATTTGGATAAACCTGTGTATTATTTTTTTTATATACCAATATTTCAATGAACTAGCATCCGCCATTGTCAAGGTAAACTCTTGAAAAAAAAAGTTTGATCTTAAACTGCAATGTGACTGAGTGTGAGATGCAGCATGAAAGCCAATTTGAAATAGTTTAGTATTCAGAATATGAAAATTATCAAAATGTATATTTCCCTTAGTTTTACAACCTATTAATTTAAAGTCAATATTAGAAGACATAGATAAAATGAAAGGTTTCCATATAGCTGGAATATGTTGTGCTTCATCAGCCCTATTTAAAACAGTAGATCTCTTTAATATTTCAAATCATATTTCTTTAAATTAGCAAGCATTTTTGCATTGTCAAAGTCAGGTTTGTGACCAATTTTTAAAAAATAAAAAAAAAACATATTTTAAGCTGATTCTCATGCTTCATCTCGCACTCAGTCACATTATAGTTTGAGATTGAACAAATTTTCTTTCAAGATTTTACCTTGACAATGGTGGACACTAGTTCATCGAAATTTTGGTATATAATAAAAATAATACATGATTTTACCCAAAAAATAATTTATCTATATATATAAAAGACATATTTTGCGGGGTTCATCCATGTTAAAAGTTTTAAATAGTGATATTCCGACATTTCGACTTGGTCACACAAGTCATCCACTGGGTGATAAAAGGTAGAAAGATGGTTGTAGAGGCGCTACAATCACTGATTTGAATAAACATTAAAATTCCACCAATAGCAAAAACGTTAAATTTAAAAATATTTTTTTAAAAAAACTTTCCAAATAGGAGGAAGTTTGCATGTATCATCTCGCTTATTGATACAATCTGGCTTTTTAAGTATCTCAATGGCTTCTCTAATTTTGCATTGGTAGAGATTATCACATCTGGATATAATCCTGGTACTAGAAAAATCAATTTTATGACCTGAATCTATAGTATGGAGTGAGAGTGATGATGAGTGTTGTTTAACTGCATTAGCATGCTCATCTCTCCTAACACTGATGCGATGATTACTCATACCTATTTAAGAAGCTTTACAATTTTTACATGAGATTTGATAAAACCATGGGATTCAAGAGGGATTGAATCTTTAGGCTTGGTTATTATATTGCTAATCTTTCGATGAGTAGAAAATGCTGTATCTATATTATAGTGTTTTAATATATGTCCAATACTGTCTGTAGTTCCTTTTACATATGGAACACAAATCCTAATAGCTGATTTATCATCTTTTTGTTTCCTATTTTGTCTATTTTGGGCTTGAAATAAGGCTTTTTTTATAAATGTATAATCATAACTAATTGCTAATAAAACACTATTAATATGATTTCTTTCTTTATATATATATATATATATATATATATATATATATATATATATATTGAATTACATGTTTCTATGCATTGTTCTTTTAATAATTAATAGAAATGAACAAATAATATCCTTTAAATAGAGAGAGAAGCTTTAACCTTTGTTGTTATCAAGAAATTCTTTTTTACTTCTATGAAAGACTACTAACAAAAGAGATATTATAGGGTTATGAGTAAAACATGTTTAGCCTTAGGAATTGCCAATTGGTAGTAATTGATAATTTCATGGTAACAACAAAGGTTAAGGTTTCTCTCTATTTAATGGATATTTTCCTCATATCTATTATATATATATATATATATATATATATATATATATATATATACATATATATAAATATCACTTTAGTTTATATATATATATATATATATATATAAACTAAAGTGACATTTTAATATGTAATAATTTTAGGATCTGATAAGAATCTTTTAGTACTATGTTTAGTAAATTTCATTAACTCACATTATAACATTATCCTCCAGCTTTAGCTGATGAAAATATCATATCTGACTGTGTTTAAATATTTTTATTTAAGATTTCTGTTTATTTGGGTTAAATTTTGCAACTGGTTTTCTTCAAATTTTGTACATGTTTAATTTCAATAACAAAATGCAATCTTTAAAGTTGTCCAACCTAATAGTAATTTTGAGTTGAATTTCAAAACTGCATATGAATTTACTTGTTAGGTTTTTAGTTATGCACAATAATTACCAATATATTTTAAAAAAAAAATGCTTTTTCTAATTTGAGAAAGAAATATTAAAGCATTTTCCATTAATTAAAAAAGGAAAGAAAGAAAGAATGATTTCTTAATTTCCCTTTCAATTGTTTACATAAACTTGATAAACTGTTGACTTAATGAAAATAAAAATCTTGTAATCAATTTTTCATCTATTTCTGTGATTATTTTTTCCAGATATTCTGAATAGATGGTAATGTAAAATTTCAGATTGAGAATGATTAAATTTTTTCAAATTTTGATGACAATATAATATAATAATGCAATATTTCAGGGTTGGGTAGCCTAATGCTACTGAAGCTGCATTTCAAATCACATTCTAAGCAGTGCAGCAAGATTTTAGTCTTACATAATATATATAAAATTTATCATTTTTTTGGGGACTGTTTATGTAAAACTTGCTTTGTTAAAATACTGCCTTTATAAAAGCAAAAATCTTTTAATCAATTTTTAACAATTTTATTGATATACCAAAACCCTAATAAAAATAATACATGGTAAAAATATTTTAAAAATGTGTTTATTTAACTTATGGACTCATCATCAAAATAGGATTCCATCCATTCCATCAATTAATCTATTTTCAATTCCCTTTTCTCCACAGCCCAGCTCCTCAATTCCACATAACTCTTCCTATCTCTTCTATCATAGAACAATGTCAATCTCTCTGTCCTTTCTTCTTACTTTCATTCACCATTACCTTTAACACATCATTTGTTAAACTATAATTTTTTTTAATATATGTCCAATCCAATTTCTCTTTCTCTCTCTGATTTTCTCAACCAATCTTCTTTTTTCCTTTATTCTTATCAAAACTTTTTTATTTATTATTTTACTTATCTAAATTATTTTTTCATTCTTCTCTACATCCACATCTTAAAGGCTTCCAATCTGTCCCTAATTTTACTACTTATTGTCCTTGTTTTATAACTATACATTAGTACACTCCACACATAGCATTTAATTAATACTTTTCTTAATTCTCTCTTCAAAGGTCCACAAAATTTTCTTTTATTAATAAATGCTTCTTTTGCCAGTGCTAGTCTTCTTTTAATTTTATCTTCACTTCTTTCATCACAACTCAACCAACTATATAAATTCCTTTACCTACTAAACTATATTATTATGGATTTCAATTTGCAGTAAAAAGCAAAAAATAATACTTTGGACTATAATTTTGATTGTTATATGTAATTTTTAATAAAAGTATGGAATGTCTATAAATTAATTAATTCAAGCAAAACAATTTGTGATCAAAGTGAATATTTGATTATTACTTAAATTTATTAATTTATGGTGTCTCAAGCAAATTGCCACCCAGGAATTTTTTTCTTTTTTTTTTTTAGTGCATTAGTTGTTAAATTAAATAAAAAACATTTTAAAAAATATTACATATATGTTATATTTTCATATTAAAAAAATCACTGTCAAATGTTAATAGGTAGAAATCAATGATAATTATAAATTGTAAACATTTTTTGCATTTACAATTTTCATTAACTAAAATATTTCAACAATAATATCTTTTAAAATTATTAATTTATAATATACATTGTAACCAAAATGTCACCAGACAAAATTAATGCTATAGCATGAAATTGTTACAATCTAATTCAGTTGCAGCCGGGGTACACTGCAAAGACCCATCATAGTATGTGAAAGTACATTAGATCACCTAAGACAAATTATAACTTTAATTTTTAATATTATTCAAAACCTTAATCAGCAATTTTCATTTGCATGAGACTTTATGGATGACCATGGATAAGATGGTATAATTTATGAAACTGTTAAAGATTACTCTTTCAGAATGACATGTATGATTCCACAGGTCTAAAAAAGCTATCACATGGTAAATACAAGTTGTTAACAAGAAAGCAATAATTGTAAGTATCACCATAACATGGTTGATTATAGCTCAGATATATTCAGGATTTTGATACAAATGCTATGCAAGGTATGTGCTTTGCTAATAAATAAGCATAGGAAAACTCGGGTTCCTTTCTCATTAATTTTAAATTTCTAATTAAATTAATAGCAATGACACTCTTATTATGTTTGAGGAATTGCAAATAATAGGATTAAGAAAATAGATTCTGTCATAACATTATCTAATAAATGCATTTATGAATTTTGAGCTAATATTATAAACATTTATAGAAACAATCAATTTTGTATTATATTCCAGAATTAACAAATCAAAGCTAAAGTGATGGAAAGGATAAATAGGATTTTATTGTACCCCATACATCATGAGCTGCCAGAGAACAAAAGTATTCAAATATTGCCCCAGAATATTAGTAAGGCTTATATGCCTTATCAGGGACAATATATGCACTAATGTGTGGTCTACTCAATGTGTAAGATTTTCTGGTTTTTATGAATGACAAATAACAATGGCATAGTAGATTAAATTATGAGTTAATATTTATTTACAATTTTATCATTAAACAAGTAATTGACTAATACAATGTTTCAATATAAGTAAATAAATAAATAAAGTAAACAAAATAAATAAAATACCATTCCATCTATTTGCATCAATACATGGATAGTATGCATGGGTTTTATAATAAACACAGTTATAAGATTCTATTATAAATGGACTTAATTTTTGCCCTGAAAGCAGAGAATTGAGTTCAACATCTAGTCATGAAATATCCAATGTGTCAATTCCAGAACCAATGCACCCATACTGTAAACTTATAATACTAATCAATAAGTAATGACATATATGCAAAAGTTGGCAATAATGAAATAGTGAACCAAAAAGGATGTTTGAACTTCAATTCAGCTGAAATATCATGTCTATAAACATATGATACTCTATGGAGATGATTTACATAGGATGCCCTGATATAACTTATGACTGAACTTACAGGTTATACCTAAAGATGAAGGAAAATAATTTTAACATCATAGTACATAAAGACTTTGCCCAAACCTACATTTATGAAGGAAAATGGTATTCTTGTGGAAGCATTCAGATATACATAGGAATAACACAACACTGAATGCTCTGTGGATTTCTAGACCACCATCAAGCAACAGATATAATTACACACAGTTCAGCAGATTAACCACCAGTGTAAGAATGAGTGCAAAATACAAAAAATGACAAATAATTATTCTGCAGATTAACCACTGGCACAGACCAAGGCCATTTAACATTACAAAGTAGTATCAATATTTACTTTAAATGACAAAATTAAAATCCTCCTCCTCAATTATTCTGCTAACTTAAAAAACATGCACAGTTTAGCAGACAATGGGTTCAGACAGAATGAAGAAGTGTTTCATAATAATGAACAACTGAGATAATGACCAACTCTGCCTAAAATATGAGCGTAATAACAATATAATAAATATGACATAAATATAGGCACAAAACTCTGGGATGACTCATAGAAATAATTCATGTAATGTTGATACACATTATAAATTCACCAATAATTCCTAAATTTCCACAAGCACTGTTCCTTCAATTAATTATTCTCTTTGATCCCTATATTATAAATTCAATCCCTCGAATTTAAATTAATATATTATCGTTAAGCATAGTAAAATAAATACATTGAACCTTAGATATATAAGTTCACTTAAAAATAAAATCAAAATAAAATACACCCTTATTCAAATAACAGTAAATTAAATCACACAACATTTTAGGTATAGTGACGACTATTCACCAATAAAATAAATATAGTACATCTTTGAACACTTAAAGTACAGCACATAAAACCCAAATAGTTTTCAATTATAACACAGAACTCCAGAGGTTTGATTATATTCCTTTTATTTCCATTTATAGTAAATCTTCGTGAATTAATAAACTCTTGGGAGGGCTTTATGAATATACGAGATTATTTTTAAAAAGAACGACATGTATAGTTTCAATGAGAAAATTCCTCATAAGTTACTGAACTCCACATTCTATATCAAACGTGGCTCCGAATTTAAAATATTTAAATTATCTTAAGTCTATTCAGCATCAAAACTAGGAATAATTATCAAACTAAATAACAATCCAACATTAGTTATGGAAGTCAGAAAATAGTTTTCTTTTAGCTAGTTATTATTATTTTCAACAATTGTTATTATTACTTTAATAATATAGATCGAATAGTAGGAACGTTATTTATAACATAAGTTTAAGATGAAATAATCAATTCCTTATTGTTCAGCAACTGGCACACAAAGACATTAGAATAGCGTTTCACTCCACATATGTATAATACATGTTAAAATGAACATAAAATTTTATATCTTAAATTAGTACAACACTTCATTATCCAAGTATAAAATAGTTATGTGAATAAATCTTGAAATTAAGATATTTTGTTTAATGTTAACAGTTTGTAAGCAAAAGAATATATTTCAAATAAACTGACTTTTTAGCTATTATTTCCATTCTCAAGGTTAATAATTCCAATATATTTTAATTGTAGATAGTTGAAAAGATTATCAGTGACTTGATTCCTGGTTGGCAAAACTTGAACAGACTATCTAAATTCAGCCAGTCATGTTTTTGTTAAAATATAACAAATCTTGTAATTCGATTTATATATAGAAGAAATTTTAGTTTAACTTATTTCATTATTAATTTTTTTTTTTTAAAAATTGTTACATGTTATTTATACTCCATTTTATTATTATTATTATTATTATTATTATTATTATTATTATTATTATTATTATTATTATTATTATTATTATTATTATTATTATTATTATTATGATGATGATGATGATGATGATGAAAGCTCGGTTATAATGAAAGATGTGAAACGAGTTTATCATATTTTATCCAATAATTCAAAATTAATTAAATAAATGGCTTTTGATTTAAATTAAAGAAAATTTCTAGGATTATTATTATTTTAAATCACATTTTACTAAACTTGATATAATATGTCGTTAGTCTCTTACAGATTAAAGACATCTGATCTAAAGCAGTGGATGGAAAAGAGCAATTTTAATACATTAAAAAATATGCAATAAGCAAGGCAAATATTATATAATCTCATCATCAAGTTACTTTAAATGCAAGTATCAAGTAGATACAAAAATGCAAGCCATGATAATCAAGTCACCTATTTGAAGACAGAAATTTTTTAAAACAGCTCGATCAAATTCTATGTTTTGCACCAAAAAATAAGGTTACAATATATATATATAATCAAATAAAATAAATATAATAAACTTCTGGCATAAATTGTATAATATTCAAAATAAAATACCAATATATAAAAAATAATTAATCATTATAGCCAGCTTGATGCATGTACACGATCCTGAGTAACATTAAATTATAAAATTATAGATATTATGCACTTTTATATATAGATATATTGAATATTATAGAGTTTATTCCAGAGTTTGTTGTTGTATATATACATAACAATTAGAAACTAGTAACAATCCTAATATAGATAACAATCAACAATCTCAAACTGTTGTTAAGACAACCTCTTTTTAATATACATTTTGATAAACCTCATATTGTGAATACTAAACTATTTCAAACTGATCCTCTTGCTTCATCTCTCATTAAGTCATGTGACAGTTTAACATCAAACAATTTTTTTTAAGAGTTTACCTTGACAATGGTAGATGCTAGTTCATCAAAATATTGGTATATAATAGAAAATGATGCATGGTTTTACCAAAAAATTATTTATCTACATCATACAACCGTGAAAACATTATATATATTGTAACGAGCACAGACGTTCATTACATTGTTGTTTTTTTTTATTTATTAAACATGAAAGTAAATTAAAAAGTTCGCATTTAAAAATTTTCTTTTAGAATTAAAAATTGAAATTAAATATCATCTTAAACTCTTATATATTAAATCGCACAGATAATGAAAAATTATTAAAATAAAACTTTATTAAAGAAAAAGTATTTTAAAACTAAATTTTAAAAAGATTTGGAGATAAAATTATATCTTTAAATTTATCTTTAAACATATTTTTGATTTGGAAAACAGGTTAATTAATCAGAAATGGAAATGATTGTTAATTAGTTAAATGTAAACCAGCCTTCGGCATTTAAATGTAAAAACACCGGTCAGATAAGAAAACAATAGAAACTTTCAGCAAATGAAATAAATCCATTTGGAAATCAGACCTCAACGAAAAGGATCATCTCATTGATGACGTAATGTTAAGTCAATCCTTCGAATACGTATAAAAGGAAAAATTTTGGAAATTATTAATTAGTGACTAGTGAATGATTATTACGATGTGAGAGAGATGTGTTAGTGCGGAAGTGAAGGAGAAGGGATTGAAAAAAGACGCACGATTCAATCCCTTCAGCTTTGCTAAGTAAAGAAAGAGAAATGAACTATCGTTTTTCTACATGGAGGACCAGTTAAAGCAAAAACCTCCGGATGAATAAATAAAACAACGGCTAAATGGATACCAATCTTAGGACGGCGTGGGAATTCACGTTCATGGCAAGCAACTGTAAAAGATGAACATTTTAAATCGTAAGAACTTTATAAAAAATGAACATTAAATTAAACTTTCCAGAGTTAAGTGATTGCAATCTTATCCTATCTGACCAACTTAATTTATTAATAATGTTATTTGATGTATTTCTTTTTTTTATATATATTTAAAATCATTTCCATTTATTTATTTACTTTTTTGTTCTTTAAGTTTTATTATGATTTCTGTTTTCCGTTAAGTTAAATTATATAAATGTTAAACTTAAGTCGGGCGTGAATGGCTGTATAGATTTGTAAAGTTATATTAGGGGAGGGTAATCTTAGGTTATTTGTTTCGTGGTTAGATTGGGTCAATGGATTGGATATATTGATGTGATTAGTAGATGTAATATTGATTCGCTACGGGCAGAATCGCTTCATACGCCGCACACTTCCGTTTGCCTATGGAAGGAATTATAAGTCGGATACCGCAGTTCCTTTCTATGGAGTTTTTTGTTTTATTGCTCTTCTTTAGAGATAGATGTAATATTCCTATCTCATAAGAGGCAATTTCTTCTTTTAACCTTTTGTGCTGTCGTATTTTATTACATTGAATACATCGATATATCAGATGAATTGATGCCAGTTTGACTACGAATTTTAGCCTAAGGTTAAATAGGGATAGAATATTTTAATTTCAATGCAAATCTATGTAGTATTCATGCTCGACCCTAAATAAAAATGCATTAAATTTAAGTTGTTTATAGATGCTTGCATGGATTGTTTATCGGTTAACTATGTTTTGCGTTTTCATATTTGATCAAAATATATAGACATTCGATAAATAATGATACCTTACGGTGAGTATCTAAAATGTATTTATTCGGATGTCTTTTAAGTTATTGGTGACAATGCAAGTATCTTATGGTGAATACTATTGGGTTACATCTAAATTTCCCTCCGCAATTGTCAGTAATCAATAATTTTATATTTTGATCGCTTATGTTTACTTTGGAATGTTTTTAACCGTGTAATCTATGTAACCGATCTATAGCAACTTATTATAACAAGCTTTTATAATCCCATCTGTGCGAACTTAATTAAAATGTAAACTTATAATATAATAGAAATTAAAATGTAAATTAAAATCTAAGGTAAAGTTAAAAATAATGTTAAAATGTAAAACTAATACTAAAATAATTTTAAATCTTATATATATGTGCATAAATAAATGTTTGTATGTTAATTACTGGCAGTGGCTTATTTTATTCCTTTTTTTTATATATACTCTTAGATTATCTTATTAAATCTCTGCTATTCCACTGAGCTAGTGACATGGGCTAACGACCGGAATCAAAATTTAAAAAAAAAAAAAATTATTTTTTTTTTTTTTGACTTACGTATCTGCCTACTTTATAAATTTTTCTAGGTTCAAATGCCTAGATGGCGCCCCGTAGTGCAGATTACGTAAGTACCATTCTCCGGATCGTTACAATATATATAAATGATATACTTTGTGGATTCATTCATGTATGTTTTTTATTATGCATATACACTCATGAACCCACAAATTATTTTATTTATATCAGTAATACAGGAAAATCTTCATATCAACATTATATACATAATTTTCTTATTTTATTAAGATGATAAGAATAGGCAAGATCTAACATTGCCACATATTAAAATGTTGCCATTTAATTAATTACACTATCATATATTTATAATAAATCAAAAATTCACAAGAGTATTTAAATGAATTATTCAATTGCGAAGAATAATTAAGCAAATTAATTCAGACTATTATAACATCTCAGTGAATTACATTTCAGATTCATAATATCATTGGCCACACTTATCATCTTAACAAAAATATAGTTAAAAGTGATTTCATTTTTATCTGCTAAAGGTGGTTGGATGATGATATATTCTGACATACTTTAATTAAATTTAATACAGGTATCACTAGGACATTTTCATTGGCTTTTATTCACACAATTCACTTCTTAAATAAACCAATAGAATATCAGTATTCTATTGTCAAGATAACATTCAAATTAGTTAATAAATGGAGTGCTTATACAAATGAATAGAATTAAGTAAGATTGACAACAGATTTCTTATATTCAAAGGTTTTTTTAAGTGTGAGAGCTGTAATGAGATAAATCACATATAAGAACAACTTGACAATTGATATTTATAGCTTAATATACATAATCTTGTTTTACACTTCATTAATTATATGCAATAAATTTTTGCATATGTATGTTGATATATTTTACATAGAGTATAATTATTCTTTCTTCAATAAATTTGGCTTTTTGTTCAGGTTAATGCATTTTCAGTGCTGTGCACCATAATTATGACTGAAAATGCATTAAGCTGAACTGAAAGCCAAAACACAAAAGAAACATGTATGTTCCACAAATAGGTATTTGTGTATACATACATAAATTTTGCATATATATATGTTAATATGCTTTACAAAATGTGTATTTTTTCCTATTTATTATGTTTTTGGTTTCCATTCGTTTAATGCATTTCCAGTGCTGTTCATCATATATGCATAAACTAGTTTTCAGTTGAGCAGAACTCTTATTGCATGTAAATCTATCATATTACAACTATTTATTTGAAATGTGAAATAATTTAATTATACCCAAAATGTATAAAGTTTTGTGACTTAGAGATATAGGCAAATTTACAATTTTTTAAGTCATATTAAATACAAGTACTTTGCACACACTTTTAAGCTAAATGTAATTATAGAGTTTTGAATCTACCTTTTGTCATCCACTCCATCCCATACAAATTATATACTTGATCACATACATGTGAAAAAGATAACTGATCTCCAATATATGTATTTCATGCTGAATCTTTAAGTTAGTTAGATAATATATATATATAATGATTTTTTATAAAAATGTTTATTATTTTTGACTTTGAAGAGAACAGAACCATGAACAATTGTGCTCCTGTTAACTTTTGATGTTTCACTTGATAAGTATAAAATTGATTTTGTGGCTTATATATATATATATATATATATATAAGCTACAGCTAAGACAATCATGTTTTCACAAAATGTTTAAGTGTTTCTTACATAATACATCTTTGTGAAAACACAATCATACTAGCTGTAGTTTATATATATATATATATATATATATATATATATATATTTATAAATATATATATATATATATATATATATATATATATATATATATATATAATTTTAAATAACAATTAGCTGCATAATAATATGGTTCAATAGTATGTTGATAAAATAATAATTTGTTTCACTTATTATAAAGGCATATTCTTGGTTACTGGCAGAATAGATAAATATATACACGTGTTAGCAATTAAACTACTGATGGAAAAATAATAATTAATAGCATGATTATTAAAAAGATGAAAACGATAAATGGTTAAAAAAATTAAAAACTAAAGAATGAAAATGATAATAATAACAACAGCAATAATAATAATAATAATAATAATAATAATAATGATGATGATGATGATGATGATGAAAAGAGGAAGAAGAAAAAGAAGAAGAAAAAATACTGTGAGTTTGTCTGTAAAACAAGACGGCAGCCCATATTTTTGATAAATATATAGTTTTAAAAGCCTACAATCTACTGAAGATGTGCTACTTTTTAAATTAAAACAAAATTAATAAATCAATTGTTAAATTAATAAAAAAAATTAAATTTCAACAAATTTTATTAACAAGCTTTATTTCAAATCAGTATTTTTCTTTTTGTCAGAAGTTTTTTTGATAATAATGATAAAAAATTGGGACCTTACTATCTATCACAGAACATGATATAGTGGACGATTTTTCAAGGTATAGAATCCATCCCTTCTAAAAAGTAGACATTAATATATATATATTTCAATTATCTGTTAATAAGTTGATCCAAAAAATAAATAAAAAAATTGTAAATAATATAATTATTTTTTCCAAAATGATTTCGTTTTTAAAATAACAGTAATAAAAAATAAAATGTAAATAATAAATACAACATTCCCTAGCAGATTTTTTTTTGTAAACATTTTTTTGGGGGCCTGAAACGATAGATTTATCAAAAATATGGGCTGCCATTTTAGTTTGCAAGAGAACTCACGAGTACCAATAAAAATAACAACAACAATAATAATGTTCTTATTTTTCTCCTTTACTTTCTTTGCATTTCTTTATATATTTATATATATATTGCTTACAATAACTCCCCTTATATATACTTTAATGCAAATTTTTTTAAATATAATTTCTTTATTTTTCTGACAGTAGTTAAAAAGCGTAAAATAAAAATTATTAATAAAGAATAAAATTAGAAATAATAAAATGGCAAAAGTTAAATTTATAGGTATTAAAATAAAAATAAAAGATGATATATTAAATAATAATATAAAATGATAGATAGGAAGAAAAGATGAAGGATAAAAAGTAGAAAATAAAGTAAAATTAATAAAGAAGTAATAAAGAGTAGTTTAAAAATTTTAAAAATGAAATATAAAATAGTTTTTTAAAAAAATATAATAATATAAAAATTGTGTATTTGATATGTCTTTTTGTATATATATAAATATTTTTATATGTAGGTTATATATGTGTATGTGGATGTATATATAAATATGGATTTTGTATATGTGTATGTATGTATATATATATATATGTATGTTTTATGGATATATATATATATATATTTGATGTACATATGTATGTATGCATATTTATATATATATATGAAGTAATGGTTATATGTTTATATTTTTTAATATTGTAGCTCTGATGAAGACTGCAGGACAGTCAAAACTGTCAGGAAAATAAAGGAATTATATTAAAAAAATTGTATTAAAGTGTATATGAGGGGGGTTATTGTAAGTAATATAATAATAATAATAATAATAATAATAATAATAATAATAATAATAATAATAATAATAATAATAATAATAATAATAATAATAATAATAATAATAATAATAATAATAATAATAATAATAATAAATGGCAGAATAAAAACCTATCACGCTATAATATATTTAATTATTTCTTATTTAAATATTCATATTATTTCTAAAATTAATTTTTATTTATTTGTTAATATGTTTTATTTTAATTTCTAAATATACTTAATACAAAAAAAAAAAAAATAACAAAATTGCTTAAAAAATTAAAATTATTCAAATTAGATTTTCTTTTTTTAAAAAACAACAACAACAAGAACTAACTACAAAGGTTTCTTAGAAAAAATTAAATTCTATTGTAACAAATTTTTTAAAGATTACTGATGAGCATTTATTTATTTTGTAATTCATTTATAGATAGATTTTGTTGTTTTCCTTTTCAATAAATTGTTTTAATAAAACTTTTTTTTTTTTTAAAAAAAGAGGGAATAAATTTAAAATTATAATAAATTAGAATTTAATTTTATTTCTATTTATTTATTAAATTATCATTTTAAATAATGTATTTTAATAAAAATTTTGATTTTTTAAAATTAAATTTATTATTTTATATATGCTTAAGATAACAATAAAAACACTCCACACATAGCCCACATACAAATATAAATATATAATATTGATTAATACTAAAATTACATTTTTTTCACAATCTTGATTTTGCCTATTAAATAAATAGACATTCTCAAATGAAAAAAACTATTTATAAAACACACGCACACACACACATATATATACAAAATTAAAAATAATCAATTTAAAACATTACTGAAATAGACATATCACTATAAATAGAAATATTATTTAATACATCAATTCAGCTTTTATTCCTTAATGGAATCTTTTCAAGATGTATTTTATACAATCACATGATCAATTACCCTACAGCCAACTCCCCCTAATGGACATTATTTACATTATAATACAATAATACAGGCATTAAAAACATACATTACATATAATTAGTAAAATACATATATGTACATAAAAATGATTAAACTTATAACAGTAACCCCCTCCCCATAATATATATATATATACAAATAATCTAAAAAACCAATAATAATTATTACTTACTACTTTTAAAATTATTAGTCTAAAATTTCCAACAGTCTAATAATGCCCATTTCCCCTTTAATTGTGCCGACCTTTTAACCATGTTTATATATTTGTTTAAATTTTTTTGAATATACAAAATCTTATGACATTTTTTTTACAAGGGAAGACAATGTTATGAGTTTTTGTATATTCAAGAAAATTTAAATCATGTGTAAACATGGGTAAAAGTCTAGCATAACTAAGGGGAAAATGGGCATTGTTAAATTATTGGAAACTGTAGAGTTATAATTTTAAAAATAGAAGGAAATAATAATATTATTATTACTTTTTTAAAAATTATTTTTTTTGGCACTTATAAAATAAAAGCTTGATTAGAGCTATTGGTAAGCTCCATCT
Source organism: Epiperipatus broadwayi (assembly GCA_028023455.1). NCBI lineage: Eukaryota > Metazoa > Onychophora > Udeonychophora > Euonychophora > Peripatidae > Epiperipatus > Epiperipatus broadwayi. The sequence continues at coordinate 3,978,320 of JAQFVV010000051.1, forward strand.
AGTGATTATATATATATTAAAAATAATTAAATATACTAACAGATTGGAAAGTATAGTATTGTTAAAAGGAGTTTGCCTTGACAACAGTTTGAAATTGTTGATTGTTATTATATTGGGATTGTCTAAGTATTGACTGACTTTTAATGATATTATATATTGTACAATACATTGCAACACACACATATAAATAAACAAAAGATATATAGTATGTACAAGCACTTTAACACACTGGGTGAAGAAGCTGTTAGTGGTAACAAAAACAATCAAAGTAAATTAATGCAGGCCTAGCACTTTTGAGGTTCCCCCCCCTTATATTCATGGCCAAAACAGATTTTAAATAATTGTTGTTATATTAATAAATGATAATGTATGTAAATGTGTATGCAAATTAACTTGTCCATTTTTTTGAGATAGCAAAACATGTGTCATGTCTATTGATCATGTTGTTGTCATTGATAATAAAATAAATTAAAAATATGTTAAATTTTAAAAACTAATTAATTCTGTAGAATTATATAGGTATCTGTTTCTTTGAAATATTATAACATTATAGATTTTTTTTAAAAAAAAGACTGACAATAAATTAAGTGTAAAACTTTTTTCCTAAAAGACTGCCAAGTTTTTGGTGGCCAGTAAACAAATAATTTTTAGTAATGTCATGTATAATAACATGATATTTTTAAAAGAATTTATGATTAATATTTTTTTGATTTTTTGTGTTTGAAGAAAACAGAAAATTAAAATTTCTGTTTTTATTTTATGTACAGTAATAGATTTTTTTTTTAAAAAATCAGTCTGCATATATTGTTTATTAAAAATAATTTTCAAAATTTTTTAACCAAATTTTTAATTTAATCTTCAATGGCTACAAGCAGTGTATAATATTGCTATCAATTTTCAAATTCTTTAATAGCATATTATTTCTTAAATTGATCAGGTATCCATATCACTATCTTTATAAGTATGTCTTTTTTTTGCAAAAATCAAATTACTTTGAATTTAGCTCACACAGTATAAATTGTATACCACTGTTTTCAAGTAGGTGGTATAAGGTACCACTTGTAGTCTAAATAATTATAAATTTTTTCAAATATTTTGCAAATGATCACTATATTTTTCTACTTTTTAAGACAAAAATTCAAAAATCAGTATAAATTGTATGCCACTGTTTTCAAGTAGGTGGTATAAGGTACCACTTGTAGTCTAAATAATTATAATTTTTTTCAAATATTTTGCAAATGATCACTATATTTTTCTACTTTTTAAGACAAAAATTCAAATATCAGTATAAATTGTATGCCACTGTTTTCAAGTAGGTGGTATAAGGTATCACTTGTAGTCTAAATAATTATAAATTTTTTCAAATATTTTGCAAATGATCACTATAATTTTCTACTTTTTAAGACAAAAATTCAAAAACTTATTGTAATAATACCAAAAATAATAAAAAGCAAATTTATTTCCCTATGACAATTGATTATAAGAAAGTAATCAAGTGAATTCAATTAAACAAAAGTAATTTTATTTCTTAATATTTGTGATTTTACGGCTATATTTTTAAAATTTTTTATACAAATGTTTTAATACAGATTAGAAATAGTGCTTATAATAAAAAAAATTGAAATGATATATATATATATATATGACAAATACTCATCTTAGTGATGGTATGAAGTATGTTAGTTTGGATGTTTCTATACCTCATTGTAGCAATTGTGTGTTATTTGTTTTGAATTATATATATTAATTGAAATTGTTCCAAAATTAAAGTTTTGAAAGTTAAAAATAAAATTTACAATCCTTGGAAATTAAAATATTTAAACATTTATAAATTTCTTTTTATTTCACACAGAAAACATTGAATTTGTTTGTGCAGATTTTTTGGAGTTTGGGTGATTTTATAATTATTTGGTCACAAATTTGTAGATTTAAAAATAATTAGTAAATGCATGATCAAAAGGCAAAACTTTATATAATAGAAAGATTTAATTGACCTTATTATTTGTAATTATTAGTTTTTAATCTTCCATTATTTTCCCAAATAAACACACAGATATGATTTATATAGTCATTTGAATTTTAAAACTTACAATATTATTTTTTTCCAATAATCGAATATTTAACGAAGCAAGTGCAATTTTTTTTTTTTAAATTGTATTTGCTTTTTTTTTATGTTTGAGTAAAATATAAAATATCAATATTATCTTTTTAAAGCCAATTATCAATAATAGTTTTTGTTTTAAAAAATCAGTTTTATTTTCTTTAGGAAGTCGGATGATTAAGAATATTTTTATTTGTCTTCAAAATTAAGTTTAAGATAAAGTTATTAAAAAAAGGTCGTTGACTATTTTTTTTTTTGTTTAAATTTTTAATCTATCTTTATTGAACAATTTTTGTCATTGCATTTGATAAAGATTTTATTTTATTTACAACTTTTTGTTTAAACTTTATTTATGTTTAAATGTATTTATTTAGTTTTAAAGTTAAATTATTTAATAATTTTTCTTCTTATCAATTTATAACCGTCTATGACGTCTTCTTATTCCCATTTTCCGTAGTCCTTTATCATATCATAAATTGTCATATAATTTGTTTTAAATTTCTATATCTGTTCCTTTTTTCAAGTCTCTTTGCATGTTCCCTTTTTTTATTGCCCATAGATTCAGTTTAATGCTGTTTGAAGGGATCGTTTTTGATGTACCTCTAATTATCATATTTTGACTTTATTTATAATAGTACATTCAATCTATATTATTATGCAAATTCTTTTTTTTAACTTATCTATTCTCTCCTTAATCTTCCTACAGATTTTTACCAGTTATTTATGTGTGTAACTTTCAATTTTTTCTCTTTCTTCAAGTCAAACTTCACTTCCTTATGTAATTTAATATAAGCTGAAGATAATATATATATATAGAAAGAGAGAGACAGAGATAGATAGATTTCGAATTCTTTCTTTTTCGACTCTTATAATAGTAAAGCTTGTTTAGAGCTATTGGTAAGCTTCATCTAGTGATCATATATATATGTCAAATGCTTTTATTGGGAAGCGTACCCAGGTTGGCTTCTTGGAAGGCAGCTATGCTAACCACTAGGTCACCAACTCTTGACAGAAGATAATATATCTAAAAACAAAATGAAAACGTTTTTGGTAATCTGAAATTTTTCTAAGTTATAATTAAGCAATTGGATTACAATTTTAATCAAATATATTTTTATTTCAGCTAAAATAATGGCATGGAGAATAAAAATAGTTTAAATATATATATATATAGAAGTAAACACAATATTGGGTGTAAGTTAATTTATGATAATAGGAAAAAAGTAGTTTATTATTAAAGGCTCAAACAATATTGTTAGCAACAAGGAAATATACTCATAAATGAAAAAAATATGAGTGATTTAGCTTGCAAGTTACGTAAGAAAACAAAAAAAATGTAGAATCTGTTAATTGAATGTAAATGCAAATGACTACAAGAATAAAGGATATAAATAATGAAGTTGTGGGAGAATAAAAATAAAATGATTATACAGAAAATGGTTTTTTATGCTGGGGTTGGAAAAAGATAAGGGGAATTTAGATATAGAGACCATAGAGTTGACAAAGGGTATGTTATGGAAATGGGAAGGAGCAGGATAGAAAAGAATATGGGAAAAACATAGGGTGGGGAATAGAAAGGGAAGGTAAAGTGGTTAACAGGTTTCTCTGGAAGTAGGGGTTAAGGGATTCCTGACTCTGAGAAAAGAGAAGCCATAGTGCATCACATCATTTTGGTTAAGTTTGCAAAACAAGTACATTGGTCAACTTATTAGTGCTAATAAAAACATAATGGATAAAATTTTTATAGAATTAAACTTGAATAAAAATGCTTTAAGTAAAACACAAATATATATATATATATATATATATATATATATATATATATATATATATATATATATATATATATATATATATATATATATATATATATATATATATATATTTATGTGTTTGCAAGATTATGAATAGCTATATTTTAAGAAGTTTTACTTATAGATCTGCGTTTTGGATAATTATATCATGAATAATTTAGAGATTCCACACTACTCAATGAATTATGGAAAAATATATTTTGGGAGTAATAGGAAAGTGGCTAAATAAAAATTCTTGGGGAAAAAAACAAACAGATTTCATTAATATCGATGAAAGAAATATAAGACTAAAATGGAGCTGGAGTGACCATTTCTAAAAAAGGATGATAATAAATGAATAGTTAAAGCCTTAAACAGGTTCCCAAGAAATTGTAATAAACCAGAAAGAGATAATATGTGAGTTGAATGAGATAAATAAGAAAGTTTGTTGGTGTGATGTGAAGAAGAGAGAGGAGAAAGTGGACTAAACTTGAAGAGCTGTCATCCTACCATGAATTAATCAGAGTTAAAAATATTGATGATGATAAAATTTTGCAGTAATTGTTTATATACCAGTTACATATGTGGATCATATATGTACTAACATTGTAGAATAAAAATGAAATAAAATTTTAATAAATGAGATTTAAAAAATAGGATTTTGACAGGGTTTCTTATTTTAAAATGATTAGATGATCAATCAGATTTCTGAGTTGATTTTGAATATATATATATGAACTCCACAGAAATCTATGAAGAATTATACACACACACACGCACACACACGCGCAACACACACACATATATATATGAACTCCACAGAAATCTATGAAGGACAAAAGTTTCATTTGTAAATAGATGCAGTAAAATAAATATAAAAGTATTTATCTTTAAAATGCAATATAAGTAAATTTTAGTATTACATTTTTTTATTTCATCATTAAAACTTTAACATTAGCATCATTAATATTCTCTCCCCAAAACAGTATTGAATTATCTAATTTGATTAACTTGGTGTACATCAAATAAATTGATTTAATTAAAACCATTAAATTCAGCATGATTTAAACTAATTCTTACATAAATATATCAAAAAGTTTCATAAAGCACACTTGCAAACATTGTATGCCATAATAAGTATCAAACACCAAAGATAATAAACAAATATAAAAATCACTTTTCAAAGCAACCACATCTAAAAATATTTAAATAGTTTACAAATTGTGGCATGGAAAGATAAAAAAGACAACTAAATGTGATAGTTTTCATTTAGATAAAAAAAAAATCAAAGTCATATATTACATGACTCAATTTTTAAGCTTGTAAATAAAAAATAAAGAGCTGTGCTAATTTGCTCTAACAAGATTTATGATTACTTAAGTTATTAAGATTTTGTAGATAGATATAAGTATTAGAAATAATACTTTGAAATTTCAACAGATATTGCAAAATTTATCAAATAAAAGTAAGAAAATCGAATTAAAGCTAAATGCTAAAAAAATAAGATAATGTTGGAAAGGATTAGAAGAAGTTAACAATCAATTATAAATACCTTAACTCAGATTATTAATATAGATGAAAACAATGGATGAAATTAATTATAGAATTAAACTATATGTTTGTCTATTGTTTAGTAGTTCTATTTCACTAATTTTTACTTGTGGATCCAAGATTATGATACTTATGAGAAGAGTAATGACTATGGAGAAATTTATGCTAGCAGTAACAAAAAAGAAATTAAAACAACATAAATAAGTAAGAAAACAAACAAATGCTTCTGATATATTTGAAAAAAATAAGAGACTGAAATGTATCTACACTGAATGTTTCCTAGATGATACTAGATATAGATATACTGCTAAAGTTTTAAATGGTATCCCAGAAGATTATAAATGATCTAAAATGTGACCACATTTGATGGATGAGAAAATGAGGAAGTTTTCTGGTGTGATGTGGAGAAACAGACTATGATCAATAAAACTGGTTTTAAACTTATAAAGATTTTTATCTTGCACTAGAAATATTTAATATGCAGAGTTACCCATTTATAATTATTTGACTAGAAATCACTTTATTTAGAACCATGGCTAATAAAAGCCAACTTAAATTCTTTTGAAGCACTTTCAATTACATAGTAATTCTTGTCAGCTTTAACTGAATTTTAAAATTTTTTAAACTTAATGTTATATATATTTTCATAAGTTGTCTATGCCATTTATAAATAACGTGATCTAAATTAATTAAGAATATATTTAAAGAAAAATATAATATTTCATTTTGTGTTTTTCCAAATGTTAATATAATTCCTAAGTTGCAAAGAAGCAATAAAATTTATCAGATTTCATGTGGATGTCAAAAATTATATATCGGTGAATCGAGAAGTTCTGTGGAAAAAAGATTGAAGGAGCATCAATTATTATATATTCGAATTAAAAATAATGTAAATAGTCAATTTAATACAGCTTCAGTATTCTTTGACCATGAAAAAACTTGTAATTATAGGTTTACATTTAATATTAATGAAATAAAAATATTAATGGAAGAAAGGAATCATAAAAAGGGGAAAATTAAAGAGGAAATTTTGATTGATAAATATAAGGATGATGTTATTAATAGGCAAGTTGCAAATATGACCATACAGAGCTTATGGAAATATACATAACATTAAGTTTAAAAAAATTTGAAATTTTGTTAAAACTGATGAGGATTACCACAGCACTTCAAAAGAATTTAAAATATAGTATTGCTGTATTTCTTTAAAGCAATATACTGGAAATTTTATAATTAAATATTAGTAAAAACAATAATCAAAAATTTTGAAAAGTACAAAAAATATAATTGTCACTTAGGAGCACTTTTGACTATCCTCATAGTCTTTGTCAATTAATATTTTAAAAGGTTAACCTTCCCATAATTCTGTGATCTTAATGTTTGCTGCCTGCCTATTGATTAAGTCCTGCTAAATGCTGCTTGTATTTATATATTAGCATAGCTTCTTTTATTTATTTTTTATTATTATTTTTTCCAATTAGCAATATTTTTACATTATTATAATTGAAATTAAAACCATATATACATGATTTATTATGATTATAAAAAATGGAAGCTGATAAATTCTTATTACCTTTCCAAATTTGTTTTGTATTTTGGACCCTTTTTAATAAGAATGTATCAGCTTCCATTTTTTATAATCATGATAAATTGTATATATATATAGTTTTAATTTCAATTATAATAATGCAAAAATATTGCAAATTGAAAGAGATAATAATAAAAGAAAAATAAAGGAAACTATGCTAATACATAAATACAAGCAGGACTTAATAAATAGAAAGGCAGCAAACATTAAGATCATAGAATTATGGGAAGGTTAACCTTTCAAAGTATTAGTTGACAAAGACTACAAGAACAGACAAAAGCACTCCTAAGGGATGATTATATTTTTTGTACTTTTCAAAATTTTTGATTACTGCATATACTAATATTTAATTATAAGATTTCGTATATATATATATATATATATATATACGAAATATTATGATTATATATATATATATATATATATATAAATCATCATCATAATTGTCAACCATTATTAATCCACTTCAGGATGAACATCTCTCCAGGTTCAATTCATATTCTCCAATCTCTACCCTCTCTTCTCCACATCAATTTCACACAATTCATTATTTTATCCATCCATCACACATATGATCTCTTTCTGGAACTTTTATAATATCATGACATCCAATTTAATATTTTAATTGCTTATCTATTATATCTTCTAGCAGTATGTCCAGCCCAATTCGACTCCACTCTATTAATGCTTTCAATGATGTCAGTAACACCTTTTTGTTTTCTTAACCATGTATTGTGTTTTTCTCTCTTCTTGTTACTCCTAACATGCATCGTTCCATACCCTTTAAGTGTTGTGAAGTCTTTATATTGCTCTTCTGTTAAATGTTCAAGTCTCAGATCCAGAAATAAGAACTGGTGAGATATTATTGAAAACCTTTCTTTTCAAACACTTAGGCAATTTTTTTTTTAATATTAAATCATTTCCATACAAATTTGGTGAACAATTGAAAGATGAAACTGTTATAATTTAGTTATGGTAATAAAAATGAGAAAGAGCATGGACTTGTGGAGTTTACAGAAAAAAACTTAATATTATGATTTTTTTTGAGAAAAATGTTAAAAGGAAATGTACATTGGAGCATCCAAATGAAGGTCCAGCAGAATTGGATTATATTTTGACTAACAGCAAGTATATATTTCAAGATTGTAATATTATTAATAAATTCAGCACATAAAGTGATCATTTATTAATGAAATATAAGATACATGTTAATTGCAAAACTAGAGAGACAAAAATGATTAAGAAAAATAATATTTATAGTTGATATTCCTAATCTTAAGAAAATTCTAAAGAATTTAAATTAGCAGTTGCAAATTGTTTTCAAATATTAGCACATTTTGAATGTAATTCAGATTTAAATGAAATTATTAGAAAAATAACTGATAGACTTTTAAAAACTGCAACAAAGATAATGGTAGAAAAAAGCAGCAATTGACCAATAAAACTTCTACTGAGACTAGAGAATGTACGAAGAAAGGAAAAAATATAAAGATTCATAAAAATGATGCATTAAGAAGGAATGAATATCTCCAATTTTGTAAAATTGTGTGAAAAAAAGTGGATAATTTTATAAAAAAATATAATTGTGAACTAGCAAGAAAACTATAGAAGAAAATAAAAGTCTCAAGAATGTAAGTCAAAATTTTGGTATTGATAAGAAACATTTATCTGCAATAAGAAAAAAAGATGTAACTATTATTAAAAAGAGATGATATCATAAATTGTACAAGAAAAGAACTATCAAGAATTTTATAATAGTAAAGAACAAGTACCTACTGCATCTATTACATCTTCTGCATTGCTCAGGATTTTAAATAATGAAATGAGACATATAATTAAATTTATGAAGAAGGGAAAAGCTCCAGGTAATGATGGAATTATAATTGGTATTTTAAAAGAAGCAGATAAAGAAATAGAAAAAAAAATTGGCAAAGTTATACACCAAATGTCTAAATAATAAAGATATACCAGATGATTGGAAAAATGCAATATTAATATTAATCTTTTAAAAAGGTGATAAATAGGATATTAGCAATTACAGACCTATCAGTTTTTTTATCAGTTTTATATAAAATCTTTATAAAAATAATTAGTCATTGTCTACAGAGAACTTTGGATTTCAACCAACCAAAAGAACAAGCTGGATTTAAAAGTAGTTTTAGAATAGTATACCATATCCAAGTATTGAGGGAAATTATAGCAAGAACCAATAAATATGTCACCATTATACTTTGAATTTGTAGATTATAAAAAGGCATTTGATTCTATAAGCATTTCTCCAGTGATTAAAGCATGGAGTCATCAAAATATAGACCTGGGATATTGTCATATTCTGAAGAACATTTATAAAAATGCAACATCAACAATTAGATTACATAATGATATTAGGAAGGTTAACATTGAGAAGGATGTAAAACAGGTTGACTTTATATTTCCAAAACTTTTTACATCAGTGTTGCAAGAAGTATTTTGTGGATTATAATGGGATGCTAAAGGAATAAAAGTAAATGGAGATTATTTAAGTCATTTGGATTTTATAGATGATGTAGTTGTTCTTGCAAATAATGCTTCATAGTTTCAGGAAATGCAAGAGTTATTAGATGAAAGTAGGACTAAAGATGCATGTTAAAAACATTAAAGTAATATTCAATTGACTTGCTTAAAAGATGAAAATAGAGATTGATAATGATGATTTAGAAGAAATTAACAACTATAAATACTTTGGTTAGATTATTACTACAGTTGGAAACATAATGGATAAAATTAATCATAGAATTAAACTTGGTTTGAGTGCTTTTACACTATATAAAATAGAAAATCATATAACATTACAATATTAATCAAAACAACAAAAATTTATTAAATTTCTTTCACAACCATGGTTTCATCTACTAACAAATAGACATTTTTCAATGAAATTCAACTAAACATACAACACACATATAAATATAATAACGTGAAAATTTTACCAAATCTATTTTAAATAATAATTGAACTGCCCTCTAGCTGCCAGGTTCGATAACTTTTTACAATAAGAGAGTGGACCACTCTTAATGTCTTTTAGATCTTTTTATGTACAGCTATTCAGAACAATAACAGCCAGAGTGCCAATTTAAATCAGTCTTTGTATCTTTTAATGTAAATTGATCCATAAATAACTGATATTAAATGTATAGAATGGAGATCTGGTATGCATACAATTATATGATAAAAATATATAAGAATCCATATATTATTAGAGATAGTATCTAGAAATCTATAATTTTGGTAGAAGATAAAACATATTTGTTTACTTTTGAGAAGAAAACAAGTATGCATCAAATTTGTTTGATTCTTGATTTCTGGTTAAAGGGCATGAACCATGCTTAAATAAAAATAATTATATTTATAAAATATTTTGTGCTCAAATATAAATAATCCTTACTTCTTGTTTAATGATGTGTAATACATTTTGAAGTGATCTATATATTTATGAGATACCTAAATGAAAAAACAAAAAGAACTCTGCTAATTAAGTAATAAAATATTTAATATAAAACAACTATAAAAATTGGAGATGCGTTGGTAGCCGAGCGGTCAGCACAGCGCCTTGCAAGCAAGCAGTTGCTTGCAGACGGTTGTCGTGGCTTCGCTTCCCAGACAATGCTATGACATATGAAAAAAAATGGAGATAACATAAATACTCTTAGTATTGTCGTGTAATCTAATCAATTCTTTCACATCTTGTTAAATTTTTTTCAGAATACGAGATTATTCTACACTTCAAATATTTTGGAAATGCTTATCGAATCAATTGCCTTTTCATATATTACAAATCCAAAACGTAATGATAATTCATATCCATTGGTTCATTTTATAATTTCTCTCAATATTTGAATGTTAAATATTGTTTAAAAATTACTTTTAAATCCAGCTTGTTAATATTACATTCTTTGAATTACCTACTATATGCTTTGCCAACAATTTTCTATTTAATTGTATAATTTTATGTAGTGTAATTTTCACCACATCACCTCATGCAAAGTAGGGACTGGTTTCTAATCATTTTTAATACTTGTGGAAAATATGATCAGAAACATATGGCCAAAGTCAGGTGAAAAAGATGTACATCCCAAGATGCACATTTCATGCTGAATCAGCACTCCTTAGTTGACTCAGATCACAATCTCCTATTCATATCATTATCATTTTTCAGTATATATAAATAGTCAATTACTACAGTTTAATTGTTAAGTGTTAAACTTACTGCCCTCACAACTTTGACATAAACCACTTAATGGAAGTATATTAATAATTTTTCTTAGTCATTTATTAGACTAGAGATTATCCATTTAATGATTAATCTTTCTCTAGTGTAATTTTCACTACATTACTTCATGCAAAGTAGGGACTGGTTTCTATCGAATTTTATTACCTTGTAGAGGGGTGTGATAAGAAACATATGACCAAAAACATGTGAAAAACATGTATGATCCCAAGATGCACATTAGATGCTGAAACAACATTTATCAGTCTAATCAGTGACAGTCTAATGAATGACTAATAAAATTCATTAATTAAATTGAATGTCTCACTTCTTTAATTAAAATACTAGGCAATACAGAACTTGCAATATTTATGAGGAATACATTGTTTCTAATTACTACGATATAATTCTTTACACAAGTCTTTCACATACTTCATAATATCACCTATCCTTTTAGTATTAGTGCTTTTTTTTTTTTTTTATTGCTGAAACAGCTATCCTTCCAAAACCAACATGTGGTTTTACACTTTTCAGTTATTTTTTTTAGCTTACTTGACAAATTATAATTATATATATATATATATATATATATATATATATATATATATATATATATATATATATATATTAGATCATTATTAATTAATTTTGTATTGTATTATAAAGGTCAAGATAAAATATTAAAAATATTTATTTTTATTTCTTTGTTCATTGTTTTATCTTAATAAAAAACTTACTGGTAAATTACTACTTTTTTGTATTAAAGAAATCCTGTAATCTTTAATAGAATATGTGTTGTATTCATATTAATTTCAGTTAAGATTGAGCTATCTTCAAAATCAATTAATATTTTAAAATGATTAGTAACAACTAAAATTTAAATTTATGGGGATGTTTCTGAAATTTAATTAATATTTAATGAATATTGTCTTTCTTAATAGTTTTTGTCCTATTTTTGCATTAACAAGCCAGAAACTAGTCTAGGGATATTGGATAAGTAGGCACTAGATGGGGATTTTATGCACAAGCCTTCTGGCATCTACTGATTACTCTGGTTGGCACAGAGTGGCACCACTGTATGGAGAGTTTTGCCTGTTTAGATTATATGTTACTAATCAATGATCATTTTCTGTGTGGAATCTATTAAAAACCTTATAATCTTGAAGCACATATCATTTTTTTAGTTAAAAAATCTAATTTTGCATGCTTCCAAAAAAGAATTCTTAATAGATAGTTTTTCTTTTTCTGCAAATCATAGTTCTGTGATTTTCCTCATATTCATAACCATAATCAAATTTAACCACAGCACTTTTATCTTCTCATAATTTATCAATTTTAGTAGTCTCTTGTAGCAATTTTAATGTATTGTTTGGTTTAGCAAAAGCATTTTGAAAATCTATATAAAAAACCCTCAACTTTATCATAGTAAGAACTTGTTGGGATATAAATTTAAATAATCTGCATTAGATATTTTCCATTAATTTCAATATCTAATCTTGTCATTTTGTCTGATATATCATTAATCTCCACACTGTGTTCTCACTTCATTTATAATAAGTCCAATCATGCTTCCAATACTTATGTTTTTATAGTAAAGCATGTGTCCATTGAATATCTCCTTAACTTGTTCAGTGATGTCTCATTTAATATTAGACAGTTCTTCCAGTTTCTGCATTTTTTTTCAGTTGAATATTATTTAGTTATAGATTACCTAAATAAATTATCATTATTATTCTGCAATTAGAAATTTTTAGCGTTCTTCACTTTCAATGGCCTACCGCTATCTTTACTATTGCAAGCTTCTGGAAGAAAGAACATAATTTAGTTTTATATGTCATAATAAAAAAGATAGTTCAAGAAAATGTACATCCTGACGTCAAAAGAAATCTACTGATATTTCAGTTAAGAATTATCCGCAACTGAGAAGAAAAATCATGCTGTTTCTTAACTTAAAATTTAAAAGTAAAAAGCCAGTAAATTCTCCATTCTGGCTGATGGGGGTAGATGAGCAGTTTATCCATACTTGTTTATCACATAAATAATCATGTAGTAGCGACCTCTACAATAAAATCACTAACTATTACAAGATGCAACTGTAATAGAAAGTTTATTACTATTTTAACACCTGCAATAACAACAAGAATTTGCTGTGCCTTTTTTTTAAGGCATCCAATGAGAAATCAAAATGTTTTTTTTTTTCAGTTCACAATAAACTTCTTTATTTATATATATATATACTGACTAAAATTTTTTTACATATTTTTAATTTGATAAAGAATGAAAGTTAAGATATTATATCCATGTAAACAGAGATCATTTGGTCTTTTGATGTTGCCAGAAAACTGCCAATTACTACAAATTGACAATTCTTCTAAGGCTAAATAAGTTTTTTTCCCATTAAACTATTATACCTCTTTTGCTAGAATTTATTGAAGTACATTAAGACATATAGCTGGTTTTAGAATTTTAAAACTATAAATAATAACATTCACAATTTATCTTTTTATAAATAATAAATTTTTTGAATCAACATCAGCTTTATTTCAATAGTTTAATCCCATTTTGACAATTTTAATTAAGTGTAAGTAAATATTAAATTAATATTTATGAAGCTAAATGTAATTTAAATCAAGGAATCCCAAAATTATTATTACACTTTTTTATATCTTTTTTAAAATATAAATTTAAAAATTAATTCTTAGATGGAAGATGTAAACCATTTAATCTCAATAAAGCAATCATTTTTATAAATTCAAATGAATTTATATTAAATATAAGATTTGTTTTAAAACATCATTTTAATATTTGATTAAAAATATTTCATATGTTGCAAAATATTAATTTCAGTATTACTAAATGACTAACCAATAACTATATATATGGAATGTAATTAATAACTCAGATTGGAAAATTCTGTTACTTCCTGTTAAGTTGCATATATATATATATATATATATATATATATATATATATATATATATATATATATATATATAAACATTACAAGCATAAAGCTAAACTAGTCAATATAAAATCAAAACTACCCCAAAACCAAAATTAAACCAGACCAGCATAAAAATAATATTAAAACACAACCTAAGGTTTTACTGCTGCAAGCAGACTTCTCAAGTGTAAAGAACTACAAAAACTACACAATATATATAATATTAAAAACTACCCACAAATCCATTCACTTCCCATCCACCCTTAATATTAAAAGAACTCTTAAATAAGTTAATTGCGACAGAATAATACATTTTCAATAATAAAGACTCTTTAATTCTTCTTTTGATTTCATTTTTCTCAAAGAAGACAACCTTAGCTTCATCAAAATCAATAGTGTGGCCTGTATCTTTTTCATGGACATACAAATCAAAACTAAGATATCTATTTTTAACTCTACTTTTATGAACTTTTATTCTTTCATTTAAATTCCAATGACTCTGACCTATGTAAACCTTCTTACAAAATAAACAAAAAATAAAATATACTACACCAGGAATAGTCTTTCTATCAAAAACTTTTTTTGTATTATTTAATAAATTATTCAATGTAACACCCCTTTTCCTAGAAATTTTCTTATTTCCAAACAATTTACTATTTCTACATACAATTTTATAAGAAGACAATTTTAAATGGCAAAGAAATAAAATCATATTTTTCTTTAACCTTTACATCCTTACAAATATTACTATTAAATAAAATACTTTTAACAAATTTATCAGAGTATCCAACACTCAAGTAATCTTTATAAAATTGATATTTCTGAAACAAAGCTACCCCACTAAAATTATTTAATTTAATATTCCTATGACAATAATTCCTTAAAGCAGCTACTTTATGAGATACAGACTGATAGCTATCAGGTTTAATCATAGATCTTAATTCTTTACTTTTAACTAAATGACTGCATAGTAAACAATTAGTTTCTACATTTCTAATCACCAAAAGATCTAAAAATTTTACTTACCAAAATCTAACCCCAGTCCGTCTAACACAAATTTTATAGAAGGATCAACACAATTAAACTCATTTACAAATTCCTTCAATTTATCATTCTCAACTACAAATAAACAATCATCAACATATCTGACAAATAATTTTACATATAAACAATTCTTTTTAATAATAATTTCCTCTTTCACAAAACTAATATAAACTAAACATACTAAAGGAGAAATAATATAACCTATTATCCACCCTTCCTTAATCTTATAAAAATTATCTTTATAAGTAAAATACATAGAATCTTCCAATAGCAAAAGCAAATCTTTAATTACCCTAATTTTATTTTTTGATAAAGAACTTTTCTTAATCAATACAGACAAAAGAACATCAATACTGCTTAACCTATTAACAGACTGATACATATTTTCAATATCTAAACTTTTAAATACCCAATTACTTTCCATTTTAAAATTAGTAATCTTATCAAAAGCCTCAAAAGAAGAAGAAACTGTGTACTGACCAAAATCAACAGATTGTTTTAAAAAATTATTCAAGAATCTAGAAATACCCTTAGTTTTGCTTTGTATGTCCATGAAAAAGATACAGGCCACACTATTGATTTTGATGAAGCTGAGGTTGTCTTCTTTGAGAGAAATGAAATCAAAAGAAGAATTAAAGAGTCTTTATTATTGAAAATTTATTATTCTGAAGCAATTAACTTATTTAAGAGTTCTTTTAATATTAAAGGTGGATGGGAAGTGAATGGATTTGTGGGTAGTTTTTAATATTATATATATTGTGTAGTTTTTGTAGTTCTTTACACTTGAGAAGTCTGCTTGTAGCAGTGAAACCTTAGGTTGTGTTTTAATATTATTTTTATGCTGGTCTGGTTTAATTTTGGATTTGGGGTAGTTTTGATTATATATATATATATATATATATATATATATATATATATATATATATATATATATATATAACATTTAAATACATATATATATATATTATCTGAACTCAGACTTTCTAGCTCTCCACAGCTCTCTACTCCATTTTAAACAATGGATACACATGATCACATATGTGAGAAATAGATATATCAGAGATCATTTATCTTTTTCACATGTATGTTGTCATAGGCATCAGTTGTATAAGATGGGATGGATAGCTTTGGGAGCTTGAAAGTCTGAGTTCAAGTCATTCTATTTGTATACATATATATATTGAACCAGGTTCAAATATGTGGATTCGAAACACCGGTCTCTTAGGCAGAGAAGAACATACTCGGAGAGTATGTATGCCAAACGATAGCTATAAAGTATATAACTAGTGTTACATTTCCAGGACATAGCTTCTTCTCGGCTGTTGAGTTCAACACCAAGTTCAAAGCACTTTTTTGTTTGTGTATAAACATGGGCGCCAGCTGCTTATTCTAAAAGAATACTAAAAGAATAGACAACACACTTTGAATAGTGGCCACTAACTCAACGCCTAAATCCACGACTAGCTCAGTTGTTTGTAATCACTAATAGATTATACTTAATTAGTGATTAAAAGAATTAATAAAAGAATTTGTTAAAAAGAATTGATAAAAAGAATTGACCGACAAATATAGTTTAATTTTAAAGATAATTTATTAACTAACATTTATTTACTAAATTTAAACATTTTATAATTCTAATAAAACACACGCATATTTTAAATTAACATTTCTAAATAGTTTAAACATTCCTATAGATTTAATAGCAAAACACTCTAATTTAATTAATAAATATTGATATAATGATCACGCACATATTAACTCATGCACACACATAATTATGATAATAAAGGACTACATAGCATTTGAAATTTAATCACACACATCAATAGTTCATTTATATATGATATAGAGTTCATATGATTAGACTCTTGAAAGATTCATACGAATTAATGCAATGCAATGGCTATTACAGTATAGAACGAAATAAGCAAATGTTTTTATCTAGGCTTTTTTGAATGTGTTTGTAGAATTTTGTTCTTTGGAGGCTGCTTTCGGTGAGGATATTTCCATTATAAATGCTTACCAGCTGGCTGGGACGTTTCCTTGATGAGTTTCCTGATTTTCACGATTATTGCTATCGGAGACAAATAGATACTGACGGAGATTTTCTAAGATGTTAAGCTGACATTATTTCATGGGCAGATCTGCTGTTTTCTCGGACATCTGGGCTGGAGATAAACATGCGTTCCCAAGATTTTCTCAACACTGCATTTTGTTTGTTAACTGCTCAATTAATTTCTGAACTGCACTACTCAATTACTTTGTGAACTGATTGTCTCAACTAATTTGTGGCTGAATTGTCCGATAAAAAAGTCTATTTATACCTGCGCCTTGTTGTCTTTCTCATATCTCCGGCAAGGATCTATTGTCAAATTCCAATGATAATCATTTGATAAACGTGTTTTGGAAGATTGCTTAATTAGTAATAGCCATGCAATAAAACAACTAAAACGTGTTGTTTTATTTCATTAATAGCCATTGCCATGGTTTTAATGATAATCTTCTTTTATTTCGTATACATTTTATTTATTTACAAATCGCATATATATAAGCACATATATTTTTAATACAATTTACTATTTAGTTTTAACATTATTTTTTCTTTAATGAAAAGAGATTGGTATGTTTTTCTTTAACGAAAGATTATTTTTACGAATACTAATAAAAACTATTTATTTCCTTTTATGACCCTTAGTTTCATTTCTTAAACCAAGACTCCCCCTCCCCCCTTTTGATTAATTAATTGTAGCTTTTTTTATTTCAAAAACTAATGCTAGAAAACTATTTAATTCTTATCTTTTTTCTAAAACAAACTGCAATAAACTCTTCAACGTTTAATTTTATGTTTTCTTTTATGAACGATTATTTTAATAATATAATTTTAGATAAAATTATATGTGCCTATATCAATATAGGTACAATATATATAATTTACAAATGTCATTATCATTCTATTTGTATATATATAATTTACAAATGTCATTATCATCATTGTTATTATTATTCAATAAAGTTTAATAAATTTTAAACTTTATTTCCCACTAAAATTATAAATCTATGAAATTGTTCTTAAATTTTAAATAATTTATTTATTTTAACATATTAAAACAGGCAAAACTCACTATACATATTGCCATACACAGCAAGCTAGAGTAATCAATGGATTCCAGAAGGCTTGTGCATAAAATCCCCATCTAGTGCCTACTCATGTGATGTTTATTGGCTTAAAACCAATTCTGCTAAATAGGATAATGGTGGCTATGGTTATTAAAAAACCAAAGACACCAAAATGTAGGGTACTGAACTGAGTTCAGACCCATATGACTATATGAGCCAATGGGCTTGGCTTGAAAACATTAAGGTGTTTTCAGTTTAAGACTCATAGTTTTGTAGTTAAGTGGAGATAAAAGGTGGCTGCTGGAGGGTTGCATTAGATCCTAAGATCTAGGTGCAGTGCTCTCAGCTCCAAGGCTGTTCACTGACGAAGTTCACAAGTCAGAAACTAGTCTGGGGACATTGGATGAGTAGGCATTAGATGGTGATTTTATGCACAAGCCTTCTGGCATCCATTGATTTCTCTAGCTTGCTGTGTGTGTGGCAATATGTGTAGTGAGTTTTGCCTGTTTTAATAACAATTATACATAAGCATAAGAAGTGGTGGTCATGTGATGTTTATTTATTTACTTTAACATATCTGTAATAAAATATAATAAAACAAAATACTGGAATTAACTTCACAATTATGAATATCCTAGTAAATAAATAAACATTATAACTAGCTTACACAGTGATTATTCCTTAACCCAAAGCAAAATAAGCACAGGAGTCAAGTAATCAGGTGTTACAGACCAGTAGATAAAACATGAATGTCATCGAAGCTATTAGCCAATCAGATGTTAGATGATAAATTTTTAAGGACAAAACAATGCTAAGACACCATTTGGGAATGTTCTGCATAAAAGATGCATAGCAGTTAAAAGTTTAGTACTGTTGCATCATATTCAATATTGATGCCTATTAGATATTCTTGACATTAACGCCAACAGCTGAACATGTTAGTGAAAGGTATTATAGTAAATCGACATACATCTGATGGATAATGAAAGTTTATCATGATGTAAATTTAGTAGAACATATTTGACAACAATGGTAGCTAAAAGACACTAGAAGTAGACAAATATCAGTTCAAATAAAAATACTTATTACCAAGAAATTTTACTACATAAGTATTTAATAAACAATAGTAGTAATAAAAGATTCTATTCTCTAAGTAAAATGATAAAAAAATTTTTTAAAGGCTTCTAAACCTGCAACTATTCATAACAATTCCCAGTATCCACAAGATCTTCTATCAACTACCACATTGACATCAAAAGTTTAATTTGATTTTGACTTATTAACTAAGTTAAGTAAATTATAAATATATAATTCTTTCTTTTTTATTAAATATTTATATACTATTGCTATTAGTGTTAATAAGTTATATATGTAACACAATAATATAATGAATATGGACCAATGTTTCTAAGCTATTTATAGGATTCATGGCACCTTTTTTATGGTAATAACCTTATTAATATATTACTGAATGCACACCACTAAACTATTCTAGCATGTCCACCACAATTTAATGGTAATATAATTTCCAAAATGTAGTTATCATATATCTCTGGATGCTTTAACAGTTTATGACTGACTTACATCCCATAATAGTGATTCTATACTTTTGTATGACTTTGGAAACTAAAGATATTATTTAAACCAATAAACATCACATGATCACTACTTCCTATGCTTGCTCTTAACTGTTATTAAAACAGGCAAAACTCTCTATATGTACTGCCACTCCATTGATTACTCTAGCTTGCAAAATACTTTTACATTCATATAACTTATAATAAAAAAATTATGAACAAAAATTAATATTGATCAAATTATCTGTTACTACAAAAATATTTAAATCAATTTTTTTCAAATAGTTATTTTCTATTTTTCTGCTAGTTGTAAAGTATATCAACATTTTGAACATTTGAAAAAGAAAAGGTTATTTAGCATTAGTGTTATATATTATGGGAAGCCTCAAACAAGCATTGCTACCAGAGTTACACAACATAAATATCTATATAAACGAGCAATGAATAATTCTGAACATAAGTCAATTCGAGCATGAGCAGGAAGTTGCCCCCGTAAAGGTAAATATGAACCCACTAAGCATCACATAATCACTATTTCCTATGTTTGTACAAGCTATTGAAATAGAGGTAAAACTCTCCATATACTAGTGCCACATAGTACAAATCAGAGTAATCAATGGATACAAGAAGGTAGTGCCTATCCATACAATATCCCCAGACTCATTTCTAGCTTGTGACTTTCATCAGTGAGGAACCTTGGATTTAAAAGCACCGCATTTAAATCTTAAGATCTAATTCAACCCTCTAGAATCTACCTTTGATCTTTTTAGTTAACTATAAAACTATGAGTCCAAAATAAAACATAATGTTTTTAATCCAAACTTATTCACTTCATTACTCTGGCAATGTGGCATTGCTGTACAGAGACATTTTATCTGTTTTAACAGCTTGCGTAAGCATAGGAAATGGTGGTCATGTAATGTTTAGTGGTTTAATACCAATCCTGTCCAATAGGATGATGGTGACTATCATTTTTAAACAACCAAAGACACCAAAATGTATAGATATTGAACTGAATTTATATATATGACTATCCAAGTGAATGAGCTTGCATTGAAAACATTATTTTCATTTAAGATTCATAGCTTTATAGTTAAATAAAAAGATAAAATGTGGCTGCTAGAGGATTGCATTAGATCTTAAGATCTAGGTACAGTGCTCTCAAATCCAAAGCATTTGACTGATGTGAAGTAATGGATGATTACATATTGGATATTTTTATGCACAAATCTTCTTGAATTTCATTGGTTATTCTTGCTTGCATTAGGTGGCACTACGGTTGGAGAGTTTTGTCTCCATTTCAAAGGTAAATATTGCACGTTGTGAATGTGATGATAGAAAATACAAAGTAAAAGAGGTGTGGTTTTTTTAATAACACCCACACTATTAACAAAAAAGAAAATAATATCCCATTGTCCAAAAAATGGAATATTAAAATTAATCGTTTACACAACAATGGATTCTATCGATTATGAATGCTATGATTCAGGTTTTAGCACTCAAAAGTATGCCCAGCAAGCCTTAAAAATTATAATACTAAATATTTTTTTTGTCAACATTCAAAACGTTGACATATATATTAAACCTACTTCATACTCTCTTTTAGCCACTAATAAAGCTTTCTTTATTATTCTTATCAAAAATTATTATAATCAAATCATACATTTTATATCTGTTTTAATTATGAAATTGTTATTATAAAGTGAAAGGCTAAAACCTTCACGCATGCGCATTTAGAATGCTTATATAACAGCCAATCAGATGTGATGATGACTGTATAAAATTGTTATAAACGTATGGAATTGTTATAAACGTTTTCTGTTCAAACACATTCTTTGGCATTTATGTATATTTAAAATGCAATAAATAAATAAATAACACACATATGAACGAATACTATTGGTATCAAAAATTATTATAAAACTATTATAAATGTTTTTTGTTCAAACACAATTTTTGGTATATATATATTAAAAATGCAATATGTATTATGTATACGAATGTGTTTTTCATTTAATTTTTTTGTAAATATATATAAATTTATATAGCTTAATTTGAAAAAATATTTGTTTTTATATATATAGTAACAGATTGATCTTTTTTAAAAGTTGAAAACAGTGTCAATTTTAGGTCACATCACTTGTTCACGATTCTATAAAGACGAATATGTGTTGGCAATAAATATACATACATAATCTATTATCGTTATAGGTTTAAGCTTTCTTTAAAAATTTACAGACAGTTACGGTCTTATATACGATAATTTTGATGAAAAATCAACTTAATATATAATATACATAAAGTTTGAAGAAGTTAATTTCTATTTACCAAAAGGTTTAAAAATGAAGAAAAATAAAGACCAGAGGCATTTCGCTTTTTGTCCATTTTTTCAAAGACATGCCGCTTTGTGATTTCCGATAAAATAAACTTGCAGGTCTTTGATTAACAATATGTATTTCGCTTAATGTTTTGAAAACACATGATTTGCAGTAAAAGCAAAAGTACCTTCGTTTAACTTTTAATGTCTTTTGCAAGTATTTAAGCTTTAAATAAAAGTATGACCTTTAACCATCATTCAATTAAAAACATCAGACATTATATAGATTACCAAAATTTACGTTACAAATAAATTACCAAAATTTACGTTACAAATAAATTAGGAAATGCTTATTTGCAATTATTACCCTGTAATAATATATGTGATTATTAATCATATTATCAATACGGAAATTATAATATTTTTTTTTTAATTTTAGGTATAGACTTTACACGCAACAGCAATCAATATATGATTGAAATGTAAGAATATTTTTAATTTATATATATTAAAACACTACAATTTGATCACACGTGTTAAATTTATTACACCCAAATATTTGCTACCCTCTATTTTATATAAATGATTATGATTATTAGTCATTTCAGTATAAAAACTTTAAACTAGATTAAAGATTATAAACTATCACATGGTAATCAATAATCAAATTCCATTCATCATTTTTCACATTTTAATATCTTAGATCAGCGCTTCTTAAACTTTTTTTTATTCATGACCCCATTTTTATCACAGAGATTTTTTCGCGACCTCAGATATTAAAAATAAAATAGTTATAGAAATAAATATTCCTATAAATAATTTATTTCTTTGGTAAACAATATGCATATGAAATTAAGTAGTTTTAGGATTTGTTTTGAGTATACAAAAATTAGTAAAAGAAAATCACCTTTTAATGAGATGGATGTGCTTGTTTTTTGCTGCTTAACAAATTAAATCTTGGTGAAATATTTGATACTGCTGGATATAAAGCATCTTCAACGTTTTTTAAGCTTTGAACCATATTTGGATTTAATATACCATTAAAACTGAAAAAGTCATTTCACATAAGAATGTGGTGCTGAATGGAACATAAATGCCATTTCAGAAATTGTAGGAAATTCAGTCCTAGTTCCGATCCAGAATTCAGTCAAGGATTTTTGTGGAAAGTCAAGTTTTAAGTTTGAGTCATTCAATAGCTCATCAAATTCCTCTTGGGTTTTATATGTCAGGTGATTAATCTCATTAATATCAATCAAAAATGGTCTTTGAATCTATGATAACTTTTTGAAATCTAAATTGATATAAAGTATTTGCAAAACTGTATTTCTAGGGTTTTTAAATGATCTACAATAATTTTTGCAATTAAAGTTTTACAATTATTTTTTTCAATTATAAAATTGTCATAATCAAAAATATTTCCAATAAATCATTTTCCATTCTGTTCTTCCAAATTAATAAAATCTTCAATTTTATCATTTGAAATAAAAATATTGCTATTTTTTTCCTTGAAGAGACATGTTAAGATCATTTAGCTTCTCAAAAATATCAGACAAATAGCACAGCTTTGATAGTCATATTTTGAAAAAAAGTAGCAAGTTCAGATTTTTGTTAGGTTAAAAATATAATAATTTCTTCTTTTAATAACAACAATCTTCTTCAACTTTGTCCTCTTGCCATACATCTTATTTCTGCATGTAATAATAAATTTTTGTATTCAGAGTCCCTGTCTTTACAAAGATTTGAAAATAAATGGCTGTTAAGAGCATGTCTTTTAATAAAGTTTATAATTTTGACAGCATCCTAAAGCATATCTGCAAGGGCCTTTCGATGGATCAGGAAGGGTGTAAAAGTTACCTGATTATTACCAGAAGCTTTAACAAATGATTTAAAACCAATACTTTCATAAGGCGTTACTTTTGCACCATCAGTGCATATTCCAAAGCAATTTTTCTATTTTAAACCTTCAGTTTTAAAAAAGTTGTTAACTTTATTGTATATGTTTTCCTCTCTTGTATGTTCTTCCAAAGAATGACAAAATAACAATTCTTCCTCACTGTTTTCTTTATAAATGTATCTGACATATACTAATAATTGAGCTATTTTTGAAATATCAGTTGTTTTGTCCAACTGAATGGTAAATATTGGGCTATCTTTAAGTTTAGTAATAAGTTGCTCAAATTGGTCATTGCTAATTTCAGAAATTCTATTAATGATAGTGTCATTTGACAAAGGGATTTTCTGAATTTCATCACCATATTTATTTCTGTGAAGTAATTCTACCATTTTAATAGCAGCAGGTAATATAAGATCTTCTCCATTAGTGTATGGCTTTTTACTTTTAGCATCAGATATGAAACATCATATGATGTGAGTAAATATTTTTCATTAACAATTATAAATTTCTCAAAATAATGTTTTTTTTTTTATTTGAAGTTTTTAACAGTCATTTGAAATATTATTTTGGTTCATATGAAGGTTGCTTGGATTCAAAATACCTTTTAATTTTGATGGCTTCATTTACTCCATAGACAAAACATTAATGTAAATTAAATAAAGAGGTTGTTCAGTACCCTCACAATTGTTGAAAGTAAAGCCGAATTGGAGAAATGTCTCATCATATTTTCTTTTTTGCATCTTAGATGCCTTTTTCTGATTATGAGATCCTGCTTGAAGAGACTTTATAGCATTGCCATCTGCATCATTACCTTTGGTACTCAAGTTGAACCATTTATCCATGGGTAAAAAGTATTTTATCCTAAAATAGAAATAAAATAACAGTACTTATTAGTTAGTAGAGACATCAAGTGGTAGCCATGTTTTTTGTTAATTATATGAATAATATTTACTCCTGTATGTTCTATTTTTTAATATCACTGTATGTTTTATTTTTTAATATTTAAAAAATATCTATAAATAAATTATAAATTAATTGTTAAGTTTTACAAAATAGGAATATATTTTTACTTGTTAATAAATAAATGACCATAAGTTTCAAATAAAAAATAATTTTTTGTAATAGCTAATAGGATGATAAATTTTGAATAAAAAAAGTGAGAAAAAAAGTATACAAGCATTTTTATATAAACTCAATAACATGTTTTATAATATTTATTCAAATAAATACTAACATTAGTCGAGTAAAACAGGAAAATACAATATTGTATTGTTCTTGTGATGAGGACACTTGTTGAAATGAAACTGAAACAAATAACTTGACCGGAAATGCATTACATAATTACGGTGGCACCAACATTATTCTCATCACTGCCGCATATATTTTGATTCTGAAATAATTTATATGCTGAAATTGTAATGTGACACCACTATTATAACGCACTTAATGTTATTTTTCAATATGTAAATATAATTTATAGCTCAACTTGGCCATCATTACGATTTTATAATTGCGTTGTACAGAAAATGTAATATATTAAATTAAAGATAATGAAGGGATTGTGAGTAATATTTTTTTAAATTTATGTATCTGAATTAAATTTTTGTGATTCAAACTTTTCACTTCATAATCCCATTTGGGGTCATGACCCACAGTTTAAGAAATGCTTTTCTTAGATATACACTAAAAAAACATCGATTGTACTTCCTAATGGAAGCTTACAAATAAGGACATTTGAAAAATGCAGATGTCTATACTTATATATTTCAAGCTAGTAAAACAAAATGGTGATATTTAAAACTATGTCTAAAATAGATAGATAGATAGATAGATAGATAGATAGATAGATAGATAGATAGATAGATAGATAGATAGATAGATAGATAGATAGATAGATAGATAGATAGATAGATAGATAGATAGATAGATAGATAGATAGATAGGTAGGTAGGTAGGTAGGTAGATAGATAGATAAAAGATAGATAGATAGGTAGGTAGATAGGTAGATAGATAGATAGGTGGTTAGGTAGGTAGTAGGTAGGTGGGCAGGTAGCAGGTAAGCAGATAGATCGGTAGGTAGGTGGGTTGGTGGTGGGTGGTTGGTTGGTTGGGTGGATGGATGGATAGATAGATAAATAGATAGATAGATAGACAGATAGACAGGTAGATAGATAGGCAGGTAGGCAGATAGGTTGTAGATAGGTGGGTGGGTGGTTGGGTGGATGGATGGATGGATGGATAGATAGATATATAGATAGGTAGGTAGGTAGATAGATAGATAGATAAAAGATAGATAGGTAGATAGATAGGTAGGTAGGTAGGTAGATAGGTAGATAGATAGATAGGTGGTTAGGTAGGTAGTAGGTAGGTAGGTGGGCAGGTAGCAGGTAAGCAGATAGGTCAGTGGGTAGGTGGGTTGGTGGTGGGTGGGTGGTTGGTTGGGTGGATGGATGGATGGATAGATAGATAGATAGATAGATAGATAGATAGATAGATAGATAGATAGATAGATAGATAGATAGATAGATAGATAGATAGATAGATAGATAGATAGATAGGCAGATTGACAGGTGGATAGGTAAAAAGGTAGATAGATAGATAGCTAGATAGATAGATAGGTAGGTAGGTAGGTAGGCAGGCAGGCAGGCAGGCATAGGTAGGTAGGCTTGTAGGCAGATAGGCAGATAGGTCAGTAGGTAGGTGGGTGGATGGGTGGTTGGGTGGATGGATGGATGAATAGATAGATAGATAGATAGATAGATAGATAGATAAATAGATAGATAGATAGATAGATAGATAGATAGATAGATAGATAGATAGATAGATAGATAGATAGACAGATTAAACAATTTATATCTATATATATATATATGGAAACAGATAAGGGAACAGAAATAAATGAAAGAATGATGAAAGATGCAGCTATATACAAGAAAGAAAAAACACTATTCTTTAGTTGAAACAATTTATATAAGGTTAAAAAAGTTTATTAGTATTTTTTTTTATTGCTACAAACAAAAAAATTAAATATTTTCAGCCAATAAAATAATCTGTATAAAAATTTAATTGTAATAATTGTTTATTAGTAAAATCAAAACAATTTATTTAGAGCATTAAGATACTACGAACATTAAAACCCTTATCTGGATTTTTGGTTTTGATCATTTTAAATAGCTCTTTTAAATAAATGTGAAAAATAAAATGTTAAAGTTTGTTATTCTAGTTTTATCATTATTGAAAAATATGCGAGATTCGAACTCAGACTTTCACACGACCCACTACTCTCAGTGCCATTTCATATTGCTGACCCACCTGATCACACACATGTTGAAAAGATAAATAATCACCAATATACGTATTCCATGCTAAGCCAGCAATCATCAGTTGGTTTAGATTACTATCCTCACACATATATATATATATCAGTGCTCAGCTTTATATTAAGATAGCCAATCTTCATACTTTAATGGACAGGCTTCAAACTATTCCAACTCACAACTCTTCAGCTTTCCATTCATTGAAAATCTGATGGTGGAATGTTCAAAGCCCTTGTTAATGCCAAGGTTGTCATCCTACCCATGTTGACATATTAGTCATTCTGACCTCTCATGTACAGGAGAATAATACATTTATACATGCATATGCGAGGGATGGGCACACCTTTTACACACTATTTATATAAATTAATGCATTGTACAGACTTAAACCTGTAGGATGACAACCTTGGCACTAACAAGGGCTTTGAACATTCCACCATCAGATTTTCAATGAAATGGAAGGCTGAAGAGTTGTGAGTTGGAATAGTTTGAAGCCTGTCCATTAAAGTATGAAGATTGGCTATCTTAATATAAAGCTGAGCACTGATTATATATATGTGTGAGGATAGTAATCTAGACCAACTGATGATTGCTGGTTTAGCACGAATTACGTATATTGGTGATTATTTATCTTTTCAACATGTGGGTGATCAGGTGGGTCAGCAATATGAAATGGCACTGAGAGTAGTGGGTCGTGTCAAAGTCTGAGTTCGAATCCCGCATATATTACATATATTAATACAGGTTTACGTTGCCTGTACAATGTATTCATTATTGAAATAGAGAAATGCTCTAACTTTGAAAATATAAGTATAATAATAGATTACAGAATGAAAGTTTGAAATTTGAAAAACAAATTTCATCGTAGTGATGAAATTATTAATTATAACCTCTCTCTTTCGAAAAAAAAAACTATCTCATATCTACAGATACAAATTAATAATTAACTTATTTCGGTATTAGGATGTGGTAAAATAAATTAATTTATGGTATTATCTATTCATTAGCTTATTCTATTTTTTATATTTATTGCATCAATAATTCTGCGCTAACAGCTTATAGTTAGAGAAGTTTAATATTGTTAAAATTATATGTTTATCTGTGCTAAGCGCTTTCGAAGTTCCTGGATTTCGTATTCGTAGCTGAGTGCAGACGACAGTAATGTTTTGAACTCTTGTTTTATACTTATCTTATTTGTAACACTGAATTTTCATTCAATCACTTCAATTTAGAATTTTAGAAGCAGCTTTTAGACATTCTATAATTAGGTACTTTTATCAAACTACATGTTTCTCCTTTAACTTTAATATAAAATCATTTCACAAGAAAGAAAAGAATATTACATTTAAAAGCAATAATAAACCAATGGATTTTTTGATAATGTAAACCATTGCATGGGAAATTTTATAGAATGGTTTACCATAGGTTTCAGTTCTCCCACCTACTTTATTTTCTTACAACATTCTCAATAAAATAAAATTAATCACGTGTAAAAGCAGCGTTCTATAAGTAAATGTGAAAATAAATATTAAAGTTGAAAAAAAAAAAATTCATATTTAATCAAAATTAATTTGGCAATTTTTGGGATATCCTTTCATTTTAGAAAATATAAAGTATAGACAATTTTAAATATATTTATTTCTCAATAAATTTTTCAACATATTAATAAATAGTAATAGTGTGAAGTCAAGCAAATAATTATTTTCATTACTTTCCATACCATAAAGTTCCAGTTCCCCATTTGTTAAAATAATGTCATTCTTAATTTTAGTGTACAAAAGTTACTAATATTTGATAACATTTTTCAAAACTTAACAATATTACTTTTATTTAAGACGGCTATTCAGGTAACATAAAAATATATCATCATAAAATAAAATTTGTTTTTTTTTTAAAGACCTTTTCTTCATTACTAAAGCTATTAAATAAATTTGTTTTCATTATATGAAAAGTATCAAATGTGTTGTTGTTGTTGTTGTTATTATTATTATTATTATTATTATTATTATTATTATTATTATTGTTGTTGTTATTATTATTATTATTTTGTTGTTATTACTATTATTTTTGTTGTTATTATTATTACTATTGTTATTATTATTAGTTTATAATTAAATAATGGAATAGTCTTTTATCGCATACCCATACATATTACTTCAATTTCATTATTATTTTTACTTTCAACTATTATTAATCCACTGGAGGATGAAGATCTTTTGGTATCTCTAATCCTTATCCTCTTGTTTCAATATCAACCTAATGACCATCCATCTTGTATGTGATTTTTATCTATGTCTTTTACTATTTTTGCCAACCAATTTAAAACATCAACTGTCTATCTATTATCATCTCTGCTAGAAATATATCCAGCCCAAATTGATTTCAGTCTCTGAATTTTTTCAGTCATATCATTGACAATTATCTGCTTCATTTTTATTCTCTTTACTACTAATATATATTTAGTGAGTAGTCTTAATGTTTTGAGTAGTTTTTTTTTAAAATGTCAAAATATCAAATCCATAAATAAGAAATGGCAAAACATGTTTATCAAAAATCTTCTATTTTTAAATACATAGTCATATTTCTTTTTTAATAGTAAGTTATTTCTATAAGAAGCACTCCATCCGAGTTTATTCTATGATTAATTTCATCCATTATATTCCCATCTGTAGTAATAATCTGACTAAGATATTCATTGTTATAATTTCTTCTAATTTCTTCTTATTATTTTTATTTTCTTCTTTTGAGATAATCCATTGAATATTTCTTTAGTCTTTTTGACATTTATCTTTAATGCTGCTTTCTTTTATTTGATGACTCTTGAAACATTTCTTGAAGCTCTGAAGCAATGTTTGTAAAAACAACCACATCACTCTCAAAATCTAAATGACTTCAATAATCTCTATTTAATTTTACTCATTTAGTTTTTTATTTTAATTCACAAAATACTTCTTGAAAAACTGCTGTACAAAGTTTTGGAGATATGGAATCGTTCTGCCATACATTTTTTCAATGATAATTGTCTTGTATCATTATGTAATCTAATTGTTGTTGCATTTTGAGAAATATTTCACAATATTCTTTGCCTATATCATGGGAATCCAATGTTTTAATTCCTGTAAAAATGGTTATGTTTCAAGTATCTTTTCATAATTATAAATCCAAAGCATAATGGCAACTTATATTAATTGTTTCTTATATAAAGTGTATCAAGACATATATATGATTCACTATGCTAAAATTACTTTTTAATCCAGTTTGACATTATGATTAGTTAAAATTCAAAAATTTCTGCAGAAAAATTGTATTATCTTGGTGAAAATTTTACTGATAAAAGACTTATAGGCCTGTGATTTCTAACATCTTCTTTATTATCTTTTTTAAATATCAATTTTATTGTTGCATTCTTTTAATCAATTAGAGCATTTTTATCATTTGGACAATTGGTATGCCACATTTCTAACATTTGTTCTATATCTTTATCTGCTTCTTTCAAAATAATAATATTTTTTTTTATTTCCCTTTTACATAGGTTTTTGATGTCCCTTTCTTTATTACTGAATAATTCTTTATAGAATACTTCCATACAGTTCATGATGTCATCTTTCTTTTTAGTAATGGTTCAAGCTTTACTTCTTATTTTAGGAACATGTTTTACATTTTTGAGACATTAATTTTTTTTCTATAGCTTTCCTTACAAATTCACAATTTTCTTATATCATTACTCTTTTTTCTACCATTTTATAAACTCTAGATAGACAATTATTCTTAATGTAAACTTTTATATCCCTTATTTTATTCCTACAAGTATCTTGTCTCAGTTGAAAATTTATATTAACTTATAATATACTTGTTTTTCTGTAAGATATCTTTCTTGCTGTTCTTAATTTCAGTACCAGTTACTTTTCTATTGCTTTCATTCATGACTGAACTGTCTTCAAAATGGATTAATATTTTAAGACGATTTAAAGGTTCTCATTTAAGTTCATTGGAGTATATTTGACAATTAAGAATATTAACTATCACTACTGTTTTCAATATTTTTCATTTCTCTAGTTTTTCATTAACTTATGTCCTGCATCTCATTAAGTAGTGATCATTTTATGTGTTTAGTTTGTTAAGAATGTTACCATATTTTTTGTTAATCAGAATTTAATTTAATTCTTCTACACTTCCATTTGAATGTTTCCATATTCTTACCATTTAGTACTTTTCTCAAAAAAAAAACAAAAAACAATTCATAGTATATAAATTTTTGACTACTCCACTAACTTCTCTTAACATAAGCAGATTAACCCACAACACTCTTATTTTTTAAATGTTTATATATTCCATCATTAAAATCTCTCATTACAATTTCAAAATATTCTTTGGTTTGTTCAAAAGCATTTTATACATTTATATCAAAATCTAATTCCTCATCCAATGAAATCCTGCTTGGATGTAAAACAGAATTATCTGCATTTGATATTTTCCATTAATTTGAATAACTAATGATACCACTATTTAATGGACCATCAATTTCCATGTTGTACTTTCACTATTTATTTATAAAGAATCCTATTTTCATTGTTCTTCCAATATTTGAAGAAACTATTATTTTAAAAAGTGTCCATACTTCATTATAGTAAAGTATGTGTCACTTTTAAAAACAATTGTGTTTTTATTTTTTTTGACCTTTACAAATCCATATGATATCTTATTTAATATTACAGAGTCTTCCAATTCATGCAATCTTCCTTCACTTGAAAGTTATATGCTATTGTAAATATGTAAATAAAAAAGCATTATTAAATGATAGGCTGGATGCACAATCAGAAAATTTTTAGCACTGTTTTTGCTTCCAATTGCTGCCATGATTGTCCACTTTATACCCTTATGAGAAAAAATATCATAATTAATTTTTGACTGTTACAACAATCAATATATCCAACATGTATATAGAAAGGCTTTAATATTTGGCTTAGTTTGCTTGGCCAGCTTTCAACTGCTATGAATTATAAATGTAGTAATAGTTGTAATGAGGATTACATATATATATATGTAATATTATTATGATTGGATGTCTGTATTTTTAAAGCAATATACGTAATTATATAACTGAATATTTGTAAGTACAGTAACTAAATAATTAAAATTTTTTATCCATTTAGGAGCACTTTCGATTATCCCATTAATCTGTGTCAACTAAAGCTTTGAAATTCTAACTTAAGATCATGGAATTGTGAGAAAGTTAGCATTTCAAAGCTTTAGTTGACACAGATTACTGGGATAATCAAAAGCGCTCCTAAGTGGATAAATTTTTTTAATTATTTAGTTACTGTATTTACAAATATTCAGTTACATAATTACACACACACACATATATATATATTATTTCAGTTAGTCTTAATGATAACTTTCTTTTTATTTATAGTTTGGGAATGCTATTTAAAGATTAAAATGTAATGTTTAGTTTGTCTTTAATAAGTTTGTAAACATGTTAGTTTATTAGCAAAATTTAAGATCGTTTGCTTATTTAAAATTTCATGCTCTGTGTTTAAGTGGGTTTGTATTTCAATATTTAACATCGTTTAGATTACAACTTCAAAGTGGTATCATTTTGAAGTTCGTTATTATTGAGATATAGATTTTTAAACAGAGGGTGTTACTGGATATTTGAAATTGTCTAATGGTTTATATATTTGTATGATTATTTCATTCAGTGTTAATGGTAACTTTATATATATATATATATATATATATATATATAGATATATATATATATATATATATATATATATATATATATTGTAACCTTCTCCCTGATCTAACTGGTCATCAACGAATCATGCTGTACATTTTAGCGACTAAATTCTCCTATGCAACTTATCATACTCTCATTATCAAGAATATAAGCATAAAGAAACAATAATGAAAAACTAACAAAATGATTTCTGTATTGAATAAAACTGGCATGAAACTATAGATCTAAAGAAGATCACAAGGTGATTAATAAAGATAATAACTTCTGGTCAAAACAGCTTTAAAATCCACACAAACAAAATGTGATGAGTTAAATTTAATATTCAGCAAACCAATAAATAACTAATAATTATATCTCTGGAATGATTATAAAATTAAACTTATAAATGAAATGATAAGTAAATTATGATGTAGATGACTAAATGAATGATGGAAAGAAGTAATAATTAAATGGTGGAAAAAAAAAAGAGTCTAAGAATGAAGAGAAAAGAGTGAAGATGTATGAGAATAATGAATGATCAAGATGATGATAGAATAAGAGTTAATGAATAGTTAAGATGATAAAAGAATAAAAGTTAATGTATGATTAATCAATTATGATAATGAATTAATGTCAAATGAGAATGAATAACTAAAAGAAAGATCAAGATGAAATTGAAGAACCAGGTTAATAATGGAGACTGAAATCTTAAACTATAAACTAATATGGTATTAGTTGGTAAAAAGATAAGTTAAATAAAAATAGGGGTTTCACACAACCAGAATATTTATAATGAAGTTAAAACAAGTTATGCATTTTATACCAAAAGAAGTAATTTACATCTTAAAGCTTAGTTGACTTTCATAAACAGTAAAAATAATCTATTTCATGTCCAACTATAATAATTAACCAGATATAAAATTTATTACAAATTTAAATTCTACCTTGAAACTTAACAACTAATTCTTCTCAGGGTTCAAACATTCAAAATCATTATACACAATATATTTGGGTCAGTGAGAGGGATTTTGCCACTACCCAAACATAATGCACAAATCAGCTCTCAATATAAACTAAAATAAAGAACTATATTTAGCAGTTACACATAACCTTTATAAACTCAATAATTCTTATAAATTTAATATTTAAGAAATAGGAATAACTTTTTAATAACTAATGATAATAACTTACCAAATTCCCTTTCTTAAATAATTCTAAAACATGTGATCAAGATCATATTTATCTTTTAATCTATTACTTAGAATAATCTGTACTCTAAGTTATTAACATTTTGATTATCGTGTGATGATGCATTAGATGTACTAATAACTTATAAGGCTTAAGAAAACTATTATGATATAGCATAATGTAGTTAATAATACTATATTGGTTGATGATGATTTCAATTTATAATCTTCTGATATGTTGATAGCAATAACAATAATAGTGTATATATGTGGTAATTAGCAATAAGATTACAGGCAACTAAATAAATTTTTAGATGCAACAAACTTTATTTACAATATTTACAAATTTTTAATTCACAGACATGGCATGAAATAAAACTAATATATTAAAAGAACTTATGGATGGGAAAATACCTGGTATCCCATTGACTATATACTCAGAAAATGATACAACCTGCTTATAAAATGATATTCAAAATATCATTTATTACTCTTTAGCCTATTTTAAAGAATAAGATAATAAAACTTATTTAAGCTAAACTAGCACTTAATTTACAACTAACAGTATATTTAGAACTTTAGGATATGCATCAAGTTTAAATTTAGAATTAAAAAAAAATTAAAGTATTGCATTCTCCTAAATCCCTTTCTTTTGTCAGAATATGGTAAGGGCAATTATCATATTCTGTGCAATTAATAACTGATTCAAATTTGAAATGAATAGGTTTGGTGCCTTAGAGTAAGAATAGACATCAAAAGTCAAATACACACAGATCTCACTAAAACATTACCTATGTTCACAACTCAATTATTGAATATTAAATGATCTTACCAATCCATTGTCAAATCATTATTTGATGAAGATGAATCTACACTGCCAATGGGTATCTCTTGCTTTTACATCTAAAAATTTCTACAATCATTAATAGATCTTGGTTTGGTCTGTCTATAACTGATGATGATCATACAACATCATAAACACTATTTCAATTAGGCCAACACTACAGTTAAATCAGTGTTCCTAAATCTAACATTTTATCCTTGCCATATGATTTTGAACTACTATACTTCACCATACATGGTGGAAAAACTAACTATATCATCATGAGGGATTTACTACTAAAAAGTGAGGCTCTATAAAGCAACATGACAGTTGTATAATAATATGGCTAATTCTACTATCTCTCAATGGGTATACACATGTGTGGGTTTTCCTCATCACAAAAAAATAGAATTCAGACCATGGATTTCCTTTCTTTTAGGGTTATTTATGATAACAAGCATTAATTACTACTTAGCCTCTACTAAACTTTCCTCTCATGTAATCAGCAATAGGTGAATCTCCATCAGCCCATGCTCAATATTAATATTAATTTATGGGATGCCATTCTATTGGAACATTCTATGAGCTAAAAACTGTCACTAATCATTCTCAATATTATAGCAAGATAAAACAATACCAACAATATCAGTGGAGATATACATATTTCATTTTACAATGCAAAACCATTAATGTATCAATAGACAAACCAAAAATACATATGTCAAATGATCATTAATTATTTTAAAATGACAACTACACTTTTATTAGAGAGAGCACAACATATTTAAGCAATAAAGATCAAACCTGCATTTGTATTCAAAGTGGACAAGTTCATTTCTATACAAAATTACAAAATGAAAAAGGCTTATATCAAATTTTCTTTTATATAAGAAAATAACTTGGTCATTGCAATATATATATCTTTGACCAAATGTCTGCATATTCACCCCTAATAAAATACACTAAAATCAGTTTTAAACTATAAGAGATAAATACTTTTCTCTCTTCAGATCAATGACATTAAGATTATATTTTTCCTTACTTGGAAAAATAACAAAAATGTGTGTAATAATATATGTATGTGTCTTTATACATTTTTATGTCCCTTTGAATAAATATATTTATATATCATGTACCACAATAAAGCTTATATGTTTAAAAATAAAATTTCCAAATAACACATAACATAAGTAATATACATAACACAGCAATTATAAAAAAATAAAAGTAAATTTTTATCCATTAAATTTTTATCCTATTCGTTCAAGTTATTTCATCTTTGTGAGTTAGAATAATAAAAATGGATATTATGATGAGCAAACATTCCAGATTACACGTATATATTTTATTATCCTGTTTGATACTAATATAATAAGGTAATATTCAGATGTCTTCAAGTATATCACAATTAAAATCAGTTTATCCATTTTTCTTGAGATAATTTTACCTAATAACTGTATAGATTATTATAATCTTCAAAACAAATTTTTTAAAGACCTTTATTGACTTATTCTGTAAATGTTTCAAGTGAAGTATAATGAAAATCATTTATTTACATTTGAATCCAGATAATTTTCCTTAAAAAATGAGTAGAATTTTATTACACTTAACATATTTATCTTTTTTAAAACTCTTTGTTAATTTTATTCTTTCCTCCATGGTAATATATGTGTAACAATCTTTAAACAGTCAGGGCATTTTTAAACCATCTTTAAAATCTTACTTATACGCATTGCACGGAAAACTTTTATAAACAAATAATTATTTTGTTCCATTTTCCTTAGCAAAGTGTTATATAATTAACAATATTAAAAGGAATTTATCCAATTATTAATATGATATCTTGAGCACTTTTAATAAATTTGTAATTGTTTATTTCTATCATTATACAAAATTAGTGCTATGAAAAATCAGCAAATGAGAATAGAGAATAAAATCACGCAATTATTTTTTTTAACTTTATTAACATTATATGATATAAAATGACTTTTGATTTTATTTATAATATCTTCTGAAATCCCTCTTTAAAATTATTTTGAATTTATTTTCTTGAAATTATGATTTTCAAATGAACATCTGTTCTGCTTTATATTTACTAATGGCGTGAAAATACAAACATTATCAACTTTTTAGTTTACTTATAAATAATTTGTGCATCATTTTTAAAGAAGAGATTTTAAAAACATGAATAAAATAAAAGCAAAAGCTTACTTTTTCTTGAATTTTTCTGGGTTTGATGCAATATTTATTTAGACAAAGACTTATCTCCATGGCTTTTATTTTCTTCTCCAGTATGATTCCTAGGACTATGCGGTCGTGGAGATGGTGCTTAAAATGATAGCAAGGTTTTTAGATTTATTCCATTATTTCTAGATAGCAAGATATTATAATTCCATTTAATTAGATTCCAAAATTTTCTGATTTTTAGTTTTTTTTCCTTCCTTATTTTAGATCAGAATTGAGGTCCATGGTTGCTTAGTTCTTGTTTTTTTTAATCAACCCCCTACAACTTTTTTTAGGTAATATATATCTTTTATCCCAATGCATTGTGGGAAGAAATTCACCAATAATCTTAGTGTGAATAATTAATATTACCCCATCTGGCTTCATTTTTAATAACTACCCATAATTATTCAAGAAGCTTTAGATTCACTACATAAAAAAATATGCTTAAGTAATTGACTATAACTGTTTGTTTTACAAGTTTTAATAAATTTAATTTAATTATTTATTTATTTTAATTGCTATCCAACAATAATAAAATTGCAATATATTTATCTCCCAATTAATAACAATATTTTTAAATTGTTGTTTTATCCCTAGTTTCAAACATACACTGGGTTTGAAATCTCATCTCCACTCAAGCAATTTCCTAGTGCATCCAAAACAGTTTTTATTGAAAGCCACTCACTAAGATTTTTATGCTAGATATATTATTATTATTTAAAATTTTGGATTATTTAATACAGAGACCTAAATAAAAGGTCACAATATATATATATATTTCATGGTGATTTATTTGATTTACATGTAGCATTATGTACAGTGACTGGGCCATTTCTTAGACAAGGGAATGCAGGATTTTTCCTTATTAATAGTATATTTGTCTTTAGAAATATGCTTCCTTAATCTTTCATTTAGTGTCATTATGCTCCATGTGGTTGGTATTGACAGAGGATGAAACACAGGCATGTCCAGTTGAGGATGTCTTCAAAAAAGATAGAATTGTTTCATTGCTTGTTTTTGACTTATTATAAAAATGTGTGTTGCACAATGTGAGTTGATAGGTTGGCCCAAAATTCACTGAAATAGTGTCATGGTATTTGATTTTGTACACAATCTGGGAAGGGAGTTCAGCTGACAAACTGTTACATTGTAAATTTCTATATACAAAATCTTTCGCACAGCAATTCATTTTTTCTTCAGGAAAACTCAACTGATATGTTAATTAATAACTATAAGGTATTTAGGAGAAAGACCATGGTTTTTCTTGATCTTAAATTCAGGAATAAAAAAGTCAATAAGCTCAAGTTCAGCAAGCTTGTTCATGCATTTTGGTGAGCAAGCTATCAATGTTTGTTTCCCTTGTAATATATAGTAGTAATAGCTCCTGCACAAAGAATGGATGAAGTAGTCATTAGAATTTTGTCTGATCACCTTTAAATTTTCAAAGAAGAATCAAAAAGCTTTCTTACAGTTAAAAACCAACTTCTATCTGCATCCTATCATTTCAATAAATGAATGTCCAGTTTTATTGATTAATTAAATGAATGCTATTATTATAGAAACCTCGGTACTAATTAGATTGTTCTACCAATATTCTTTAGTTGCATGCTAAATGAGAGAGAACATACAAGGAGTATTTCAAATAAAGTAAAACTCATACAGACATATAGAACAACATGTATATAAATAATATCTTAAAACAGGCAAAACTAAAGATTTTGATTTTATATTTAGAAAAAAAAAAATCACTATTTTTAATTTTACAAATAAAAACAGAGCGTTTAAAATTGTTTCCAGATGTAGGGGTAATGAGAAATTGAAATCTCAATATTTTTCTAAGATCACAATCGTTATCTGAAGATTTACTTAAACATCTACATCCAATTAAAAGTTAGTAGGGAAATTAGTGTGTAGGTATCATTATCATTTAACTATTTTTCATTCACTACAGGATGAAGATTTCTCCAAGTTTAATCTGTTTTTTTCTGATCGCTAATTTCTTTTCTCCTAACATACCGGCAAATTTCTTTATTTCATGCTTCCATCTCACCTATGATTTTTTTTTTTAGATATTTTACAAAACTTTTGAGATTTAGTTTAAGATGTTAATTATTCCACTATTATACATCTCTTCCAGCAATATGTACACACACAATATATATATATATATGATAAACAGAGGATTTTATTTCTTTTGGACATTTATAGCTATCTATTTAATATCAGTCAGTAAATGGGTAACTAGCTAATTTCATATATATATAATAAAATGAAGTTGAAAAATATTAATAACTAATCTGATAGTTTACAAAGATTATGATTAATGTTTTTTTCATATTTCTATAAGAGAGGAGATAGATATTGAAAAGGTTTTTCTCTTACAATAACCTATTTAATATTAATATCATCTATGTTCTTTATTACTTTTTACAATGCTTTTTTACAACCCACTGTTGATTGCTCCAGCAATCTTCTTCAGAATTTCTAATTATATTGAAATAAATAGTAGTTCTGAAGACTATTGCTGGGACCATCGAAACCGTCAATAGTGAGTGGGTTGTAACAAAGCATTGTAAAAGTAATGAAGAACATAGATGATATTAATATTATAAGGATTTAATAATGCAATAAGAAAAATAAATGTATAATAATTTATCTATTTAAAAAATTATATATATATATATGGGAAAGTATTATTGATTTATTGGCTGCAAACTTTTATAAATAAAATAATCACTTTAGTTATGAATTTACTCATTTTTTGTCTTTATAAAATTAATTTTTATTTTTAAACAATGCTTTTTGTGAAATAATTTTCACTTTCATATTAATTTTTCTTTTTTTTTTTTTTTACTTTTAAAGAACTTCATCAAATACCACGTTCTTATTACATTTTAAATAATAAATTTTATTATTTTGATTCTATTAAGTTAATGGAAGATATTTTTCCGGTTGGATTTTAGCAGGAACTTAGAATCTGTACTTTTTTTTTTATCTACTTAAATGTGTAATCATAAGATTATACTATTTTGTTTATATAAATTCTATAATAATATTATTCAATTCATAAATAAATTATCTTATTAGAGTTGTTTATAGCAAATAAAGCTGTTTTAGAATTTATGCATGCGTTAAAAAATTTATTAAATAATTAATAAACAAATATTTTCACATTTTATTTTATACAAATAAGAAGCTAGTATATAAAAAATTCATTCGATATTTTATTAATAAATTTAAAATTACTATGTATCTGCAAGAAAAAATTTGGAGAGAGAGAAAAAAAGTAAAATGTAGTTCTTACATCTATCAATGATTCTACTTAGTGTATAAGGCTTTCTTTCAAATATGAGAACTTTATTTTTATAAATTGCCAATTTGTTCCAATGAATTGTTTTAATTAGAAAAGTCAACAATATATGTATATATTCTTATTATATAAAAAAAGTTTAATTGCTTATATGCAAATCTTTCACTTGTATACGATGTAAAAATGGATCAATTTTAACCCTTTCATATTTGATTTCCCACCACCCATATCTATTGAGAATTTGAGTTAATAGTTCCAACAATTTGAATCTTAAGCCAATAAACATCACATGACCGCCACTTCTTATGCTTGTGTATAACTGCTGTTAAAACAGGCAAAACTCACTATAGTATTGCACACACAGTAAGCTAGAGTATGAGTAGGCACTAGATGGGAATTTTATGCACAAGCCTTCTGGCATCCATTGATTACTCTAGCTTACTGTGTGTGGCAATACGTATAGTGAGTTTTTCCTGTTTTAATTCGAATCTTCATGTTAAAACATTTACTTAATATTATGAATCAAAAAATGGGCTTTGATTTGTTCCAGTTTTAAGTTTACAAATAAAAAAAATCTATAAAATTCACATTTGAACTTTCCAAATATAAAAAAAATTGTAAAAATGTGAAATACATATTGGCTTCAATGTCTTTATGTTTAATGGCTTTTCATCTTAACAGTATTGTAAAAAAGAAAATTAATAAAATATTTGTTGAATCAATTCCAATGTTTAAATCTGAATGATTTATTATAAAAACATAACAAATTCATTATCTGAAACTGATAATTGTTTTTGAAGTTATTAAAATATCACAAAATTCAAAGACACTATTGTTTGATGGCTATCTGACAAAATGTGAAGATTGTATTTATGATTACTCCTGGTACAATGTTACTTCAAGTTTCTTAACTTGTAATTTTAAAACTGAAATATATTTCAAAAATCTCTAAGTAAAACATAAATACATTTTATTTTTAATAATTTTAACAAATTATTTTGTAAAAGTAATTACAAGTAATCTAATATCCTATAACGTTATGTATCTTTTTTCTAAAGAATAGATTAGGTGGTTCTTAATGTTTGTAGTCAAAAAATAAACCAATCAGTGATCTCTCATTATGTACTTTTTTTTGTAAAAAATAAATTGAGTGATTCTTAATATTTGTATTCCAAAAATCAACTAATCAATGATATCTAGTTAGGCACTTTTTTTAAAAAAATAGATCAAGTGGTCCTTAATATTTGTATTCAAAAAATCAATTATCTCTAGTTATGCACTTTTTTTTAAAGAATAGATTGGGTGGTTTTAATATTTGTATTCAAAAAATCTACTAATCTGTCAAGTGTTGGTGGTCTAGTGGTCAGCGTAGCTGCTTTCCAAGTAGTTGGCCCAGGTTCACTTCCCGGTCAATGCTTTGACATATAAAAAAAATCAACCAATCAGTGATCTTTATGCATTTTTTAAAGAATAGATTGGGTGTTTTTTAATATTTGTATTCAAAAAATCAATCAATAAGTGATCACTAGTTGTGCACTTTTTTTCTAAAGAGTAGATGGGATGGTTCTTAATATTTGTATTCAAACAATCAATTATCTTTAGTTATGCACTTTTTTTCTAAAAAGTAGATTGGGTGGGTCTTAATATTTGTATTCCAAAAATCAGCTAATCAATTATCCCTTGTTATGCACTTTTTTCTAAAAAATAGATTGGGTTATTCTTAATATTTGTATTCAAAAAATCAACCTATCAGTGATCTCTTGTTTTGTCAGGCTTATTTCATCTTATAATCTGTAATCTGCTCTTAGTGTGTAATACTGATTAATTAGTTACAAAGAATGAAGGTGTCTCTACTTATAGATCACTTTAATTAAACATAGTAGCACAAAATGATCATAAATAGCCATAAAAAGGCTGAAAAAATATTTTAAAATTATAACACAGCTGCACCATCACAGCACTTCATGAGAATCTGCAGTAACTATCCTGAAGTTTAAAGTGTAAAAAGTTGAATTTTACAATTCTATTCAATATATCCAATCAAAATTTTTCTTACTTATTTTTTAGCTGTG
The DNA here is from genome assembly GCA_028023455.1 of Epiperipatus broadwayi. Lineage (NCBI taxonomy): Eukaryota > Metazoa > Onychophora > Udeonychophora > Euonychophora > Peripatidae > Epiperipatus > Epiperipatus broadwayi. The sequence goes on from JAQFVV010000051.1 coordinate 4,021,152, forward strand.
ACTTACAAAAAAAAAGTTGAACATAACTACATAATACAGGTTACAAAGTTTGATTTTTTACTTTTTACCTATTGTTATATTTCATTAATGTTTTTATTTTTTAAGATTTAACTGTAAAATAAGAACTTAAAATATTACTAATTAAATGATATATTATATAATGAATATCATACAAGCTAAAATTGGTAATGTTACATCAGTTCATAGATCAATGCTTAATATAAAAAATAAATGAGAGTTTTGCAGGCTTTGATAAATAAGATAATCTAAAGTACATATTGTACAATATTCAAAATTTATTATTTAATTTGCATTGGTATTTATTTTTAAATAACTCTTAGACTGCTGATTGTTAAATTTATGTTATGCTTAAAAATATGAAAAATATTAAGTCCAATAACTAATAGAATCTTGATATAAAATTTATTATTAACTTTAATACCAATAAGCATTTATGATAATAGCAGATTAGCTTTAATAATTATTCAACACCAGTGCAGTGACAATATTTAGATTACTGACTAGTTAAATTTTGTATATCCATGTTTATTTTTAAAAAAATATAGATTATGATCGTAAGTAATATTTACTGAGGCTATAACCTCGACAATATGCATATAAATGCGTTAGCAGGGACCTCTACAGGTGTTTTAACCACAAGCTTGTGGTTTGTCGAGGTTATAGCCTCTTTTCTTCCATAGCGTAAGCTTGTGGTTAAAACACCTGTAGAGGTCCCTGCTATCGCATTTATACGCATATTGTCGAGGTTATAGCCTCAGTAAATATTACGTACGTAATCAATGTGCGTTTAATAAATTTGTAATTATAGATTATGATCGTATATTTTATAATTATTAAGATAAATTAAATTCAGAATTCAATTTTAAAGAATGATAATGATGCTTTATTTACAATAGACAATAATAAACAAAAATTAAAATTACGAATGCAACAGAAATTAAAATGTAATAAGATGTTGTGTGCTTATACTAATAGATGACGCTAGCCAAAATACTTTTTCCAAAATCAGAGGAAAATATTCATGTATATATTAATTTTAAACAGACAACATAAATTTATAAAATAAATCATACTTTGTTACAGTCTATTCACCAGAAGGATATTGAGTAAACATAAACAATTGTTACATAAAAGTTCATTTAGTTACTGGTTATAAACTTTAAAAGACTATTGCAGTTTTGTCTGAAGGTTTGTTAATCATGGTATATTATAAGATGTGATATGTTGGACGATTTCCATCATTTATGAGCGAATGTTGAATGTATAGAAAATTTTACACTTTATTTAAACTTTTCCAAATACAAACAACTTGTTAGTAATAACACACAAATAGACAATACAGGTCCAACATATCACATTTTATTGCAATTTTCATTTAATTAAGTGTCCAATAAAATATTCATTCATATACAAAAAACATACATCAAAATTGATCCCCTTAAACATAAATATAATATTAAACTATAAATAAAACAAATGATCTGTAAACTATGATGGATATTAATTATCCAAAAGTTCTACTGCACTTTAGATTTCTTTTATCAACTAAAAATATATATCACATGATCACTATTTCTTATGCTTGCACATAACTGTTACTATATCAGGCAAAACTCTCCATACACTATGCCACCCAGCGCAAGCCAAAGTAATCAATGGATCCAAAGCTCCTCACAGACAAAGAACAAGCCAGAAACTAGTCTGGGGATATTGGATGAGTAGGCACTAGATAGGGATTTTATGCACAAGCCTTCTGGCATCCATTGATTACTCTGGCTTGCACTGAGTGGCACTACTGTATGGAGTGTTTTGCCAGTTTAAAAAAATATATGCCACTAAAAGAATCCAATAATTAAAATGCAGCAACCAAACAAAGAAAAAGCATATAGTGAATGTAAACAGAGAGTTTCTATGGTTGATTTTATTTAATATTTTGGCTATTAAAATTTTCCATTTTGAAATAATTATCACTTTACCAATGTATGTATCAATAATTCATAGGCACTGAACGGTATAAATGCATATATAGGTTTATAGTAAACCCTTTATACACATTTTATGATTTAAATCATTTCACTAGAAGGAGTTAAACATGTTATAATACAATATAGTAGATTAAAAAATTTTAACATTCTTTCAACAAAATAATTATTCCATTTAGCAATTTGTTCTTATTTAAATCCTTAGTGAATCATTAATTTTATCCCTTAGCAATTATATACATATTTATCAAGCATATGCATATGTATATCCAGATTGAATTTAATTAAGCAAACAATAATTTGCACAGAGAAGAGTGATGCCAAAAGAAAGGTCAAAGAAGCTTTTTACATAGCAAATGATCTCAGTGCCATTAATAGAAGAGAGGCATGCTTTGCTCTCTCCAAACAATGGACTAACTAATTAAAAATTCAAGCTCATTTGCATATGCGCACAATAAATTACAACAGTCTTCATTCGTAAAGCTATGAATATGAGATTAGAATACTAAATCTTGAAAGCGCTAAGCAGGCATATTAAACATTATAGTATAATTACAGCTTCACTAACGCATGCGAAAAAAAAAATCGTATATGTATAATTAAGCAAACACTGTAAATTCCTGTCATAAAACTTTTAGAACACTATTAGAACGATAAACTTTTTAACTTATTGTTGTCTTAAAATAACAAAAGATCTACACTTTGCCCTGAGAATAACATGGACTTTTCTGTCTAGTTATCCATAACATATATTTCTAAATATATACATATCACTTTTTAAAAAAAATTAATACTTAAAAAGAAGTCACGCAGAGGGAGAGAAAGTAAATGTGGCTGATGAATAAGTTTGGTCATGCTGAATTTAATTAAAAACTGTTTACACTCAAGCTTCATGTAATATCTATATTATCATGATGAAATATGCACTCCTCACTTGGCCACAAATAGACATTTACATTTTATTACATCATGCAAAAGTTTCCAAACTTGTAGGTTTTAAATGCCAGATTGTTATGAATCTGAAAGAACAATCATCATTATTTACATCTGAAATAGAGCATCATCTTTACATTTGATTTGGGTCATCATGTATTTGTGGGATGTGATTAATTTAACACTTTTATTAAACCATACATAAACTTGTATTTTTCCAGAGCAACTGGTTTGTAAGTTCTTTCAAGCATTACATTTCTTTTACCTGACATTTCCCCTAAACTAAAATAAAATTTCATATCGATCCCACTTTCAACCTTTTACAAAAATGACAAACACACAAACTGCACTTTACAAAAAAATGTGCTATCGGTGACCATGATATTACGATTATGTCATTTGGTAGATTTATGCAGAAGTGTCTCTGCAAGAGATATCTAGAAGTAGAAGTATAAACTACAATAAGATGGCTACCAGAAAATGATTCCATTAATTTTTCGGTACCCCCCATACATAATATAAAATCAAAAACATTTTTCTTATGGAATAATTATTGCACCAGCCAATGAAAAAAAATTAACAAAAGCTTTATTCAATAAACTTTATTTGTAAAACACAAATTTTTGTTAAGTCATCATAAATCTATAAAATTTTGTTCTAAAATTTAAAATTACAACTGCATAGAATCTAAAATTGTGCAAGTTATAATCAGACCATAAGTGTAACTTTGAAAAATACATTAATTTGTCGTGCCTTGCTGGGTATAAATGTAAGTCATATTCTTAATAAATTCTACAAGATCTGAGCTAGATTTACACCATCTGATAACAAGCCCTGGATATAATTCCCTATATTCCTAAAGTCTCCCAAAGTATAAATAAAATTTGCCCAGATTTATAGAGGGTCAGCCTTTGAATCCTGCTCACTGTAAACCAAGTGATTAACACTTCTAAAGCCAACTCTCTATTGACTTACCCCCTATATCATTTACATAATTTCTGTCAGTCAAACTTGCTGCAGTGCTATTTACTTTAGAGAATCTTATTTCAGCCTCCCAACAAGATTATCTTAATACCAAGTTTTATATAAAAGAGCTAAAAAGAATTCAGATCACAAATCCATATTTCAAGAACATGAAAGCAAACTTGGCTACACAAGATAAAACATTTTTGGTAAATCACTGACAATGTTACTTGGAGAAATAAAAAGGAATTCTGTTTCCCCCTTTTTAAAAAGTTGACCATACAACTTATTTGTACATATTTACATAAAATTTACATTTTATCTTTAACCCACAACTATCTCATTTCATTTAGTTATTGCTATGAGTATAATATCAGGATTAAGATATCTGGATTAAGATATCAAAAGCTGCTCCGAATAATATAATAAAACCTTTATTTTAAGCTTTTTTTAACTCGGCATTTCTAGCACTGCAAAACTTTGTACTATTATGTGTAGTACCACGTGAGCCTTACCTAAAATAATTTGATTCTTTATGAATTTACCTGTGCCTATATCAAATTAACAGATATAAATAACCTACACCTATCTTAAGTTTTTCATATATCAGCTATATACATAAACTAATTAAATATTAAAATAATAATTCTAAAAATGAATTATTTTAATATATTTATATGCATACATAAATAAATGTTTCCAACTAATAGTATTTTTTTTATTAACCAAAACTTGACACTGACAAAGCTTTAAGTCAACATTGCATTTTATCAGTTGAAACAAAGGAAATAAACGTTTGGAGTTCATTACAAATTGTATATTTAAACAATAGAGAGCATGAACATGAGTACGTGATATGCTTTCAGAAATTAATCCAAGTATAAAAATGAACTAATATTGTTATAACAATAATCTTCTATTTAGTTATCGAAGCAATAACTATGTCGGTAAATTTAAATGTGTTCGAATTTAGAACACATTTAAGAAAAAAAGAAGATTCACTATTTTAAAACCTTCTTCAAGTAATTAATTTACTTACTTTTAATATTATAAAGAACTAAAAAAATAATCATTTAAATTGACAAGGTTATAAGAGAAATCAACGTCTTCGAAATGAGTTTTCAAAATATATGTTTAAGAAGACAAAAATTTACAAAGATGTTCTCTGGCTAGACAATTTATGCCAAGGATTTCTGCTGATGTTTTAAACCTGAACATGTAAATTTATTCCTACTTAATGCTTGAAATGTAATCATCATAATTTCCATTAAAAAAGCTGCCTTAATAATGGACTATTTTAATGAAGAAGATGTTAAATATTTTACTATGCAAATATTTAAAAGAATGAATATTTGGATGGCCTCTTCGAAGGATGATCAATGAACTTTATCTTTCAACATTCATCGTCATTTTATTTTATCTAAGGAGGGATATACAACCATTATTCTTTCTTGTGTTGGATTACTTCATTGTGTACTTTAATAACTCTTAAACTTTATTTCCTTTGTAGATAATTATATTTACATGGAAAAATTATTTCATTTATCAAATTGATCTTAACAGGATAAATGGAGAACTGATAAGATGAACATTTTATTTTTATTTATTTAATAAAATCTAGATGTTGATATTTTGATATATGCTCTGATAAAAGCGATGGTTGACTAAGGTAAAAGTTTTTAAATTATTTCAATTTTGAAGTAAGTTTTATTATATTCCAAATTGAACCTTACCTGACAATTATCATAATTTCTTTTTAATCAATAACATAATTAATATAAGAATACATTCTATTGTTATTCTAGTGTGAATGGTTGTTATCTGGTACAAACATAAAACACACACTGAATCATTTTAATGACATAATACATAGATTTATAATGTATGGTGGTATTATTTATTGTACACATGATTTTAAATTATATATATGTAAATAATTACATTATGGTTTTTTTGGATGTTAAATAGTTTATTATTGTATCATATATAAGCACAGATTATAATTCTAAATTTTAATATTTTTAATTATTTACGTGATAATATTTTTGTTCCTATTAACTTATTAAAATGTGTTAAACTTGATTATAAAAATTAAACAGGTCTCGTTTGTTTATTTTATTTAGTCATTTTATAAAACCAATAATTATAAATATACATACTCACGCATATATATGTTGAATCAACTTAGTGATTTAATATTTATAAAAAAGTTATATATAGCTTATACTAAATTTATCATTACTATGGGATATTTGTGGAAATGCCTGAAGAGAGTCAATTGCAATTTCTACTCTGAGCTCGAATTCTGAGAGTAATGAGGTTATTAATAGAGGAGTGGATTGGATTATATTTTAAATCACAACATTCATGGCATTCTATAAGAAGATCCAAAGTCTGACTATAGGTAGATGTGACTTCCTCGAATCCTGAAAAGGATCATCCCATTTTTATGATTATGATAATTTATTTTAACTTGTATTTTTTAAAAAAAAAACACAGTTGAATAAAATAAAAGTGTAATCATGCATATTTTTGTTTTTATAATTACTGTACAAATATTTTGTAAAAATAATCATAGATATATAAATAAACTTTGAAAAACTGATCATTTCTTTTGATCATAACTAGCAATAAAAGAATATGAGTGAACAATAGCCCTTGCAATTTCTTTCTGTCAAACAGTGACCATATAGGCATGATTTGGATTTTAGTGTGTTTAGGTGTAGATTTTTATAGAACTTTACCCTCTATAGATTTCATTTTGATTTAATGAATCAATACACAGTGAGTATGAAATTAGCAAAATAGCTTTACAAATAAGGGCAGGAGAGCAAAGGGAAACAAAAGACCAAAGAGTATCACTTATATGCAAAAATCTTTATAACCAGGAAGCTACTTTTATTTTAAATAATTGTATCTCTAAATTGATCACTTAAATAATGATATCTAATTTCTTGAGCAGACATTTATCAAAGAGAACATCTCAGTTCAATTTTAAATTGTTCTTGAAGAGTTATTACATTGATTTAAATATTTTAAGAGGAGTTTAATAAGTCTCAGACTGACTTTCAATCAACAGAATCTTCCCAATGTCACATGATATTTCAACTTTTTAAAATAAGAAATATTAGAAGCAGTGTAAATATATACATGTGACTGCAAAAAATTACATTACAACAAAAGAGTCCTGAATTTTGCTCTAAATATTTAAAAAAATAAGCCAAAGTATAAATATATAAAATGCGCTAAAACACATGAACACACAAAGCTGAAGACAAAAAAATCTTAATATAGATTGATACAAACTAAATATATGTATCTAAGTATGTGGCTAAGCACTTTTGAGGGCAGAGGTTTTCATATTCATAGCCATAATTGTAAATAAATTATTTAAGAGTGATGCAAATTTATGCAAATGAGATAGTTAAATATTCCATTTCCTGAAGATCTTATAACAAGAGTCTTTTCTGTTTATAAAGTTGTTATCTTTAGCAATAAAGTAAGCTTCCTTTCTCTTTTTCTTAACATTGTGTTGCTCTCTTCAAACAACCACTGGTTCTTTAGATTGGAAATCATTACCATCTGAGCTATGTTGCTGTGTGAAAACTGAACTACAAGAAGTGTCTGTTAGTGCTTTATTGTAGGAGTATATGTGTTGGGATAGTCGATTAGACAGAGATATGATGCCATACAGTGTGTTTCAAAACAGTCAATAGTATAGACTACCTGAGGTATCAGCAAGTGTGAAGCTGTCTTTGGTATTATTAATTAGCTTGTTGAAGTTGGGGGTTGTGTGAAAGCATAAATGATACTTATTATTGAATATGTTATAAAATTTTTTACACAATGTGTGGCAGGCAAAAATAACTAAAACCAGACATTTTTTTAAAGATGCAGATATCACATGTATATGAGAAGATAAGGACAATGGGTTTGTACTTATGAAAACCCAGGACTACATAACTAAATTAGATCAACAAATTATGATTTAAAAGACTCTCCAGCTTTAATAACAAATTAAACAAGGATACATTCATCTCTCCCATTCTCACACCTCACTGCAATAAAGCTTTTTCCAAGACTGAGTACTACAGACTTTAACAATCTTCATCCTTTCCTCCCAGAATGTTTACTAATGCAAAAATTCATAATACTAATGTTCCATTACATTTTACTTTAGATTTTGAAGAGGTCCACTACTCCAAGACAGCCAAGTGAGTTAACCAACAGCTTATCCAAACCTTGGGATTTGGTACATACTTCATAAATTCATTTTTTCAATTTATAGTAAAAATAAAGGATACTGGCTATGATTGATGTTTCCGATTTTATTTGCAACTCTAAATCCATTCAAATTATAAAGAAAGAGCTCATAAACCAAAATGCAGCTCAACCATGTTTGACATTATTATTGAGTTTTTATCATGGCTGTAAAAAACTTATTTCACAAACAGTGATTTTACATGAGGGATGCTTGGCCGATGGGATTGCCTATAAGTGGTATCATCTTGAGCATAGTATTAAATTACTTTGAAAAATGTATCATCCTAAAATATCAAGACACTAACCTACTCACTTTCTACACTAGTTATGTTGATGACATTTTTGTGACCATCCCCATGGCAGTTATCCTACAAATTAAAACTGAACTCCAAAACAGTACAGGCATTACATTCAACATAGAACATGAAAACAGTTACAAGTCAAATACCTGGATGTACATATTCACTGAGAACACACACATCTTAATTATAGGATGCTCATCAAATCCCTTGAGGTTAGAAGCCACTCTCATCTTCTCTCCAATTTACAACTAACCACAAATTCTCCAGCTTAACTTTCTTTCTCTACAGAAATATGCATCATTGTAAGCTTGAAGGAGACAAAAAAGCTAACCTAGTGTCATATAGAAATGATTTAATAAATGTTGGTTTTAATTCCAATTCATTTGACAAGAAAGTAAAGCAATTTTACTCCAAAATAAATAACCATGCCACTAACACAGACAAATAAAGGCTTCTACTCCCTTATCTGCCTAATGTGCATAAAAAATTTCATAACATATTCAATAATAAGTACCATTTATGCTTTAACATATACCCCAACACCATCAAGCTAATTAATAATTCCAAAGACAGCTTACCATTCTTGTTGATATCTCAGTTAGTCTACAATATTGCCTGCCCTGAAACACACTGTATGGCATCATATTATAGTGAGACCAGGGTCTCTCTGTCCACTTGACTATCCCAACACACTACTCCTATAATAAAGCACTAACAGACAAATCTTGTAATTCAGTATTTACACAGCACCACAGCTCAGCTGGTCAGTCATGATTGCCAACTTAAAGACCCAGTGGTTGTTTGCAGAGAGTGACACAATATTAAGAGAAAGATAAAGGAAGCTTACTTTATTGCTAAAGATAACAACTCTATAGAGACTCTTGTTATATGATCTCCAGGAAATGGAATACTTCTTTTCTTTCAAAGAGTAAGCTTATAGTTAAGACCTGTAGAGGTCCCTACCTTCACATTTTCAAGCACATATTCTTGAGGTTTATTGCCTTAGTAAATATTACTACCTCATTTGTGTAAATTTGCATTACTCTTAACTAATTTATTTACAAGATGGCTATGAATATGAGGGCCTCAACTCTTGAAAGCACTCAGCCACATACTTATATACATATATTTAGTTTGTATCAATCAATACTGAGATTTTTTTTGTCTTCAACTTTGTGTGCTTGTGCATTTTAGCACATTTTATATATTTATACTTTGGAATAATTAGCTCCAACATCTAAACTTTTTGCTCATTTAAAAAAATAAGCCACTATAATGAGTTTGCTAATAGCTAATTTTTAAAAATTAATAAATATCATGATTTCTAATAATTCTTAACAAAGATATCTATTGGTTTTTTTAATAGCATAATGTGATTTTGTGAGCATGTGAATATATATATATATATATATATATATATATATATATATATATATGCTATATATATATATATATATATATTACAAATCGATGTCTGTATTTCTTCAAAATAATATACATAAATTTATAAATAAATATTTGAAAATACAGTACAAAATAGTTTATAAAAAATATATGTATAACTGTCACTTAGAAGCACTTTCAACTAACTTGTAGCTTTGTCAACTATCACTTTTAAAATGTCAGCCTTCCCATAATTCCATGATGTCAATCTTCTCATAATTCTGTGATCTTAACATTTGCTGCTTGCCTATTAATTAAACCTTGCTTATATTTATAAATTAACATCACCTCTTTAATTTTCCTTTTATTATTATTATTTCTTTCAGTTTCCAATATTTTTACATTGTTATTAATTAAAATAAAAACCATATATACATGATTTATTATGGTCATAAAAAACAGAAGCTGATAAAATATCATTATTTTTAAAATTTTGTCTTGTATTTTGAACTCTTTTAAATAATAATAAGTGCTCTTTTGTTCTTTTTTCAATGTGCACCTCGATTCACCTATATATCCACTGCCAAACCTACATGTCCATTTGTAAATGATACAATTTTTATTTATCAATAAAGTTTTATTTTTTGAATTGTTTATTAATTTATTTAATGTAGGTGGTGCATAAAATGCAATATCACATATTCCTTTATAAATTTTCTTAATGAAACTTGCCTGTTGATTCGAAATATATGGTATTGATATCCACAGCTTTTTATCAGAAGAATTAACATCATTATTAATATTTTTATATTTAGAAGTAAAATTTTTAATAGTATAATAAACACAATCATAATTGTATCCAACATTTAACAATTCATTATAATAAATTTTAATATTTTTAATTTTATCTGATGCATATTTACAAAGGTTATCATTTCTAAATAAAAAGGATTTCAAACCCACCATTTTATGTGACATTGGTACTTTTGGTTCATATGGAATATATCCTCTTTTTGCTATTGGTTTAAGAGTCATATAGTAATCCAGTTTATCTTTGTTTCTAGTTATCTTGAGATCCAAAAATTAAACACTCATTGAATTTTCATCTGTTTTAATACACTTTAAGCCCTTTATATTATTTAATTCATTAAACAGATCATTAATAACATTTGGCTTTCCACAAACAAAAACATAATCAACATATCGATTGTATAAAATAATTTCTCTCTGATAATTTTCCTTTTTTAAAGTATTTTCTTCATATGTAGATATAAGAAAATTACATATTTGGGCAACTGTAGGAAGACCCATGGGCAGTCATCGCCTAAACAATACCAATATCAATACCAATAAACAATACCAATATCAATAACAATAAACAATACCAATATCAATAACAATAAACAATACCAATATCAATAACAATAAACAATATCAATATCAATAACAATAAACAATACCAATATCAATAACAATAAACAATACGAATATCAATAACAATAAACAATTCCAATATCAATAACAATAAACAATACCAATATCAATAACAATAAACAATACCAATATCAATAACAATAACAATATCAATAACAATAAACAATACCAATATCAATAACAATAAACAATACCAATATCAATAACAATAATCAATACCAATATCAATAACAATAAACAATACCAATATCAAAATAATAACAATACCAATATCAATAACAATAAACAATACCAATATCAATAACAATAAACAATACCAATATCAATAACAATAAACAATACCAATATCAATAACAATAAACAATACCAATATCAATAACAATAAACAATACCAATATCAATAACAATAAACAATACCAATATCAATAACAGTAAACAATACCAATATCAATAACAATAATCAATACCAATATCAATACCAATAAACAATACCAATATCAATACCAATAAACAATACCAATATCAATAACAATAAACAATACCAATATCAATAACAATAAACAATACTAATATCAATAACAATAAACAATACTAATATCAATAACAATAAACAATATCAATAACAATAAACAATATCAATAACAATAAACAATACCAATATCAATACCAATAAACAATACCAATATCAATAACAATAAACAATACCAATATCAATAACAATAAACAATACTAATATCAATAATAATAAACAATATCAATATCAATAACAATAAACAATACTAATATTGATAACAATAAACAATACCAATATCGATAACAATAAACAATACCAATATCAATAACAATAAACAATAGCAATATCATTAACAATAAACAATACCAATATCAATAACAATAAACATTCACATTCTGTTATTAAGGCAACATCATTTTTACAATAAAAGAAGATACCAGCCTTCATATTATGATCATGTCTTGAGTATATACACACTAAAGAAATTAAAAAAGCTTTATGAGCTATTAATTTATTGTTTATAAGGTTGTTCATTATTAAAATCATCAACTGACATCTTTTCTGACTCTATCTTATGTCCAATTTCAAGTCATTATAAAATACATCGGTATTAATAGCAATATTTTTTTTGATTTTTTCTTTTTTTTAAAAAAAATATACATAGTCTGTTTTAATATTTTATTCTAAAAGTCATTTAAATTATTATAAAACATTTTATAAGTCAGAATAATATCTTATCTAATTTTATTTTGTTGTGTCATCTTAGATTATTATAAAATACACCAATAGAAGCAATAACAATTTGTGACTTGCTTTGCTTTATGTTTAAAAAGGAAATTCATAGTTCATTTTTCTTTTAATTTTTTAAGACAAAACAGTATGAGATAAAGCTTGGTGTCCTGTTTTTAAAGTTACTGATAAAGTTAAAATCTAACTATATAGTTGTCTAAAAGATATTTTAAAAATCAAAATAATACTGCCTATCTCTATATTTAATAGAAGATGTAAATAGCTGAATAGTGAGTTTATTTTCCCTGCACATGTGTATGTAAATATATGTATACATGGATGGTTATTGTTGAAGTAAAAAAAAATAATGTGTAAGGATTTTAAATTTGAAATATTTTAAAATACAATATTAACTATTAAAAACATGAAAATATAACAATAATACTATTTTAAATTTAAAAAAATATATTTTTTTAATTAAAAGGACATATTGCTAGAAATGCATACCTATGCAAATTATCTCAATAATTACTCAGTAAAAAAGTGCAAAGTCTGGGCATATCCATAATGATGTTTAAGCTAATTATTTCATAAAATTATGTCAACATATAAAGAATATAAATAAGCTCTGGTTGCAAGTTAAATCTTTTCTTTTTCTTGTTTTTTCTATATAGAATGTATTTTTAACAGTTTAATGATTATAATGTGTCAACCCTTTCACAATGTTTAACTGAAAAAATATTTTATTGAACTTTTGATTGTTCAATTACAGAATCAGCAATAAAAATATATTTGTCTTTTAATATTATTTTTGTTTTAGTTTATTTTATAAAAGTCAAATTAATAATTTATCAGATGATTAAAATAAATGAAAATTTTTTTAAAAATAAATTTCTGTACTGTAAACATACAATTTCATTTTGAAAATCAAAACAAAGAACATAAAACTGCCAAGTGTAAATCTAAAGTAAAAAGTAATAGGACATGCACAATATTACTCTTTTCATAGATTTACTAATGGAAACATGATTAATTAATTTTATGTAATTTTCAGTTGCTGAACATGAAAATGACACTGAAAATGCAGATTGATTTTACAGAGAAATAAAAAGAAAAAACTTTTAGTTTAGTAAGATTGTTTTCTACCATAAAGAAAATGTGCACATATGCTTCAAATACAGCATTTGTTTGTTTATCTCTTGTATTCCACTTGTGGATCTTCTTTTCTGATCAAACAGAAGTAATCTGCTAATACTTAATTGCATATTTCATTCTGTATAAAGCATTTCAGTTTCTGCAGTATCTTGATAAAAATGCATCCCATGTTTACTAATGAATGTACCACAATTAATTGAGGAAGACATATAATAGAAGTAAAAAATATGCAATTTCAGGGTGCATTTTCTTGGATATCATTAGAATATCACTGCTAGAAAATAGATTTTTTTTCTGACATTTTTGACATATTATGTGACATAATTTTGAAAGCTGTTAATGCTTCTCTCTCATTAAAATTCAACTGACTTTCAAATTCTTCATACATTTAAAGATGTCTATTTGGGAAACCAATAAATATCTTTGCCTGATTTTTTTATAGTGATCCTCAGAAATACCTGATGTTAATAAGTAAATATATCAATATCAAATTTGGTCACTTTTTTATTACTTCTACAATGCATTATGCATTCATTTTTATCAATAATGGTTTCAATTGCCCCACCAATTTTCTTTAGATCTAGAACAAAAATAATACAAATATTACTACATAAATATTTTACATAGACCCATAACTTTTACTCCCATATATATAGTACATTATAAGTTTATTTTCTTAATTAACTTATATTTCTGCCTTTATATACTTATATATATATATATATATATATACATTTACACAAATATTTATGAGTTTTTAACATTTTCATATGTTTATATTAATTAATTAATTAATTAATCAATATTTCTTATAGTCATATATATACTATTTTATTTTGCATTTTTAATTCTATTTTTATTAATATATTTAGTTTTGACTTTATATTTACCTTTAACACTATATATTATCCATATTTTTAATTCTTTATATTTTTTATTTTTTATATCTACACTTAATATTTATTTTTAATTTATACTTATAACTCTAATTCTTTTTATTTTTTATTTTTATTTATTTATCTCTAACCTATTTTTTTAATTTAATTTTCAATTTTCTACTATATCTTATACTCATTTCTTATTCCTAAATTAACATAATTGTTAATTATTTAAACTTTTAAATTATTTAATTATTTTCTATGCTCCCTCTCTTTTTTTTTATAAATAATTTTATTATTAATTTTTACTTTTTAATATTATTATTTACTTATGGTAAAAATTTTTTAGGCCCAAATCTATATTTAATACTAGCTTAATATTATTAATAGGAATAGCCTTTTTTTATTTTTCTATTTCTACTGTTATCTGTACATTATGTTATTCTTATACATTTTTTCCAAATTCACATTGTTTCTAATGTATGTAAATATATTAGCAGTTTTTTTTATCATATTTGTTTTGTATTAATCTTCTATATATTGAATTTTTTGTTTCACCAACATAATTTATATTTAATTATTGACTTTGCATTGTTTACATTTAATTTTATATATTCCATTTATGAATCTTTATTATAGCTTTTAACATATTTATTTTCCAATATATTAATCATATTATTTTTTATTTACTATTTTAGCTATTATATGACAAATTTTTTTATTAATTATACTTATCCTATTTAAATTTTTAACTATATAGTTATTACTTATATCTATATAACTAATTTTATTAATTTAATTATCTTTATTATTATTTTTATTAATATTATTGTTGTATTTTATATAAATTAACTTATTTTTATTAACTTAATATAATTTATAAACTTATTTGGATATTCTTTATTTATATATTTTTTCTCTTATCAAATTTATTTGTTTATTATAATCCTCTTCATTTGAACAATAATATACTGCTCTCTGAATTATATAATAAATAGCATTTATTTTATACTTTATATTTATATTTGAATACCAATTAATTATGTATTAGCTACTTTACTCTTTTTATATATTGATATTTCAGTCTTCCTTTTTCTGCTTTATTTGATATATTCAATTCTATATCTAAATATGTTAGTATATTATTTTCTTCTTTTTCCACAGATATCTTCTATAAATAAATCTATCTGTCTCTGTGTTTTATTAAATATTAATAGTCATCTACATACCTTTTATTAAAAATTGGAGTGTTATTATTTTCTAACATAATAATTTCTAAATTTTTCATATACATTGTACTTAATACTTCACTTAATGCTTCTCCTATTAGTAATATTTTTATTGCTTATAAAACCTATCATTAAATTGAAACATTATTTAAAAAACATATTTTAATCATCCCTTTTCATTGTTTTATAGACATATATTTATCTCCTTAATATTATCCTCTTTATATCTATTAATTAAAATCAATTGTCTTCTCTATATTATTTGTATACATTGATGCATCATCTATTTTTACTATTGCTGAATTATAATTATTATATTTTTTACAATAACTTTAATTTTATTTATTAACATTTTACTATTTTTAAGGTATGACTTACAATTATTAATAAAATGGATGAAAATATTAAATTTACTGTGGAGAAAAAGGAAAATAATAGGTTAACATATTTAGATATGGAATTGAATAAACTAAATAGAGAAGGAAAAACTAAGATTGAAATATCATTATATAAAAAGAGTAAAGTAGATAATAATACAACTAATTGGTATTCAAATACAAATATGAAGTACAAAATAAATATCATATATTCTAAAATGAATAGAATAGTAAATTATTGTTCATATAAAGAGGATTATAATAAATAAATAAATTTAATAAGAAAATAATATATAAATAATGAATATCCAAATAAATTTATAAATGATATTAAGTTAATAAAAAAATATGTTAATGTATATAGAAGATAACAGTAATATTAATAAAAAAGAATAATAATGATAATAATATTAATAAAATTAGTTATATATGTGTATGTAGTAACTATGTTGTTAAAAGTTTAAACAGAATAATAAGTAAAATTAATAAAAAATTTAGTGATATAATAAAAGTTAAAATAGTAGATAATAAAGAATGTGATTAATATATTAAAAATATATTAAAAATTATAATAAAGATTTATAAATGGAATATATGAAATTAAACCAATATTTGTAAAGTTAATAATTTAAAAATAAATTATGTTGATGAACAAAAAATTTAATGTATTAGAAATTCAGCAATATATTTACATACATTACAAACAGGACATGAATTTGGAAAGGTATGTTTAAGAGTGTAAATAAAAAAAATAATGTGATTATTATATTGGAAAATAAATACATTAAAAATTTTAATAAGATTCATAAACAGAACATATGAAATTAAAGTTAAACATTTGCAAAGTTAATAATCTAAAATAAATTATGTTGGTGAAACAAAAAATCACTATATTAGAAGACTATTACAACATAAATATGATAGAAATTCACTAATATATTTACATAAATTAGAAACAGGACATGAATGTGGAAAGGTATGTGTAAGAATGATAATAAAAGTGATAAAAAAATAAAAGAGGTTATTATCATTAATAATATAAAACTAATATTGACTAGAGATTTAGGCATAAATAAAATTTTGCCATAAGTAAAAAATAATATTAGAAAATAAAAATAAAAATTAAGAAATAAAATTAATTGTAAAAACAAAGAGAGAGAGAGAGAGAGAGAGAGAGAGAGAGAGAGAGAGAGAGAGAGAGAGAGAGCCACAAGATATAACTAGAAAAGTTTAAAGTTTAAATACTTAATGGTTAAGTTAATTTAGAAGTAAGACATGAGTATAAGATATAGTAGAAAATTAAAAATGAAGTTAAAAAATAGGTTAGAGATAAATAAATAAAACAGAATTAAGATTATAAGTATAAATTAAAGATAAATAATATGTGTAGACATATAAAAAATAAGAAATATAAAGAATTAAAAATATGAATCATATGTAATGTTAAAATTAAAGATGAAAGTAAATATATGAATAAAAATAGAATATTAAATATAGGTAATATTAAATACTACACTTATGGTTCAAAACCTATATATTGCACTTGAAACACACATCCATGAAGCTATCTATATTAATAGTTTATACTTGCTTAGCACTTTTGGAAAATTTGTGCCCCCATATTCATAGCTTATAAAGAGTATTATATAGAGATATTGATTGATTAATTAATTAATTAAATAATATAAATATATAAAAAATGTTAAAAAATATAAGTATTTGTGTAAATGTATATATAAAAGTATATAAATATCAAATCTTTTATATAAATTGCGATGTTGGTCTTTCTATCAGCTTCAAATTTACATAAATTTTGATTTCTAAATAAAAACGCATTGAGCCCTGCGAATTTATGTGCAGTAGGTGACATGGATTTCGGGTGAGTAAAGCCTCGGATCTCAAGGGGTTTAACTATCATACTATAATGCAGATCTCTGTTTTCTCTATGGACCAGCAAATCCAAATAATTAAGCTTCTGCCCTTCGTTCTCCCAAGTGGTGTTTATGATCAATTTAGATCTGAAGAAGTTTGTTGGGCAATTGAAACCGCTACTGATAAAATAAATGTTTAATGCATTGTAGAAGTAATAAATGATTAAAACTGATATTGAATGAATTAAGCAATGCAAAATAATATTAGATTATAATACTTCATAAAGTAAGTATATCACTGTTTATATTGAGAGCCTTTTTAAAATTGTTTCACGATTTTTAATTTAGATTTAGAGTTGAAAGGGTGACTAACTCTGAAGTGACAAGTGGTTTAATGCAATAAGAACTTCTGGCCTGGGTTAAATAATAATCAATGAGCACAGTTCTTCTCATAACTACTTAATCTGTAAATTTCTGTCAATTCACAGAGATAATAAAATAATTTTGTGTAATCTTGCTTTAGACCCATAAAAATAGTTGCAATAATCATACCACTTATGATTCTTGTATTAAGAAGCATTTGCATGACTGTATATGTTTTTTTAATTTGGACTGCATATGAATGAGGAACAGCAGACAGTGAATTGACATTGTACAAAAGCAACACTTTTAAATTAATAATTGAAGAATCCATACACCAATGCCATTTACTATTACTATATGTAATTGTAATATTTATTGTACATAGCACTATGTTTATAAACTAATATTAATAATTAGCCATAAAACTAATGCACATGTGCTATGTAGATTTTTAACTATAAATGAATACTCTCACCTTCATACAGAAGACAAAGTTCTTGTGAAAAGACAGAATGGATCATCCATCCCTTCGACCCAAACATCATGTATGGGGAAATTCCAAGCATCCAGAAATAAGAGCATAAATATGCCAAACAATCACCCCAAATTAGGTTTCACAGGTGTCATTCATTCAGGCATGGTTGGGGTAATTTGGGGTGGTCATTGGACATCTTTATGCTTTCATTTCTGGATGCTTGGGATTTGGCCATACATGGATGTTTTGGTCGAAGGGATGGATGAATCATTCTGTCTTTTCACAAGGACTTTGTCTTGTGTTTGAAAGTGAGAATATTCATTTTTAGTTAAAAAATCTACAAAGTGCATGTGCATTAGCTTTATGGCTGTTTATTTATATGTGATTGTCAAAACTGCCACAATACCATTGATATTTTCACAGAAAATGAGACCAATATCTTTATAATAGAACTTTACAAAGCATTGTTGTGGGCAGAAAAATAAATTAACTTACATTTTCTATGAAGTGAATGTACAGCATCAACCTGTAAGTCAGTAGTCCTGCTTTATTCTTGGCAATTTCAGATCCCTGATAAGATTATTGGCTTTTTCCTGTGCTATCTTGAGCTGCTTCTCAAAATCAGTTGATACAAATTCATACATAATTGAGGATGATACTCATAATCTGGTTTATCCACACCATTTTTCATTGAGCATTTGCAGGGTTTTGGTATGGGCACATTTTTGCTGTCTAGCACAAATCACATTGTAGAAAAAATATTAAGGCAGCTAATTGTTTTCATCTTCTTAGACCTCTCTTTAGAAACATGTAGTATAATTTATTGGTTCCCACCATATCACTATATTTGCAAATCACATGACATCACTTTTCATGCAACCAAGATAGAGATTTATGGGACAGATATTACAACACAAATGTAAAGCTGTTAGTTATCTTGATCTCTTACTTTATAAGTAAAATATAAAAATAGACTTTTCATATGATGGCTGTCATATAATATTTACTG
This sequence comes from Epiperipatus broadwayi, assembly GCA_028023455.1. Lineage (NCBI taxonomy): Eukaryota > Metazoa > Onychophora > Udeonychophora > Euonychophora > Peripatidae > Epiperipatus > Epiperipatus broadwayi. Next base: position 4,041,033 of record JAQFVV010000051.1, read on the forward strand.
GATACAAATATTACACCCCACAGATGAACAGATCTACTTCACCCTACCCACACCCTTACGTGAAAGATTTCCAACATTGAATATAAAGTAACACACAAAAAAATAACCCTCAGTAATCTAATCTTAGCACAATCCAAATTGCCTTTCACTATGTGCATGTGCCCTTTCTATCTCAAAGTGCAAACACAGACGATGCTCACACTGTAAGCAGTTGCCTCCATATTTTCAGAGAAATACAGAAGAGTCCAATTTAAAAAGGGGTGACATTCAGAAAAATACCTTACTTGAAAACTATAATAAAAGGATTTGCTGGTCGAAGCATAAGACTTCCGAAAATGTATAGAACTGCAATGGTATATGCAGATGTGAAATATAAATGAAAAATTTCAACAATTATATAGAAGTATTTTAATTTTCAAACACCTCCCAAAACATCACTCTTTAGGTTTTTTTTTCAGAATTATTAACCTTTTCCCTCTGTGAAAACAAAAATTAATATTTTCATTTTAGTATTATTCAAGCACAAGTGCGTGTGCGGCGCAACTGCTCCCAAAAGCTGTTAATACAAATACAAATAGCTAACTAAAAATATTAAAACAGCTGAGCGCTTTCAAAGGATCTTGCCTTCATAATCATAGCTTGCTTACGTTTAAAATTTATGCAAATATGCTAATTCCATCTTTTTGATAGAGAAAAACACGTGTCTTTCCTGTTTATGGCATCGCTGTCGCGAGAGATAAATAAAGCCTCTTTGATCTTTCTTTTGAGGTCATGTCTCTCTCTACATACGATGGTAGGATTGTCCTGAATGCACTCATGGTGACTTGTGCACTGGTGCTTGAATACATACATTTCCCAAAAGTAAAATTATTTAACTTAATTTTAGCATTATGAAAAATTACTTAATCACTGATCCATTACAAAAAAACATCCTAATAATGTATAATAATATTTTTTTTCACAACGAAAACAGTGGTAATATAATCTTTATAATATCTGTCTCTCTGTCTCGCTTGCTTTTTCACATGCACTCAATAACATATCCGTTCGTTTGAGCATCCACCCATCTATTTATTAATCTAATTATCTATATGTCTATCTATACAGTTAATGTCTCTTTGTCTAGATTTTTTTTTTCATTTTTATGCTTATTCTTTAGTCAAATTTGCTTTTTATTTTTCAATACTTTGATTAAATAATATTCAATATGTAATATACGGTAGCAAAAAAAGCTAGAGAGAGAGAATAATAAGAAGATAAGACGAAACATTTTAAATAATTATTAGACTTAAATGTTGTTTACTTTGCTTTTATGTTTAATTAAATTTAAATCGAATTAATTAAGAACTTTTTTTTTACTTTAGTTTGTAAAAAATAAAAATAAAACAAAGAAAGCTTTTTTTTATTTCGCTTTTATAACGGACGAATCTGCTAAGTTGTAAATACTGCATAATTAAAAACACTAAATGGGTTTTTTTTTATATGGACATTCGTTTATATATATATATATTAAATAACAAATAGAGAACTTCTGTAGTCATTGATTAAAAAATATGTTATTTTTAATTTATTTTAAAATAAAAAAATATTAAAGTCTGCTTCTAATTTACTTGTAAAGTGCGTACTACCTAATATTACATTTTGCAAAATTTTTATCCACAGGAGGAGCAAATAATAATAATTGAATATGTGGAAAATTCAAGTCTATAATAATAATAATAATGATGATGATAATAATAATGTCAACAATTTCAATTTTTAATTGTTTTGCAAATTACAGAACCTCTACATATCAAAAAAAAAAAAACAAATAGATCACTATCATTACCATTTCACCCATTATTAATCCACTTCAGAATAAAAGTCTCCAAACTTTAATCCTACTATTCCAATCCTAGTTTGTGTTTATTTTTTTTACAACATACCAGCAAACTTCCTTACTTCATCCATCCAACTCACATGTGGTCTTATTCTTGATCTTTTACGATCTCTTGAAATCCAGTTTCAGACTTCAATTTTCTCTCTTATTAATCTTCTAGCAATAAGTTCAACTTAGTTCCATTTTAGTTTCTTAATTTTTCAATGATGATAATGATACTTACTTTTCTTATCCATGTATTTTATTTTCAATCTCTTCTTGTTACTTCTAACATAAATCACTTCAATTTTCATGTGTGGCCTAAAATCTCTGTGTTCCTCTTCTGTTAAATGATCAAGCCTCAAATCCATGAGTAAAAACTGGCAAAAAAATCTGATAAAAAAACTCCTTTTCAAACACACAGAGATATAATATTAAATATTTAAATTCAATTCTGTGATTATTTTTATCTATTGTGTTTTCATTTGTATTAATATTCTGACTAAGGTATTTGTAATTGCTAACAAGACATGGTTATCTGTCCTTATTTTCTTCTAAGAATTAATTGAACTTTATTTTAGTTTTTTTCTGCATTTATCTTTAGTCCAACTTTCATGATTGTATCTGATAACTTTTGCAATATTTTCTGAAGTGTGAAACTCTATTTACAAAAACATCAACTTTTACTTTCTTAGCTTCTTTCCATTTTAATACACTAAATACTTCTTGTAAAAGGGTAGTAATAGCTTTTGGAGATATAGAGTCTTGCTATTGTATATCAGTATTAATCTTCTTAATATCACCATAAAACTTAATCAATGCTGTTACATTTTAGCAATGATAATATCCTGGATCTATATCTTGATGATCCAATATTTTAATTCCTGTAGAAATGCTTATAGAATCAAAGGTCTCTTCTTGACCACTAATTCAAAGCATAATGACAACTCATATCCATTGGACTTTTCTATAACTTCCCTCATGAGTTGGATATGATCCACTGTACCAAAATCCTTTAAAATCCAGTTTGTTCTTTTAGATGTTTAATTTTTGCTTTTTTGGTAATTAGAAATGAAAGATTTTAGGAGATGAATTGTAATTATTTTCATAATGATTTTATAGAAATCAGACAAAGACTTATTAGTCTCTAATTTCCAATAACTTCTTTGTGTTATCTTTCTTAAACACCAATATTACTATGCATTTATCAAGTACATGATATACTTTTATCATTAAAATATTCGGTATATATTTTGTCTATTTTTTTTACCATTTTTTTAAAGATATCAATTATATTTTCTTCATTTCTGGGAGGTTTTTTCTTTTCACAGATTTAGCTACATGTCTCAATTCTTCATTTACAATGCTGAACAATTATATATTTTTTGTTTTTATTATTATATAAAGCTTTTCCACACATTTCTTGATGCTATATCATTTTTATTAATAGTTCAATTGTTTCTTCTTATGCTTTACAATTTTGAGACTTATTCTTTTCTATAACTTTTTTTGCCAATACACAATTACATTTTATATTATTATTAACTCTTTCTTGTATTATTTTACAAGACTTTAGATATTCATTTTTTTGATTGAAATAATTTTTAAAATTTTCCATATTTCTTCTTTCCTTCATACATTTTCTTATCTCAATAACAATTTTACGATTAAACTTCCTCTTTTTTGTACTGGTTATCCTTCTTGTAGTTCTTAAAAGAATATCAATTATCTTCTTATTTCTTTTAGTTGACTGAAAATCATCTTGAGTCTGTTAATATTTTGAAACAATTTTCATGTTGTAATTTTAATTCATTGAAAAGTTTCTGAAGATTAGGAATATCAACTATTATTACAAAAGTTTTTACTAGGTTTTGTCTCTCCTATTTAGTGTTAACATGTGACTCACCAACTAATGAGCAATTCTTATGTTGAATGTATTAAGAACATTATAACATCTTTTCAGTTAGTCAAAACAATCCAGTTCTTCTATACCTTCAATTGGATGCTTCCACATCCATTTATGTTTTTAGATTTTTTTCAAAGAAAGAATTCATAATATATAATATTTCTTTGATAAGTCTGTGGCCTCTCATTTTTATCACCATGACCAATCTACAACACTTTCATTGTTCAATTATTTACCAATTCTTGTATCATAGTCTTTCCTGACAATTTAAAAATATTATTTAAACAGTTTATACATCCATATAAAAGTCCACAAAGAGATTTTCAGGTCACAAACTTGAATTATCAGCATTTGGTATTTTCACTTAAGTTGAACAACTTGTTTCACTACTTTGGATAGTACATCAGTCCTTTTTGTAATATTGTTCTTTTACTTTGTGTTTATAATGCATTTTATTTAGCTTGTGTTTCTGATATTTATACTGTTGTAGTAAAATATATATCCATTTTTGGAGTCAATCGACTCTTCATCGTCTTTTAACTAAAATTTCTATAGTGTACCATTTAATATTAGATATTTTTTTTTAAATTTATTCAATTCTTTGTCACTTGAATATGATAAGGTATCTAAATAAAATTCATCATTAAATGGAAGACATAGTCCACAATCCAAAGTATGATTAGTATCTTTTACCTTTGGCTGTCAATCATATTTTTGGTTAGTAACTTACAACATCTTGGGAATAAGGCCCATAATTGAATTTTTAATATCATGATTATAAATATCTTTTAAAGAAAATCATTCACACTCACATTCATCCTGCCTTCAAGAATACTTAATTGATATTTCAATTAAAAACTATCAGGCAACTGAGATCAAGACCATGAGTATTTCAATTTCAAATTGAGCTAAAAAGCCAATAAATATACCATGTTAGATGGTATATTTTTCTGAGCAGCTGATCCATGTTTGTTCATTATGTGAATACTCACATTGTAATAACAACTGCAATAACAAAAAATATATAGACCTTAGGAATTTTCCCTGCTTGGTGCCTTTAAGACAACAAAAACGAATTAAAAATTCATTTCAGTTACTTCCTGTAGCCTTTAAGTAGATAATTGTGCATATATAAAAATTAAATTTATAGTGAGATAATTTAAACCATGAACATATCATATGATCATCATTTCATATGCTAACACATGCTGTTAATAAGAATACTCTTCATACAGTAGTGCCACCAAGTGCAAGCCTTTGTAATCAATGGATGCAGGAAGCTTAGTTTATAAAATTATTATCTAGTGCCTACTCATATAACATCCCCATACTAGCTTTTAGATTGTGGCATTCATCATGAGGAGCCTTGGATTTGAGAGCACTGCACCTAGACCTTAAGATCTGATGCAATTCTTCAGAAGCCACATTTTACCTATTTGGTTAACTATAAAATTAGGATCTCAAGATAAAAATACCATAATGTTTCCAATCCAACCTCATTTACTTGTATAGTCATATTAACCTGAATTCAGTTTAGAATCCATACATTTTGGTGTCTTTGGTTTTTCAAAAACCACAGTTACCACTATGGGTAGGATATACAATGGTGATCATATAGTGTTTTTATGATTTTATATCTATCCTGCAGATAGGATAATGGTGACTGTGGTTTTTGAAAAAATAAAAAGACCAAAATGTATGGATTCTGAACTGAGTTCACATCTACATGATGATACAAGTGAATGAACTTGGGCTGGAAACATTATGGTGTTTTCATCTTGAGCCCCTAGCTTTATAATTAACAAAATAGATAAAAGATGACAGCTGGATGGTTGCATTCAATCCTAAGGTTTAGGTGCAGTACTTTCAAATCCAAAGTTTCTCACTGATGAAAGCCAAAAGCTAGAAACTAGTCTGGCGATATTGAACTGGCACTAGATAGGATTTTATATACAGATTTTTCTGCATCCACTGATTACAAAGGGGCTTGCACTTGGTGGCACTACTGTATGAAGAATTTGGTACTCATAATTTAAATCATTTAATTTATTTCTTATCTGTTATCATAATAAATGTATATGAAATTCAATATTTATATATAATATTTATTAATATTACTAAATGCTTTAGTAGGTATTTTAAATTTTCCTCCTTTCATTTATCATGCCATACATAAGCCCAAACCTTGAATATTGAAAATTAATCCAGCAATCAATCAAAAATTTAATAAATAATTAACTCTGTTCATCATAAAATAAACAAAAAATCAAAATATTATATATTGTCAGACATGACTTATACAATATCAATTATATGCTATTGACATATTTATTCAAAATGAAAAATACAGGAACTCCCTGTGGGCTTATTTTTTCTTCTCCTGGGAATGGACTCATTACAATAAACAGAATGCAGAATAGAACTATTTATAATTGATAGCATTAGAATGATGTAATTCCACATATACACAAAACATACTTATCTAGAAAGAGATAATATATTGGAAACAGTATAGCTTATGATATATATATATATATATATATATATATATATATCATATATATATATATATATATATATATAATAAAGCAGTCAGATCTGAGTTCAATCCTAGTTTCATGACATCTAGCCATAAGGCCACTTCAAACCCTAGTACTAACCTTAAATTTCCGATGCAATGGGGCTTTTTACGTTCAATACATGCTAATTTCCATAAAGGAAACTTATTTTATAAATGCGTATTAAAATTAATTCTTTAAATTCATGATAAAGTTATTCATAAATTTATATATATTACAACTGCTTGGATTGTGCGTATATATTTGTAAATATGTAAATATATATAATTGTTTGAAAGTTTCATTGCACCGGGACTATTTGTTTTTTACTTTTAAATAATTTGTTAAAGTTTTAATGATTAAAAGCTACATTCTTTTGATAAGCTTTCAGATTTTCTTTTTCCAAAAACAACAGTTAAAGTTTTATTAATTAGAAAAAAAGATAAGGATTTCCTAATTAAAATTTTCTGATTTTAAGAATTCATTTTCTAATTAGAAAATGAATTCAAGTTAATGAGTTTGAAAGCCTTATCGAAGGAATGTATCTAAAAACAACCAGTAAATCTAAAAACATTGATAATGAAAGAAGCGCTAGCCTGAAGGCATCAGAGGACAGTATATATAGCTCTGAAAAGTTTGGAGAAGAGAAAAGCCATCTTTGTTGTAGAAAAGTGCCAGTAAATTATGTGCTGTTCAAAATCATGAATTCAAAAAGTGTTCCTATCATGGTAAGGGGCTTAATGTCAGGAATCTGGCTATCGGTTCCTGAAGTCCACTGAAAATCTTCAATGGAGCTGCAGATTCTTTTCCAGACAAATCATGCTGCCAAAATCAAATAAAATGCTGTTCAAGTAATCAACTAAATGTGTGCCTACATTTTTACCAACTCGGACATGTAACCTAAGGATCCAGCCCAGAAGAAATGGGTAATATATTTCCATAATGAACCTTAAACTTTCTGGCCAGTTCCAAACTTTACTTTACATTCCCGTTAAGAGCTCTTTTCATTCTATAAATGTCATAATCTCTGTGTAATAATCTCTGTGTAAACTTACTTTTATTTATGCTATTATATATAAATTCTCTCAATCTCTAGTCTTTAAACTTTCTCTTTTCTTACTTGGCAGTTCATTTACTATATTATATATATATTTATCGTGTGATTTATTAATGTCATTTATTTTTAATTATATGCCAATAATCTTTCGATTCGATGATCTCCTTTGTTTCCTTTGCCTTGTGCAAATAATCATATATTCATTCTAATAGTAATTCTCGCCCATTAGAACTAGATTTACCATTCTATCAATTATCAAGTCAAAATAAATTATTAAATGTGTGTTATTTTTATAATTGGCTAATAATAAATTATTAGCTCCATTTTTAATCTATACCCCAGCTATTTTTTGTATTCACCAATATGTATTTATTCATATATAATCTTAAAATGTTTTTATTGCAAAAGGGCCGATAAAGGATCAAATATATTCTAATTCAACTTTGTTATTTAAGATTCAGGAAGGGCATGATGATTGGGGCATAATTAATATGATTTACAAATACTTTAAATAATTTTAGTTAAAAGCTCGTTTGACTTTGATTAAATTGCTCAAATCATCACATAGAGCATTCTATAATTGGGTTTTATTTTTCAAACAATGACTATCAAGTCATCATCTTCGAATGTTGCTGACATAGGGCAATCTTCCGCTCCATCAGGCTGATCGGTGATAATATTTCTGTTATTTTAAATTATCAAGAAAGAAAGCACTTCCTCTCCTGTTCATATTAGTCAAAGGGCATAAGACTTGTCATATGCAAGCCACCATAGGACTTAGATTATTGACCAGCTATCGTCTTTCAATTTCATTTTATAGCTCATTATTCGTCAGCACCATTGCCTCTCTGTTCCAGTAAAGCCTGCTCTGATGCTCGTAATTTGTGATGAAGTGATTTAAATTAAAGTCCAACAAATTCTCCGTTATATCTCAAAATAAGTTCTCTAATAAAGATCAAAGTCATGCCCTAAAATATGTATCTTGCTCTTCATGAATGGATTTGCGAATATGAAAATAAATATCACATTCTTTTGTATAAAATTAGAGTAAAAATTTCCTTTACTAACGAATACCTTTATCTGCCTTTTATTCCTTGTTGGGGGCATAGACATAGACTTTCAAATCTTGCGTAATATTCATTGGCATATAATGAGAACCGCCACTGTTATTATAATTATAAATTTTGTTTAAGGACTAGAATTAATTAACTTAATCTTTATTTAAAATTCAAACCAAACAAATTATTATTATTAAATATTTTCTAAACACACTTGGTTTCTTAGTTCTTAATTCTTTCATAATTATTTTAATGTTAATGCTCACTGTCTGTGTTGGCAACCCAAACATATACAATGATTCGATTTAAATTTATTTTTATTCAATTTATTATCAGATATTAATGTCAGTTCAGGGATCTCTGATTTTCACCAACCATTGAGCTAGTTTCTTGGCACATAGCACTGTGCTGTCGATTTAGATTTCTACTAATCTGAGCTGTTGAGTTGGGTTTGTATTCAGTTTTGGTTCAGCTGAGTTTGGATCTGACTTGCAGTTCTTTTGGTGGGTTTGTCAACTGGTATAATATATATATATATATATATATGGAACCTGATTGAAATCCGGTTCAATGGTGTTGTTATTAAACAAAAAAAAAAAAGAAATTTATTAAGCTTTTAATTTTAATTAAATGTTTAGGGTTTAAATTTTCATTATTATTTAAAAAGAATGTGTGTATAAAAACACACACGTTTATATGTAAAACGGATTTTTTTAAAAATGTTTATTGATTTATTTTAAAATAGTTTTCATATACCACCTGTTTTTAAATCCATTTGATTTAAAAACAAGCTGGCTAGCTAATTGCATTCCTGTGGCTTTTATTTTAATTATTGTAACCAATTTTTATAGCGGAGATTTGATTTTTATGTTGTTGTTTTCATTTCAATAAACCCTGGGTGGAATTCTTAGATAGATTGAGCAGGAGATTAATATTTGCCCTGCCTAAGGCATAGAAATTGGACAACAAGTAAAGTGTTTCATGGGAAATGGAGCAACGTATAAATAGCCCCGAAAATTTGGAGTGTCAGTTAATTCATTATTCATTGATAGACAAGCTGTTTATCAAGTGAGAATTTATATCAGCGCAGACATTTAATTTCTTAAAGGACATCAGCTGTGATTAAATACTTTTGCCTGCAACAAAATGAAAAATTCTATACTTGTTACCACCACCCGAATGGCTTGCTAACTCCACAAAAGACAGATCCCTGACTTTCAAGTTTGTTCCGGTAATGCCTTGAACACCTAAAAGAAGCTGGAACCTCTCTACATCTATCTTTCTGCCTAAAGAACCTGAAAATGAACTTAAGTAATAGTGCGCACTCTACGTGAACTTTGTTGTACCGAAAGGTAACTATTTTCATTTTTATTCTTCCCAGGGTAAATTAATTCTCATTAAATCTCTGCTCAATCTAATCATAAATATGTCTTCTTAAATCAATATAGCCTCATATCTAATATTTGCTGTGTTTTCCAATATTTTATAGCGTATCTCAGAATCTTAGTTTTAAGCTTCCAATTTGCTTTCAGTTTTGTTTATTGGAGAGTGACGAATGAGTTTTATATTTTATGCCTCGCTTTTGTAAATGCTTTAGCAGTCTTGTATATATTTTTTTTATGCTTACCTGTAATTATTTAGTATTCAATAATTAATTTTATACTCTATGTTTGCCCTCTTGCTAAATCTCCAAAACTCTTTTGGCTGACGACTTTATTGTCTGATTTTCGCAGGTGGAGATTTCGTTTCTAATATCTCTAAAGGTGGAAATTAGAATTGTGTTTTTCTTTGTAATTTTATAAGTCATCAGCAGGAAGATAAAATTTATCCTTTCTTAAATTACAGGTGAGCAATACTTTCGTTCTGCTAGAGTATTTAAACTTTTGATATTTCGTACTCATGTGCACTCTCTGATAGATTTCTTTTTGTATTTATTATGTGTGCTTTAAATTTGTCAGAGCGTGTACTCAGAATTTGCTTATAAGTTTATTTTCTTTAAATGCTGGGCAGACGTAACTGTTTTTCTAATTATTTACTTGTCCCTTAGTGGGATCTTTAATTATTAATTTTAAAGTAATTTTCGCCAATCGTTTGGCTGGGATTCACCAGTTTTAATTGTTTCTTCATTTCAGTCATGTTTGTCGGTTGTTCTTGAGGTGGATCAATCACCATTATTTTAAATGTAGTAATAGGTGCAGCTCATACCGATATAAGGACATTCGAGGTCTGACCAATTTTTAGATCTCGAACAGCTCATCGGTGCTGGATTCTTTGATCTATTTCAGGGGCATATGGTTTAAATATCTGAAAGTGAAAACCAATGTTTAGTTGAATCCTCTGCTGAAAGAAATTTGCTTCCTCCCTTTTAAATTTGTTTATTAGAAGATCAGTCAGTCTGTCATAGCTTTGCCTTTAGTATGTCTGGTACATGCCTGAGTTAACCCCCATCTATTATGTCATAAACTTATATTTAATAATTTATTTTCTCATAATAAAATTTATGAAATATGTTTAAACTTAATTTGGCTGACGTTTGTCTTTGTGCATTTGTCTCAATTGTCTAAACAATTTAAGATCTCTTGTTTCTCCCTGAGTCTAGTTGGTGCAAACCATCCTCATTATCTATTCTGATCACAGTAAACAAATTTTCCAGACATGTAGTGGTCTGGTGGCGCCCTCTGTATCAGAATAGATTGAGTATCTGGTATAATATATATATATATATATATATATATATATATATATATATATATATCTTCTTGACTCTCTACAACATTTAGTAAATACTGGTTTAAAACAGACTAAGTTAAATGAAATATATAAAAAATGATTTAACAACTTTTAAGTTAAGAAGATAACACTTTTTTTTCAACATAATTTAGAACATGGACAATCACTGTGGGTTTATTTTGTGAGAACAATGCACATTTTGAATTGGTGTCCATAATTTATATAATTTCTACATTAACTTTGAAAAGTTAATAAAGCAAAAAAATTCTGTTTATTATGACCAACTCTTGAAAAAAACTTATTACTACAATAATACAAGAATAAAATGATTGCTTTTCAACCACAGGTAATTTAATGTCAGTGCTACTTCAAGGTCAGGTGTATGAATAAATTATAATTGCAAATTGGTTATACATATGCATTTAGCAATCACTTAAACACTTTTATATTATCAATACAATAATTTGAAATTCTTAACTTTATGAGCAGTTGATCCAAATTATTTTATATTTTGGCCAATTTGCTCCCTAGTGAATTTTTCATACATATTATACACTTAAGTGGATGTAAAATGGTATATTTTAGTATAATAATTTTTTTCCGAAAACTGAGTGCAAAAAGGCAGGAAATTCAAAATTCTCACTCTTACAATACACATAAGCCCCCACCCTGATATGTTCAGCCATTGTCTGTTGCCAAGTCTGTAAAACATTTGGCATTTTATGACATTGTAGTTTTCAATGATGCAAAAATGTGCTTATTTGTGAATTTATTATGCTTTTAGATATTTTTTAAAAATAATTTGCACCATATTTATTAGATATCAAAAAATAAAAATTATTAATAACTTAATTTGACTTGAAATATTTTATTTTCAAAAATATAACATTATATTAGCAGCTAACATAAATATGGCCTGAAGCAAATTAGAAAAGTAGCTTTGATGTAATCAATCTACTTTATATTTATGAGTAAGAATACTTCAAGAAAATATCACAGTTTTGCAATAAATATTCAAAAATTTTTAACTTTTAAAGCATAATTCATTAGATATAAGAGAAATAAATAATTATTCATTTCAATGTTTAAAAATAATAAAAATTAAAAAATATTTCGTTGATTTTATAAACTGAAAATAATCTTTCTAGAAATGATGATGTGTAAAGTCTTGATTGTGATCTCATTTTTTAAATATTTACAGAAACAAAATGTGAATATTTAAAATTTATTTCAGTATTTTCTGAAAAGTAATAATCGTTTTATTATATATTTTACATTGATGTGTGAGACAAAGAAAAATGTCAGAAAATTGCCGAAATGTGAGAGGTTTTACACTGCATTTTGAAATGGTTAAGACAGCTTTTAGTTTTTGACTAATTCACATTTTTATGTATATGTAGACAAATTCTTACATTAACCAATAAGTATATATTTCATTTCCTAAATTACATACTTAATGTAATGACATTATACTTTGGACTAGGATGATATATACTCATTAAATGTCACATGATTTTTCTTAATGACATTCAACATATGTCTTTAGGAGAAATCATTTACTTACTGTTCTCTAATTTTAGTGACATCAATTAAAAGGTTAAGAAATTATTGAATATTGAAATACAGTGCTGTAATCCATAACCAAAGATTACATTCTGAACAAAAACTTCACTAACAAAATAATTTGGAGTATTTTAGAAATAGTTCATAATTCTAGACATTGAATGAATATTATAGAAGTACAATCTAGTATTCACTTTATAGTCAAGCTTACAAAATATAGATTTGGAATAAAATAATGGATATTATATGTTCTCCTTAAAACATTGGTTAAATGTAAAATTTTAGTCACATAAAGTTTGTTTGCTCACACACTTTCTAAAATATTTAATTATTTCATGTTTTCTAAATTGTCTTATTGACATGAGAAATATGACATAATTTCAATCTGGCATGACTCAGATCCAAATGAGTCATTGGAAATTCTAATTATATATCTTTAATTTACTAAAGGTGAATATATTGTAGGTCATTATACCTCAACAAGATATCTAAAAAGACAATTCATTCTTTTTTAAGATAAATTCTAGAGGGACTGTGACAATTAATCAAGATTATAAATTACAGTCTAATTGAATTTAAATGAATGTAATTAAAAATATACTACACTTCAAAATACTAAGTATATGAATAAGAACGTATACTCTGTTTGATGAACCAAAAAAGTCAATATTGTAAACTATCAGAACTATATAATGTATATGGATATAAATTTTAAACAACATATTTAAGATAAATAAAGAAATATTAATTTGTGCTGTGTTTTAATATATTAAACACTTCCCTACTTCCATCTTCATTCACATTAGTTGAAATTTTTTTAATATTTAAAAACATTTAAACACCATAAAGCAAAAATCCAAATCTAGCAAGCAAACATTTCATATATATTGAAGCAATCACTCTATAGTCAGAGTGAGCTTCATGCTTTCATTCCTAAAAACTAACCTATATTTAATGTACTAACCTTGCCATTACTTACTACATGGCAATGCATATATATATTTAAAATATGCTAAAACTTTACTCCATAATAAATATTTTATAATTTTGATTTTGATACTTTTGAATATCTTAAGCTTGTGTTTTTTTTTTTTTAAAAGAGAACTTTTTTTTAATCACATAAAGTTTGTCATTTGTAAGAATTTATTGCTTTTAATTTCGATTTTGTAAAAATTTAAAAGAAAGAAGATATAACCAAGATGGCAGGTTCAAATCAAACCATTGTGAAGTTTTCATCATTAACTAAAATATTTTGAAACAGCTTGATTTTCATTAATCAAAATATTGTCTTATCATAGTTTTTACATTTACAATTTAAAGACTTTAATTAAAAGTTTTGCTAATGAAAGTGATTTGAACCTTATCTTCTTATATCTTACTTTTAATTAAAATGGACTGTAATTTGCTCAGGAATTTAGTAATTTCTCATCTGCCTCTGGGCCAATGAACCAAAGCATTCCTGTAACAACTTGGGTGGTATAAATAAAATAGACTAGAGATAAGGGGAGGGGGGTAGTCTTAGTCTTAGAATCTTAGTCTCAATCTTAGTCTGACAGTAATTGTTTGCACTTAGTTTTTAAAATGTCCATTGAGCAGGTAACTAAACCGTCTTTCCCTGGGCCTCTTGGGGATTCCTCTAGTATGCTGATGTGAAACTCCTGCCATGAAAGAAGGCTGCTACCGATGAAAAAGCCATGGTGACCGAGATTGCTGACCACCAAGCTAATCCCTGTAAACTAAAGTTCAAAGAATGAACCACCTAGACATTGTAACATTGCCGAGGTAACAGTTCTATGCTTACCTATATCTGTACTAATAATTAATGTGTTTTTTTTGTTATATATTTGTACTTAATCTCTGCTTGAAAGTCTCTCTATAATCCTATCCGTTATATATATGTAAATGCTTACATCTATTTAAGTTTAAATCTTACATTTTATTTAGTGCGAAAAATTTTATTATTATAATTATATGCTTTTTATTTTTATATGTAATTTATATGCCAAATCAACTCAACTCCCCGAGCCTCTATTTTAGATTAACCTTTTAATTCCCCCCCCCCCCATACTTCTGGGATATTTTAATTACATTAAATTATTTGTTTTAAAGCCATTGCTTACTAGGTTGAGAAATGGTTAAATAATATTTCTGTTTATAGACACATTATTATTATAATACTGCCATGAATATATATTTATTGATTATAAATGTAATGTTATCGAAGAATGCTATTGCTTAAATTCCAGTTAAGATATTTTAAATAATAATGACCGTTATATTTTTATGTAATAATCATTTATATGTAGTGCCGTTATATTTTTATGTAATAATCATTTATATGTAGTGCTTTTAGCATTATAGAATTAAATAATGCTTATTGATTCCAAATACACGTGGGACCCATTTAATGAAGGAAAATGCAATTGTATGTCATTAAGACATTTATTTAGCTTTAGATTTCTTTTATATAATTTGATTTAGTATACAAGTCATGCCATTATGCCCAATTAAAATTTTATATTTAAGCTATTAGTTATTTTAATGTCATTAAAGGACGCAACATAGTTTCATAGCATTGCCACATAGGTCAGCCAGCATCATTAATTGCTTTATCATAACTTGATGAAACTCCAAATCCTCCATTTCTCTTTCGTATACATTTTAGCTGCCATTGGAAGTGCTCTATGACACCTTAGGAAAGAGTAGCAGAAGCTCTGCATTGGTACTCTATGTGGACAATTGCATCTTTCTACTTTTCTATCCAGGTATGGTCCATCAGAAGAATGGGTGTACCATTTCTCTTTTTTCCCATTTAAATGATGAAGCATCTCTCGGCCAAAATGGTCAGAATATTATATCCCGCTGCCTCATGGTCATATGACCATTCATTATAGTATTTTAGAATCACACCTAAAACTAATCTATAAGCCATAACACTGTGATATAACTAAACCATTTTGTTATTTATTAATATATTTACATTTAGAATGTCATGAAAAGCTTGCATTAAGCTATTTCCCTTAGATGAGTGACTCCCACATGCATAAATGAATTTTCCTTGTTTTACTTTAATTCAAGAATTAAAATATAATGTTTGTTATATTGAAATTTGTTTTATCACTTTGTTGTTCAATAATTAGTAAATATAATGGATGTCGAGACCAATTTACCTGGCATCGCAGTTATATATGTGTATATTTCTTGTTGTGATTGAAGTGGCATTGATCACAGTTTGTTGAATACATTATATTAATTCATTTAAACACTAAAGTGTCTCTCTTGTGAATTCTTTTGTCTAGGTCATTATTTAACCAAATAGCATTTCTCTTCCTAAACCCACTTATGTAACTTTTTTTTTTTAAATATTGGCATATAAATAAACTGCAGTATATAATAATCACAAATGTAAGCATCATGAAACTATTCTAGCTTGAATTATCTAAATAATTTACGTTTAGAACAAATTGTTTTTTTAATATTAAAGTATCTTTTAATCCTATCCAGAGTTCAAAGTTCAAATCTTTATTTTGGTTAATTTTTAACATATAAAAAGGTGTATATAATTATGTATTATTCTACCTTTCTTATCTTATTCAGGGATTCATACTCAAAAACCCTAGTTTGAGTCTCATGTCTCTGTACCACTGTGTGATGTCCAGTACAATATATATATATATAAATTAGTCACGTGTAACATGACCTAAATAGTGTGCATTACCAATATGTAATATTTAAGAGTCTGCTAATAAATCTAAACAAGCTTATTTATTTTTTTAATGATAAAGGATAAACAATAAAGTATTACCAATAGATCAGTCTTTATTTTAAATATTCCAGGATTATTTGTTTTAAAGCTTTGGTATTTATTCTGGTTGTTGTCTACAAATCCTTTAATTCTCATTACAATATTTGAATTATATTATAAACAACTATTATAGATTATTAATTTCTTTGACATTGTTTTCAAAAATTTCAGTTGACTGCAATATTTTAAATTTTCTACCAAATTTATTATTAACTTCATATATAAAATTGAATATTTTTTTTGTTTTGAAATATTTGAATTACACTATAACACATATTGCAGACAGTCAATCCCTTTGGGAAGCAGTTTTTAAATACTTTTATTGAATTTGGAAAATTGGTTTGTTTATTAACTTTTGATCTTTTTCAAGTTAGAATAAAATTTTAAAATCATAGTTATTAAATTTAATAGAATTGCTTGAAAATTAGTGTATGACTAAGTTATACCAGTTTAATCCTTTTGGAACACTGATCTTTTTAATATATCAACTAGTTTATTAAATATGGAACAGAGCAGAAAAATATTAAAAATATTCAATAATTTTATACATTGCAGTTAACAATTATTCTTAAAACATTGGTTTGTTTTAAATAATGCTCATGAGAGAGCATGTAAATGTTTTTTCTTCAATTTAATAATTTTTTAACATTTTATACTCTTAATGTCTATATCCCATTTAGTATGTGTACATAATTATATATTTATAATAGATCAGTAACTAAATTTTTTATTTAAAATTTTTTTTTAGATTTCATTTTAAATAATAAAAATACTTAATTGTAAATTATTAGAGAAAAAAAAAATATATATATATATATAGTTAATAATAATAAATTTGGCTGAACGTTTTCGAGGAACTGTGCCTCATACTCATAGCCTTCGTGAAAATGTACTTAATGTATGTAAATGAGAATATTCAAATGAGTTACTGTTACGTAGCCCATTTTTTCGAGATGTCGAAGCACGTGTCTCTTCTGTTGATTGCATGGATGTCTCTGTTAATGTAGAATGCCTCTTTTATTTTTCTCCTGTAGTCGTTTGGTTCTGAGCATAAAATAACGGGGTTAGCGGGGATGAAATTGTGCCCTGATTGTTTAGTATGTTCAAAAAATGCAGAAGATGTACTGCTGTTCATTTGGGCTCTGTTGAAGGTGTACCGATGTTGAGCCAATCTGGTGTTAATTGTGGCTTTCGTTTCACCATAATATGTGGCATGGCATCCGGCTTGGGGGCAGGAAATGGAGTACACCACATGTGGGGTGAGCGCTGGATCAATGTAGTCTTTGGAGTTATTGATCAACCTATTAGTGTTGGGTGGAGTTCTGAATATTATGCTGAATTTGTTGTTCAAGGTTTTCGTTAGTTTGCTGGATATTTTAGGGATGTAGGGGACCGTTATTCTAGGTAGATTGGTGTGAGGCAATTTATCATCTATTGTGCTGTTGAATTTCATGACTTTCCTCCTAATGGTTTTGTATTTAAATCCTGATGCTAATAGGTCTTTAATATAATTGTTTATATTTTCCTTCCTATGTGCTTCATATTTACACAAGTGATAGTTTCTAAACATAAATGCTTTGAGACCTGCGAATTTGTGTGATGCGGGTGATTTAGAATTAGGATGGATGCAGCTTCGGATTTTGAATGGTTTAACAATCATTTTGTAATCTATTGAGTGGCGGTCTCTTGACAAGGAAAGGTCGAGATATTTGAATTCATTACTGTTTTCATATGTAATAGAGAAAGATAGTTTAGTTGTGCTTTGTAATTTCATTTTAAAACAATTGTTTTTTTTTTAAATTAAAATAGTAAACTCACTATTATTTAAAACAATCATGAAAATATTAAGAAAAAACTTGCTATAATTGTTTAAAACAATTTAGCAAATTTTTTAATTTAGATTTCTTTTTTTTTAAAAAAAATAAAAACTATCAAAAAAATTTAAATAGAAAAATTAGTTATTGATTTATTATACATATATAATTATATTAACATATTAAATATAATATATACATTAAGAATGTATATATTATCTTACTGCAAAAATATCTAGTGACTTATATACATTATATGTGTGATATTTTTTTAAAGTAAATTTATATGTATTCTAAGTGAAGTTCATTTACAATATACACCCATGTATTATTATGTACACATACTAAATATGATATACACATAAGAGGTATATATTTTAACTTATAGCAGAAATATCTATCTATCTATCTATCTATCTACCTACCTACCTACCTACCTACCTACCTACCTACCTACCTACCTACCTACCTACCTACCTACCTACCTACCTACCTACCTACCTACCTACCTACCTACCTACCTACCTACCTACCTACCTACCTACCTACCTACCTACCTACCTACCTACCTGCCTGCCTTCCTACCTACCTACCTACCTACCTACCTACCTACCTACCTACCTACCTACCTACCTACCTACCTACCTACCTACCTACCTACCTACCTACCTACCTACCTATCTATCTATCTATCTATCTATCTATCTATCTATCTATCTATCTATCTATCTATCTATCTATCTATCTATCTATCTATCTATCTATCTTGTAATGGAACAAATAATAATTATTTTCCATTCTTATAAATGAATCATAATGAATCAAGCCTCACGTTTTAGGCGTCATTTTGTAATAGTACGTTATTAATGATATATCATTTATATATACATGCAATCATAGTTGGATGACAATTATAATGGAAAATATATTAAATCAATATAAATGAAGAAAAAGAAATTTAAACATTGGTAATCAATGTAGCATGTCATATTTACCATAGTAAAAGATGATATGGCCTAAATTATTGAGCAACACTTATAATGGATAGATTATATTAGAAATAAGAAAAGATTTAGATAAGATATACCTATGAGGCACTAATAAATTAACCAAGTTTCATAGTAACTTGTCAACTATAATAAAATGCATGTACCATGCAAGAAGAAATAATATAAAGATAATAAATGTAATACCTATTTAATAGCATTTGTGTACATATATCAAGTTAAAATAAATTACTTCAAAATAAATATATCAAACCATAATATTACCATGGCTAACTATATCATAAACTTAATAATCTTGAGCATTGACTGAAATATATTGCTAATTAGTTCTCAGGGCTAATTTAACTTATGATTAATTATATACTAAATATATTTGAGAACAAAAGGAATTTTATTAAATCCAAAATATATTTATTCAATTGACAATACCAATTATTTAATACTTCCATATCGGCTAGCTGGTAGAACTGATGTACTAAAAATAAAGAAAAAGAAAATTAATAAATCTCAAACAAAACTCAAAATCATTCTTTTATATAAAATAACTGATATAGCTTTATTTTAACATTGCAACTTTAAATTTATAATATCACACATATACATATGTACATATTTGGGAAACATAAGAATAGTTTTACTTTGCAAATACTTAATTTTCTTATTTGTAAATTAAGTATAGAGTTTAACAATAACACTGATAATTTGCAATTTATATTTACATAAGAACTGTATAAGCTGTTACAAAGTTAAAGAAATATACAAATCAATAAACAAATTGGAGATATCTTGTTGTATCATAATCTAAGATATAAATATATTTCTTTAATACATTTTTTTAAATACTACTTTAAATAAATACCAATTACAAATAGCAAACGACTAAATGACTAAATTAGCAAATAATAAATGAATTCAATGAATGAGGCATTTATCAAAAGTCACTTATACACATAAGTTATGAATTCATTGTCCATATAATGTAAATCATCTAAGTAAACATTTAAAAATAACTAAGTAATTTACATTTACGTTGGAAAAGTTTTAGATGACTACAGCATATACATAACATGTGTGAATTATACTAACTGGCCATATGCTTATGAATTCAAACATTTATAATTACTAAATATTGTTGGTTGTTTTGTAAAATGATTACAAATCATAATAACACAAAACACAGACATTCTTATACTTTAAAGCACTAACATAGTTGAGTACATCCTAAAGGAATCACATCCTTCAAACAAACTTATCTTGACATTGCATACTAAAATACAAGCATCTTCACCTACTGTGGTGGAAAATTTAAATTAAATCTCATGAGTGATAAATCAAAAGAGGACTCTATAATGCAACTAGCATAAATATATCAAAAGCATGGTGGCTTCCAAAATAACACCTACATTTGAGGCAAAAGAAGATGCCTGGACCTTTATGTCTCAGTGCACTAGGAATATATATATATATATATATATATATATATATATATATATATATATATATATATATATATATATATATATATATATATATATATATATATATATATATATATGGAGAGGCTCACCAAAAACAACACACTAGGTATTTAGAAATATGTGATCACTATCACTGGAAATATAAGCACTATCACTCATGGATGGATAACTAATAGGAATGGGAATCTTATCCACTCTATCCAGTAACAATATTAACAGTACTAAATAAGGCCTGATACACCAAGGCTATTCTACAATGAACAATATCAAGATAAAAAAACTCTACAATAATGGACTAAAGTTATTACTATAATTTTAACCTCAATAAATAATAAGTAATGTCTGCACCAACAAATAGGTTTAAAAATCAACTGACTTACATATAATTAAAGATAATGACTAGCATATGAAATATTGGCATGAATATATATAATGACACACATATGAAATATTAAATGTTTTAATATTATAAGATTTAATGGATATGAATAAATGTAATCAGGTTGTTAAAATACTAATTGAAGAACTAAGATAATTATTAAACAATGATATTACTTATAAATACAGTTTTATAAATCTGTACACTTATACAATTCTTATATATATTAAAATTTAATTTACTGCTTTCTAATTTAAATTGACAAATGAATTTTATCATTTATTATACTTGAATGCCAAGAGCAAAAAAAAAAATAAAAATAAAATAATATTATATATTTATAATAACACATATTGACATAGTTTGAGTTACAAAATATCTTTAAAATAAATAAACAAATACACATACTAAAATTGATTTTCATTATTCTTAAAATTTTAAAATTCGAGAAAAATTTGTAAGCTAGTGTTAACATTTTAATTATATATTCCTTTACAAAGATATATTACAAATTGCATAAAAATAAAAAAAAAATATAAAGAAAAATAAGATATAGTTGTTTTTTTTTTTACCTTAATTGCACTAGTGTTTAATCATGAAAAAATAGTTATCTTTAGCACTGTCTTTATTTTCTTCATCCTAAAATAGCTTGATTGACATGAATATGTACATATTGCTTATAAATGAAGAGATTTACTTCTTGTTATAAAACCATTAATTTTAGTCATTTCTTGGATGCTCTGTTATATATGCGATGAAATTGAATATGATTTTCGAATCACTAAATAATTTGAAAGTTATAATGGAATGCATTAATTAAGTCTAATAGCTATTTTTTTAAAACTTTTTGAAAAATGCCGTTTTACTTTTGAAGTTCCATGTTTTACTGAAGTTTCCACTGATGTTTAATAGGCAAGTAGAAAGGCCAATGCCTTAAAATGATAAAGTTGTAAATTAGCACATTGTTTTTTAGTAGAAATCCTTAATCCAATAATTTTTTAAATAAATTTATAAGAGCAATTGGAAGAAAAATGACGAACGAAAATAATAATGTCTTCCTTTTTTTAAAACTTTTTATCACCTGTTACTGCCTTTCATAGATCACGTGCTGATTCAAAAATAATCTTTAACATTTTTGTTTGGCAATTTAAACTTTTTTAAAATAAAAAAAATAAGAAATAATTTTAATAAAAAAAATACACACACACACATATATATATATTGAAAGATTTACATGATAATTTACAAACCAAATAAATATTCAAACAATCAGAATAATACTATATATTTTATAATTTTTAAAATAAATAAAGGTACAATATATTTATATTTAGCAATTTAAATACTATTGCTAATGATTATTTTGTTATACATACATTCATAATTTTATACATATATTTTGCCATTATAATGAGGATCTCAACCAAAGCAGATATAATAAATAAATAAACCTGAACTATATAACAATAAAACTATTACAAACAATACACTAATAACTTATTTATAAATCCTTAAATAAAACTATAGCAAAGACATTTTTTTAAAACCATATAATAGCTTCAAAAAGTAAGGATGGTCTTTCTATCCTGTACATTACCCTCTCACTACAAAAAAAATGTCTTGGTATATGAACTATATCTATGAGAGTAGAAATATGTTTGTACAAAATCTCTATAATTATACCTATACAAAAAAAACAATATTATAACGTAACTTTCCAATAACCTAAAACACTGGATGAACAAGACCTTTGCTTTTCCAAACTTTCTTTCTTTGAAGTGGATATTTAAGTATTTTACAACCCAGTCAGCTGCTTGATGAAGAACATCATGTGCACCTGTTTGACTATTGGCCACTTTAGATTGTGAATCAGATGAAATCTCTGTTTGATTCACCTTTTTGGTTGTTGGGTTTAGATTCTTATTTTTAGCAAGTGGAAAAGATGGAACTTTAAACTGTACACTAGACTCATCAGATTTTTCCAATCCAGAACTTAAACTGGAATTGTTGGAAGATGAATTATGTAATTCTGATAAACTTTTGTGACTGCTATTATGGCCTTGATAACTCTGAGTAATATTTTCTCCTTCATTAAGTCAAGGATGCTTAGATGGCATGTTCTTGCTTAAATCCTCTGATAATCTTTTATGACTTTTTGAAAAAGAACTTGTAGAAGTCTATAACTTGAATTATTGATATTTTCGTCATCTGACTAAAAACCTTGTCTGCTTATACTATCATCATCAGATTCATCACCAGAAAAATTCCTTTCCGAATCATACAATTTTTGTGAAGAATTAATATTATTATTAGTATTATTACTCAAACCATCATCTTCATTATCACTAACTGATGAATTTGATGGAGAAGGTGACATCTGATGACTAGTTGACCAACCACTTTCAAGTCAGGTTCTTTCCTTTCATTTTTTAATTTATTCATCACTTCTTTTGTTTTATCACAATTCTTCTCTAGATCAGTTTCTTTCAATGATAAAGTTATAGGAGGTTTATCAGGTGAGAATCCTTGGTCCTTTTCTTCCTCAGATGCAGGGCTTGAAGAAGAAGCACCTGTTTTTTTATTCCATATATTATTACCCTCAGGAGAATCAATGGGGAACTCAGGTGATTTTATACAAAAAGGTTCATACAGGCTAATAGTTTCTGTTGCTTTCTTGATGTCATGGATCTTGAGCACTATATTTCGTCGATAAATGTTAACTACACTGGCACTTTTAAAAATTTGATATTCCATGGTAACTGCTAATGCTTTAATATCTAAATTCATCATATTCTTTGCAGCTTCAAAATAATTGCATTTATTATAATTCTTTTGTAAAACATCTTCTAATAGATTAAACAAATTTTCTCTTATATCAACATCTAGGCTTGATATTCGAGAACTATTGACATCTTTTAATGGACAAATTTTTCGTGCAACAGGCCTTTCTTCTTTTACAACAGTTTTCCCTCTTCTTCTTTCAAACTCATCTTGTATCATCTTATAAAAATCTTTCTTGTCTCTTCTTTCATCACCAGAATGGTTACCATCATCATTGTTTTCATTAAATTCACTTCTAGCTCTACCTAATTCTTGATAATAGGCAGCCATAGACTGAGAAATAGTCCAGTGGGAAACAAACTTAACAGTAGCTTTGTCTACTCCCATTCCAAAACTGATAGTTGCTACCATTACTGAAACTTTATCATCCATCCAATCATCCTGGATTTTCTTCCTTTCATCATTTTTTAAACCTGCATGATATGGCCTCGCAGAAACACCTTTCTTTTGTAATTTGCTAGAAACTTTGTCACAGCTATCTCGAGTCCGGCAATATAAATCCCACATTCATCAGTGCTATTTACATTATCATCATCATCTCCTTCTAAAGCCACTTCTGCAAAATCACATAAATCTTGAATAGGATTCCTATGTAAAGTTTTAAACTTAACATCATAAAAAAGATTTGAACGGAAGTAACTTGTGTTAAAGGTCACTATAGGTTCTTTGAGCCTCAGCTGTTTAAGAACATCTTTGGCCACTTGTGGAGTAGCTGTTGCTGTTAAATCAATACAAGGGATGGAAGAAACTACATGATGAAAACTTCCTAACTTTAAATAATCTGGTCGAAAATCATGATCCCACTGAGATACGCAGTGTGCTTCACCTACTATTAAATAAGTACATTTATTATGCTTATACAAATGATTGGCTAATGCTTGAAAATTTGTTGTGGCAACCTGTTCAGGGGTTACATATAAAAGCTTATTGTTTGGTTTCTTAGAAAAAAGATCACCCAGAATACATTTACAGTCAGCCTGTGCAGTTTTATCTTTGAGTGTCTGAAGTTCACTCTGTAAAGCTTTACTATCTTTATTAACTCTTTTTTGAAACTCTTTATACTCTCCTCTAGACTTTTCAAATTCAGCAAGTATTTCCTTATTTTCTTTTCTCATCCCATCACTAACTTCCTCAAACATAGCTCTTAGGGACATAGCTTCAATATGACATTCTTCCCTATAATTTTTTAATTCTTCTTTAAATTTGGCCTGTAATTCTTGAGAATTAGTTTTTATTTCTGCCTCTAATTTTTGATAACCAGATTTCATTTCTTGAGAATTAATTTCCAATTTTTGGGAAACAGTTTTTATCTCTTGAGAATTAACTTCCAATTTTTGGGAAATAGTTTTTATCTCTTGGGGATTAACTTTTATTTCTTGAGAAA
The DNA here is from genome assembly GCA_028023455.1 of Epiperipatus broadwayi. NCBI lineage: Eukaryota > Metazoa > Onychophora > Udeonychophora > Euonychophora > Peripatidae > Epiperipatus > Epiperipatus broadwayi. The sequence goes on from JAQFVV010000051.1 coordinate 4,066,471, forward strand.
CATCCTCCAATTTTTGAAAATTACTTTCTAATTTTTGGGAAAGAGCTTTTATTTCTGCTTTTATTTCTTGTGAAAACTCCCTAATCATGCTCATTAAGTCCTGCTTACTAATGCCAACACCACTGGGTATTTCACTAATGCTCTCCATGTTAATGTGTATCTTATATAATTATTCTATAAATAGTATTTATTATCACTCAAGGCTTGTCCTCACCTTGCCGTCATCCCACAACACTATTAACTATTCAAGTAAAACACAAAAAGTTCAATTTTAATTGTAATTATAGCTATTCAATGACCCATTAATTTTATAAAATTATGACCCTTTTGGTCTATAAAAATGTTGATTGACACTATGGCAAATTGTCACTAACAATTATAACTATAAGAATAAGACTCTTGGTTTACAATATTTTTAAACAGTTTCGACTATAAATGAAGTTTACTAAAATTTATCATGACTGGACATAGTCATTGAATCCTAAGTTGTTGGCATCATTTATAATAATATGCTTGTCACCAACAATCAACAGTTAATCGAGCCCCTAAGTTGGTTGCGCCAATTGTAATGGAACGAATATATATAATTATACACATATGAAATATTAAATGTTTTAATATTATAAGATTTAATGGATATGAATAAATGTAATCAGGTTGTTAAAATACTAATTGAAGAACTAAGATAATTATTAAACAATGATATTACTTATAAATACAGTTTTATAAATCTGTACACTTATACAATTCTTATATATATATATATATATATATATATATATAAGAATTGTATACTTATACAATTCTTATATATATTAAAATTTAATTTACTGCTTTCTAATTTAAATTGACAAATGAATTTTATCATTTATTATACTTGAATGCCAAGAGCAAAAAAAAAAATAAAAATAAAATAATATTATATATTTATAATAACACATATTGGCATAGTTTGAGTTACAAAATATCTTTAAAATAAATAAACAAACACACATGCTAAAATTGATTTTCATTATTCTTAAAATTTTAAAATTTGAGAAAAATTTGTAAGCTAGTGTTAACATTTTAATTATATATTCCTTTACAAAGATATATTACAAATTGCATAAAAATAAAATATAAAGAAAAATAAGATATAGTTTTTTTTTACCTTAATTGCACTAGTGTTAGTTATCTTCAGCACTGTCTTTATTTTCTTCATCCTAAAATAGCTTGATTGACATGAATATGTACATATTGCTTATAAATGAAGAGATTTATTTCTTGTTATAAAACTATTAATTTTAGTCATTTCTTGGATTCTCTGTTATATATGCGATGAAATTGAATATGATTTTCGAATCATTAAATAATTTGAAAGTTATAATGGAATGCATTAATTAATTCTAATAGCTATTTTTTTAAAACTTTTTGAAAAATACTGGTTTACTTTTGAAGTTCCATGTTTTACTGAAGTTTCCAATGATGTTTAATAGGCAAGTAGAAAGGCCAATGCCTTAAAATGATAAAGTTGTAATTAGCACATTGTTTTTGAGTAGAAATCCTTAATCCAATAATTTTTTAAATAAATTTTTAAGAGCAATTGGAAGAAAAATGACGAATGAAAATAATGTCTTCCTTTTTTAAAAACTTTTTATCACCTGTGACTGCCTTTCATAGATCACGTGCTGATTCAAAAATAATCTTTAACATTTTTGTTTGGCAATTTAAACTTTTTTAAAATAAAAAAAAGAAGAAATAATATATATATATATAATATTGAAATATTTACATGATAATTTACAAACCAAATAAATATTCAAACAATCAGAATAATACTATATATTTTATAATTTTTAAAATAAATAAATAAATAAAGGTACAATATATTTATATTTAGCAATTTAAATACTATTGCAAATGATTATTTTGTTATACATACATTCATAACTATATACATATATTTTGCCATTATAATGAGGATCTCAACCAAAGCAGATATCATAATAAATAAATAAACCTGAACTATATAACAATAAAACTATTATGAACAATACACTAATAACTTATTTATAAATCCTTAAATAAAACTATAGCAAAGATATTTTTTTAAAACCATATAATATCTTCAAAAAGAAAGGATGGACTTTTTATCCTGTACAATATATATATATATATATATTACAAAAAAAAATCTGGAGTGATTCTGAGATGATGGCACTCATCATCAATTCTGAGTAAAACAAAAAATTGAATATAAAATTAACTGCAAATGAATATAATGAGTGATAACGCATGATGAGAATGAGAGATTATCACAGAAATAAGTATAAGTTTACTTAGCATTACAGGCAAAAATAATAATCATTTATCATCATCATGAATGATCAACAATAAAAATAAATCTCCAGTCAATCTTGTGATTGAATTTGAAATGGGTTTATTATAGACCAGACTAATTATTTAGTTTTTATCAAACACAGGGCAGCGATATAACATAATTTTGATGCAGATTCTTAAAAGTGCTAATCCATCAGAATATATAACAATAAAAACAATATTTCTGGAATACTAAAATATGCTGATCATCATCATTACCCTGGCCATTTAGTACCATTAATGTAATGGCCAACTATAAACTTAATTTCTAAATAAATACTGAAATAAAATTTAATGTCATGCTTAAAACTTTAAAGAATATCATCTTTGTGCCACCCAGCATTAGAGAAGTAATGAAATCATCAACAGGGTGTCCATAAACCTACATATAAATCTCTTCTATATAAGAGACAGTTATGAACAAATCCAGTTCATTGAGCATAATATCTATAACTGTTACTTTGAGCAAAAGATATAATACAGACAAATAATATTTATAATACTTTAGGATTAAGTAAATTCACTGGAATAATTTAAACAATGAAATATAAATTTAGTAATTAGAAACAATAAAATGAATATAAGGTCTACTGATCTTGCTATAAATATAAATTTGGCATTCTGACTTTGATTAATACAAACAGAAACAAGCTGATTATAAAACAATGATATCAACACACAGATATGCCTATAGAAAAAATAAACATATTCAAATTGTTGTAAACTGATAAAAAACATCTAATTTTAGTGATTTATAAAGTATAATTAATTTTAATATATATGTGTCTACATGTCATTCATCTGTAAAAGCCCAGACAAGCAGTTTATAATATAGAATTAACATATTGGAATTGTCATAAACTAATAAAAATTTCATTTTTATAACAAAAATAATGATTAATTCAACATATGTTTGGGCACTCATTCAGATGTGTGCACACACAGTTGTTTATATTCCAATATTTCATTAGTTAATAAATAGATTTATTAAATCATATTATATTTTCTCAAGGCAATTAATTCAAGGTTGATCATATATGTAAAATGCACATGTATGCATGTATATAAATAATATAAGTATTTCAAATTAAAGCTATTAATTAGCCTCTTATTTCTTATTTAAAAAAGTTTTCTTTTAAAAAGTTATTATTTTGAAAGTTTTATTTAAATTTCAGGACCTTGTGACCTCATATTCAATATTTAAAAAAAATTTTCAGCATTTTTTTTCTCTTTTCATGAACAATATCAGAAACAAAGAGCCTTCTAGATACAAATGTTATTTAATATTTTTCTTTCCTTGTATTATTTTTAGTTCATAAAATTAATATACTTTTAAAATTTATTAATTTTAAATTGAACTGTCATTTTTAAAAAAATATTTAAAATATTATTCTTAATGTATATATATGTTGCAGTACCTTTATCTGTGCTTTTCTGAATATAGATAAACAGTATACATATAAACTATTTCAGCAAGCTGATAGATTCACTAGATAAGTTGTTTCCTTCTTAATAGTACAATGGCTTATTGTTATCTTTGAAAAGGAACAATCCAGTAACTATTAGCATATATACAGTCAGCTACATTTAGTCTAGAATTTGAAGGACTTCAGGCACACTGGCTAGTACACCATATATATGAGCTAATGTACTGCAGAAAATATATCCCTGGCTCCATGTAAATCAAAACTCATCCATAATAGCACTTACCGCAGTATCTGTATAATCTATCCTATGTCTCCACTTATAACTTTATAGTAATAGTAATCTTGTCATAATCTTAAAAACTGTTTTATAATCTTTTTTCAATTCTTTTATAGTCAGAGTGAAATTTAAAACACCCCCTCCCCACAGTAATTAAAAGTAAGTTTTCTTTATCTTAATTTTAAAAAGTTAATAACTTTATTCAATTCACATTAATCATTTCAAAATAATTTTATCAGATTTTTATCAAAATATGTTATACAAACTTCAATTAAAAAATAATCTAATCAAAATAGATAGTAGAATTTTATAATTATCAGTATATATATTGTAACATAAAATATGCTTGTTTTAATTTTAAAATCAGAATTAATAAAAATAGTGATTAGATCATTTTAAATGTTTAATTTATAATTTTTTTAAAATTCAATATTATTTAACCCTTAACTGTTATACCAGTGTGATATAAAAAAATAACTGCCAAAAATTTGTTTGTGTTTATTTCTACTTTTCCTTTCAACATAATGTATATATATATATATATATATATATATATATATATATATATATATATATATATATATATATATATATTGTAACCCACGCTCACAACACTGCTCATATACATTATATGAGTAAATCTCAGGGCGCCAGTTCTATTAATGAATAGAACAATATAACAACATATCTAATATAAAATAATTACTGAGACTTTTTACCTATGTCTACATTCAGCTCAGCTCAGTGGGAGCTTACAGGAAGTTTATAAAATATATAATTATAAATAAATGGAGGAAGAGATATTATAAAACATTAAATAAAATATAAATCCTTTTGTTAATTAACTGCATGATAAAGAATAACAATGTTTATCTGTAAAGACTATTAAAATATTCTTTCAACTTAATTTCTTCCATCATCCAAGTATAATATATATCAGCTTGATATAATTATATCACTAAATAGTCCTATGACTTGGCATATCATCATCTAAACAGCTACCTTAATACCGATCAAGGAATCTGCAATAAGATCTCAGGGAATTAAAAACACAGTTGAATTAAAGAAAATACATTGGCCCAGAATTTATAATTCTAACTTATAATAAAATGTAATGAGATAAATTGACTAAATGTTTTACTGTGTTTAGCAATTAGATAATGACAGAAATAGGATATATTTTAATCTCACATCACTATCTAACCAATACATTAACTAGGCAACTCTTCTTATCCATTTATCAAGTGGCAATGTTTCTTATAATGTTTGGATTGAGAAAACAATATTATCAGATACCAGCATATTTAATATCATAGCTATAAATCAATATGGTCATTTTATAATGGATGTATGAAACATGGAGATGTGGAAATTAGTACACAAATGTATACAAAAATAACTCAAAACACAGTTTTTTAATAAATAAACAAATCATTTATCACACTGAAAATTTAATTTAACATAATTATTTTACAATAAGACTACTTGTCTTAATAATTTTAATTCTCAAATAAATCTTTGGACATCAGTTTGGGATTATTTCTATTATATTACATTATTTATTATTCATACCTTTTTGAAAGCAAAATTAACAAACAAAACTTGAATATTCTGACTTTGAATACCTGCTTTGCTTAAGTGTTTCATCTAAACATAACATTAACAAAATAATATATCATATTATTGGTACAATAAATATTTTGAGAGGATTTACTATCAATTATTGAAATAAAGCAAATTTGTACCTTTGGCTAACAATAAAGCAGCTCTCGCTAACTTAATTAAATAACTATCTAAATACATACACCTTTCATGCATAGCATTAAAATCATATTCATTCTAATGATTTGATGATTTATAATTTTATGTTAAATGACTATAATGTGTTTTAAAGCATTTATCTCCTGTTTTAATTTCAATAACTCTATACTTTTATATCCACAATATTGTTTATATTATGCATGTGTGTCATATCTTAAGCAACAATAATAGAAAACAATCTTTTCTACACACTATCAAGTTATTGAGGAAATATCAAACAATTATTTCATTTTGGACAATGTTGTAAACCAACCAACAAAATAAGACACTAATATTATTTCAAGAATTTAATTTAACTATTTATCTGGCCACATACGAAATAACACAGAGCTATATTTTCACGATTATACAAACTAAACGTTCCAAGGGAAATTTACATGAGGAGCAAATAAACTCTTTGCTTAACACTTTGACAAAAACTCATCTAATTCTGAAATATACTATTGGTGTGGGACTTTTCCTCATCACCAGGACCATAAGAAAAACATCACTCAGATTCCTAAATATCATTTCATACTTCAACAATAACTTATCTAATTCTGAAATATACTATTGGTGTAGGACTTTTCCTCATCGCCAGGACCATAAGAAAACATCTCTCAACTTCAAAACTATCACTTCATAATATGCATACAATATAAAATAGGCTCTACTCATGGAAATTATTAAAATATACTACATAGGCAAAATTTCTTATCCCTACAAACATAGAACACATCCAGAGTAACTTCCATTCCCAATGCTCTTCTACATATCTAACATTATATATATGCTGGCAGATAAATACATACAGATAACCTACTAATCCCTTCAATTCTTTAGAATATGACAATATCCGAAATTTATACAGGGAAAATATTTATAAATTGAACTTTTACCCAGTAAATATAATAATTGCACAAAACAGACACACACATGCATAAATAAGAATATAAGAAAAATTCTAAGTTATATACTATGCAGATAATGTGGTAATTAAACGATACATTAAAATATAACTTTTAATTCAGAACAAACTTTAAATTATTTTTAAAATTTAAATGGTCATAAATATCATGAATGAGATTTCTTTACTATTTCTGGAAGAATATTTCTATCAGACACTCGCTACTTTGAAGCCAAAATTCTCATTTTGAGATAAAGAAAAATATACAAAATAAAATATACACCTCTCTTTAAACATATAATAAAAAATATTTTTACCTTTGTAAAATAAAACAAAGCATATTTGAATAAAATCAATTTCACCAGCATATCCACAATTTGTGAATATGCATTTCGAGACAATCTAGAAGTTTATAATACCACAAAATTATAAGCAAAACATAATAATAAGTATGCCTATCTGTCTATCATATACATTGATAATGACAAGTAATAACAAAAATAAAGAAACAAAAGTCATTTGTTCTTTGACTTAAAATAAAAAGTTCACTTGCAAAGTCCTTCTCCAAGTTTATTAATCGATATGGAGATAGATTCCAAACTGAGTTCATGTTTATTAAGGATAAGAAACACAAAATAAATTTCTGTAGGACAAAAAAATAATAATCATAATTTAAATTTGATCTAGTATCTCCAATGTTCTTAGCATAGCTAATTGAGTTTACTACATCATACATAAAAAATGAACCTTTATACTGACGGTAATACGAACAACATTTCAGCTACAGTTATACAACAATTATTTAATTCACTCTGTAGTAGTTTTTAAATTAAATAAGCAATTGTTCTTAATAAATTTCTTAAATAGCATTTGTTTTTCTGACATTTTATAAGCTAGCATACATATAGTTATTTTTAAACATTGCAAATTAATATATCATAATATGTTGGTGATTCCACAATCAATAATAATTTATTTTATAATGCATCCATATAGAAGAGAACAGAAAAATATCGCATTCCCATCCTTCCATCCAATTTAAGTACATATTCAATAAGTAGTATCTTTTAATTATTCGGGATAATTCATATTTTACTTTCTTTCATAAAGCACATATTATTTTAAAAATACAAAACCAAAATAAAATAAAGTCATTTTTTCGTAATGAATTTAAACATAGCATGTTACTTTAAAATACACATATCCTTTAATTTTAGTTTAACTTTTGTGGAAGTAAGATAGAAAATGAAATGAGAAGTTAGAATAAATCCTGCAAAAATGTTCTGCACACATTTCCAAAAGATATTATAAAATTCACATAGATTAGTTAGATGATTATAAAGTTCATGCACTCTAACTTCCTTCTTAATAGTAAATAAATATGGTAACACAAGCTTAATATTATAGATATACATTTTAAAATAGGAATAAGTATGAGGTGGTTAATTTAAACATTTAAATTAGGCAAAGAAATGAAAAGTGATATATCTTCTTATATTCTAGCCTGATATTCTAGTTGAAGACTTTTTCTGTACTAGAATTTCCTATGACTTTTTCTTGAAGTTTACTTTAAAGCTTTTTTTTTTTTAAAATTAAATTAATTTGACTTTTGGAAGAGATATATACTTGTTATAGCAGAGAATAATAAAATACTGGCTGCAATTATACCAATATTGAGCAATTTTTAATAAAAACTATTTGTTAAATAGATATCTCTTCCTTCCATCAAAAGGTCATCTGCACTCAAAAGATTAACTCCACCTTTTGCACTGAAAGCTAATTTACTATGCAAGAAATCTTTTCTTAAAAAAAAAAATTCTTTTTTTTTTGACCTTCACAATTAAATAAAAAAAAAAATAATAACTTTTTTTTACAAACTTGAAATAAATGAATATCAATTAACTGTTAACAAAAATGATTAATAATTTATTTAATTTGTAAAATATTTCACTGATCCAAATATCCATTAATCATTGGAAATATATATATATGTTAAATTATTAAAGATAATTACTGTAATTTAAATGTTTTTATTGTAAATGTACTATTGTTTGCTGTTATTAAAAAATGAAAATGAAATGAAATATAATACAGATATACACTGATGCACATACACTGTAATATAAATATTAAATTATCTTGACTAAATACAATTAATCAGGATATAGGTTAAACATGTTTTACTAATCAATATCTGAACATGGATGGGTGTCAATGAATAATAGATCAGGAAACCATTCAAACAAATATTAGACACTAAATAAAATAACCTTGCATCCTCCTGACAAAATATACTAATTCCTATAATAAATACCCCCCCTTTTTGCATTAAATACTTCATTAAATACAATAATAATAGAGGCTTAAAAAATTGTTAATCAAAAAAAAAATGCATAAGCAACCAACATCTAAAGCTCTAAACAATTTGCAGCAAAATCTTTAAAAAATTTTAAGACTATTTCTTTTTTTTTTAATACAATGTGGTTACCCACTACTGATATACTATAATTTGCTTGCTTGTGCCCATTCAGAGGGTCACAAGATCGGAATATATATATATATATAAAAATATTGGGTTAGAATATATATATATATATATATATATATATATATATTCTAACCCAATATTTTTAAATATTTATTTATTAGTTTATTTTATTTGCACCCATGCACTTTTGACACTAATTTTTCAGGTTGTTGTTAAGGCAACCAAAATAAAGCAACATATCCATTAATTTTCCAATATGATCTAAAATACTTTTCATATAATACAATTGTACATTCAATTCTCTTAAGCCATGCCACGATTGTAATAACAACAATAATTGATCACTTATTAATTTAAAGAATAATTATAATAATATTAATCTCAGGGTTCTTTGTTTCATGTAAGGAAATGCTCGGCAGTATTGTGTTGTCACATATGACAGGCATTCTGGTCAGCTATAGGGAATATTTATTTTACTTAAATTCAATGTGTCTTCATCTCTCATATCAACTGCTATATTATTTAAAGAGATGATAATTCTATTCAATAATGACGTATAATTTTGAATAACACAGCCTTTTTTTTTTTTTAGAATCTCAGTCAGAATAATAAAAAGACAAGGGTGCTTTTTGTGTCCTTCCATCATCCATGACAACACAATAATATAACTAAGATTTATTACTTAGACAATTTAACTAAATGGGAATGGAATAATGTGCAACCAAAGTTAATGGTTTGGGAATAAATTCTTTTTTTTTTCTTTATACAAAGGTGAATGTTTAGTCTTAAGTTTTCAACTCCATAAATAATTATCATTAAACTAAAATATAATGACATATTCCGATCTGCTCAACTTTATTTATCTGGTATATTAAGTTTTTAAGAATTTGGAATGATTTCGGACTCAAGAAAAGGTTTTGCAATTATTGTGCAAACACTTATATTTAGCATATAAAAACAAAAAAATGAATTTACAACAAATTTTAACAAGACTATAATTTATTATTATCACAAAAAAAAAATATATGAACATTTATTCAATAATCCCATAGTAATACAAAAATATAAAATATAACTGACATTAATCTGTATACTCTTTTGGTTATGGACTAGAGGTTACTACTTCTCCTGTATGCAATCATATGGATTGATTAACTAAAAGTACATTTCATTACCAATACATTGTTTATTAAATTTTGGTAACCTTGTAGAAGCTTTTATTCAAAATTATTGACTAACTATTTTTTTTTAAAATGATTAATCCAATCATATGCAATACGCAAAATATTAAATTTATTTCTAATACATTTACTTTATTTATGGTCTTTAATGGGATAACCTATTCTAATTATAGGCCAGTTATCAGAAGTTACACTTACCATCTTACATTTAACTTAATGCTAACTTAAGTTATGATACAAATTTTATTCATACGTCTAATCTTAAATATGAGTATTATTTAATTACTAACCAGAATTAAATATTGCATTTGAATATTCCTTCAGTAAATAAGCATTTTAAATTACGCAATTTTAATTACTTTCTCCATTGATTTACTTGTCAAATACTAGCAATATTTAGCAGCACAATACAGATATTGATCCTAGTTATTAACGCACTATTTATACTAAAGTGGATCTTGAGGAACTAACACCTCCAATATAACCTTTATCTTGCCTGAACTTTCAAAATTAAGCACAATAATCAACACCTTCCATGGTGGAGCTATCTTTATTTTCACATGAGGAATATGGAATAACCACGAAGGTCTATAGAGTAATCTACTACATTAAAATATTTTGGTGGTTTCTTGCCTCTTACTTGGGCATACAATGAACACACACCAAATACAATCCTCTCCTGGGATTTAAACGAATGAAGCATACTAAATGCTAGATAAATTCTTGATCGTCCTATCTATGAGAATCGATCACTTGGGCTATAAACATATCTGAACATTATATTTAAAATCTTCCTCTCATGGAAAACAAAGCTTTTGGGGAGATCATTTTTTTTCATCCCACAAAATAAATACATTATAATTATTACCTATGCGAATATTAAGCATATACCAATGCTATATCTGGGCAGGATAAGTAAATACACTGATTATAATAAACTTATGTTACCGTGTATACTTTGATCAACATCTGAAATCAATGGACATCATAGAATAAAAGTATAATAATTTTAATTTTAATAAAGGAACATTCAAAAATAGTTGGTAGCATAGTATCTTAAACTAAATAAAGTGGATGTGTTATTTAAGAATAATTAGGAATAAATTCCTCAATTAATACAGTATAAATTTGTTTCAAAACTTTAACAAGAAATATTTTGTTATAGCATTTTTTTTTTTTAGTTACTTCTGATAATTTTCAATATTTATTTTACCCCTTAAATATCTAAATATTTTTCTTTTACGTATCTAACATACAAAATTTCTACCTACAATTGTATGTAATAATTAAAACATATTTTATAGATTTTTTCCTTTCGTGTTAAATATCAACTTAACCTATAATAATTATATTAAAACATACCTTTGTCATTACAAGGCTATTAAATATCACTTGACCATACAGACTTTAACCTATGTGATATAACAAAAAAATACATATCATTTATAACTTAGTTTTAAACAATCATTAATTAACAAGTGCATATTCTCTCATTAGAAAATGTTTTTCTGTTGAGCAATTGGTCCAGGTGAAGAGCTTTATCCAGTCATATTTCACGAAGCAAGTTTAAAAACAATAAACGCATGGTATTATTTCCTTTAAATAAAAGTTTTCTCTTATTTTGTGCATTTAATAAATTAGGTAAAGAAAAATATAGCAGAATTGAAGATTAATTCTTACTTGAATTAAACTACTACAATTTTGGGATCCAAGAAAAAAAAATAGACTTCTAACATAGACGAATATTTGACTATAGACAATAAACATACACAATATTTTTTTTTTATTGACGATACGTATACTTATTAGCTAGCTTACTTATGGATGAAAATGCGCAATTTTCCGAGAGATTATTATGATAATAACTGCAGTCAATTTACGTGTACAGGAAGTTTTAATAATTTCAACTGATGTATAATGTAATATATCATTTATTTTTATCATTAAGTCACTAAGATATTTGGTTTTGTTCATACTTTAGGAATTATAAATTTTTTTTTAACGGTAACTTCTCCGTAAGAATGCCCCTATATAACTTTTCCTATATTTACTCTGAGAAAGTTTATATATATTTTTTTTAATTTTCTTTTTAAAAAATATACAGGTGCATAATTTAATCTTCTTTATCATTATTATTATTTCCAGACCATTCTTGGTGAATAAAACATATTTTAACGTATGTAACTACATTACTTGTAAAGGCAGACAATATTGAGAAAGAGCGCGAAAATGTTTCTAGTTGATTTTCCTTGGTTTCAAAATATTTCTTTCAATTATTATTTTTTTTCTATACCAAGAAAATATTAACAAGTGATACAAAGTTACTAAATAATTCTTTCTCACTTGGAAATCATTTATCTTCCCTAATTTAGACATAATAACACTGTTCGTAATTCCATTAGTTAATTCTGTCATTTTTAACTTTAGCGTGAGACAATAAATTTTTTAAGTATAAAAGGTCTTTAAATAGGTAGATGGCAAAGAAAATCAGGATATCTTATCAAAAAAAATTTAGCCACACATTATATTATTAAAATTTTACTTTGATTACATTTATTTCTGCAAAATAAAATGAAAATTTTGAGTTACCAAATTTGAGCACTGTTTCTTCCTTGAAAACTAAAAGCAGACTATATTTTTTTTCAAAAAAAAAAAGATCTTGATTATGAAATTGGTTGTTTCATTTTGTTGTTGTTTTTTTTTTTTTTACTTTAGCGACCTCTTCCAGAAAAATAATCATTTGATTATAACATAAACAAAAGAAAGGAAAAACCTATTACAATCATATAGTTTTCAGTATTATTTACCTGGATTATAAAGTAATTTGACAATATAAAAAAATAATAATAAATACATTAAATTAACAATCAGTGATGTACAATTCTTTAAACATTATTTTTTTTTTTTTTTTTTTTTTTTTACAAAAAGAAATTACCAGAAGTTATTGTGCTTTATGATAAGACACTCATCCACTCTCCCCTTTACCCATCCAAAATCAATTACTGTTTAGCTTTTATACCATATTAATTTGCTCTAATTATTAATATCTCAATTAAATTATTCATGTTCTCTCTTTAAAAATGACATTGAGTTGTTAAATCTATTAGTTATTCACCCAAAACATGCCAAAGTGAGTGAATAGCATACTTTATTAATCAATTATTACTATTGTTATTTTATCTTTTTATTTCTTTAAAGAATAGCATTTTTTTCCTGCAGAAATAATGCCAAGTAAACCAAGTGTCAATAACACTAGGTTACAATTCTCCCACCGTTATAATAAATAAAAAATAAAATAATATATGCATTTTTAACACTTCTTATGCTATTACTAAGTTTATATCCTACTTCTTTCTTATGTCAGTAAATACAGTTTAAAGGATTTAATTTTGCTTGGGATATGGTAGTAAGCTTCGGGCATTATAGGTACCTCTTGTTCCATCAGGGGTTGAGACCAAAAAGGCATTCTCACCCACTTGTTTCACAATTTCATAGGGGCCTTCATAAAGATACATGAATTTTCTAAACATATGTTTCCGGAGATTACTCACATGGGGAGTTTTAATTAAAACAAAATCATGGACTTTAAAAGGATGTGGACTGGTTTTGGAATAACGAGTGCGTTTATCACCCATCTTTTTAAGGTTAATTCTGGCCAGTGCTTGGTCATGTTCCACATAGGGCCCCGAAGTGAGGAACATTCCTGCGAGGTCCTTTTTAATTTATTGCCCCGCTACTTTTACTACCTTTTATATTTTTCTTTGGTATTGTTGGGATACCACTAGTAGAAGGCTGATTCTCATTCAGAATTCTACTCTTAACTGTTGGCCTACTGAGGTGGCTATTCTGTCTACCATAGAGATTCGTCCTATAATATCCTTTTTCTCTAACTAACTTCCTCCTTCCCATATGTGACCTATCTGCGAAATTGATATTACTCACCATCGGATGGGTGTCTCTATTTACCCTAATTCTATTATCAATATTCCTATCGCTGGTCTCTAACGAATCTAAAATTTCTACTACCTCTTCTATGGTATGTCTGTCAGCAGCAATCAAGATCTGCTCTATATGCCTCGGCAGATTATGGCGAATTATTCGCACAATTTGTGTCTCAGATAAAGGATAAGCTGTCAAGGTTTTCAATTTGATGGCCTGACTCCTGAAAAACTGAGTATAACTACCCTTATTTACATATCTTTCCTGAGATATCTGATATCTCAGGTTATCTTGGCGGTCTTCCCCCCAAAAACTGGCTAACATAAGATATTTGAAGTCTCCATATGTTTCTGGTTTAATAAATAATGATTGCCACCAGTCTTTAGATGCTGCACACAAATGGTTAGCGGCAATAGCAATCTTTTCTATCTCAGATAAATGACATAAGGTGAATAACTTCTCCAGATTCTGGAGATACTCGTGTGGATTCTCCAGATATTCACATCTAAAAAAATTTATTTTTAAGAATTTTAAGGCCATGGAGCTATTACTTTCTGGCTCTAGCATGACTTTACTTCTAGCCTCATTTAATGGATCGTATATTGATTTTACTGGACTAATTACCGTAGGTAACTCAGATATTACTTGGTTATTATGACCATTATTTGTTTCCTTTACTTGAGTTTCAGATAAACCTTTACTTTGAACAACTTTTTTACTTTTTGTAAAATTATCCCTATTATAGTCTATAGCTTGCATTCGACTCTCTAATTCTAACTTATAGTTCTGCCATTCACAGTCTATTCCATTTGAACTATCTTTTAGGCCTACATTTAAGTGTTTAATCTGTTGTTCCGATTGGTTAATAGTTTCATCTTTATCTATCCCAAATTTATCTTCTAACCTTTGATAGACTTTACTCTCACACTGAGTCATTAATTCCCCTATTTCATCTTGGAGATTATTATGTAATAGCTGTGCATTAGTCTTTATTATATCATTAAAATTTTCTACTCTTCCCATAACTTGACTTAGCTCACTTTCTAGATTTTGATTAATCTCACATTGGGTTAACTCTTGAGTTTCTAGTTTAGCTATTAATCTGGTAATCTGGCTCTGACATCCTTTCACTACATTGTCAGGTGCTAGAGTTATATTTTCAACTTCCTCTTTCAAATTACTAACTTCACTTCTAGCACTGTCTAATTCTCCCTTAATAGATTCAACTCTATCCTGAACTTCTCTTTGAAATACTACTGTTTCCTTTTGATAATTTCTTATTTCCTGTACTTCATTGTTTAATACAATATATTGACTTTTAAAGTCCTGCTGGATAGCCTCAATCATATTTTCTGCCCTTTCAGAATTTGTTTCGATCTCTTTCCTTATTCTTATTTCCAGCTTTTCAGAGGCCAATTTTGATTCTTCTATATGATTTCTCAAATCTTCCCTTAAATCTTTTATCTCCTGTACTTGATTTTGAGATGTCTCTTTGATCTCCTGCATTTGATTCTCTAATTTACTATTTGAGTTTTGGATCTGACTTTTTAATTCACTATTTGATTGTTCTAATTTACTATTTGAGTTTTGGATCTGACTTTTTAATTCACTATTTGATTTTTCTAATTTACTATTTGAGTTTTGGATCTGACTTTTTAATTCACTATTTGATTTTTCTAATTTTTTCAAGAATTCCTCCAATGTATTTCTCATTAATTGATCTGGCTCATTTTCATGTTTTCCCTTTATTATTGTGGCTTCTTCTGGGTTAGCTATATCCAAATCTTCCCCTTCCTCTTTTAATTCTACACTAAAATATGGAGTCTGTGTATCAGGGGATTGTAACTCTTGGGATCCTCCCAAATCCTCAGAAATACTATGATTATCTTTGTTTTCACTCATATTAAAATTCTAACTCTTTTAGTATTTAACAGTACTGAAATATTAGCAATGAACTATTAATAAATTTATCGATAAGAAATTATTGACAAGACATCCTGCCTCCATGCCTCTCCTACCAAAAACAATCTACACCAGAAACTATGCTTTGACATTTAATATCCCTAAAGCTCCAACATTAACTACTAAATATGCTTTTTTTTTTTTCACATGCTTCTTGGTCCATATAAATATCATTAGATATTATGTAATATAGCATAAGTGCCAATCACAAGACCAGACAAACAGATCTTCATAAATGATAAAATCATTACAGTGTTTTATGAAATTCCCTACAGACCACAACATCATAAACTGACAACTTAATTATTTATTTTTCAGTGGCAAAATATTAGATCATATAATAGATATTCACATAATATCTTATGGCTAAAACAATTCATTATTGGCAAATATTTTTAATCAATGAATACCTAATCCATTCAAGTGCAAACAATATTAATATTGACTTCAAGAAAAGTTTACTAAATTCCTCGTGGCCAGCTATAGCCATCGATGGCCCCTGTAGTTGGGCGGCCATTTCTAACCCAATATTTATTTATTTAAGTTTATTTGTTTATTTATTTTATTTGCACCCATGCACTTTTGACACTAATTTTTCAGGTTGTTGTTAAGGCAACCAAAATAAAGCAACATATCCATTAATTTTCCAATATGATCTAAAATACTTTTCATATAATACAATTGTACATTCAATTCTCTTAAGCCATGCCACGATTGTAATAACAACAATAATTGATCACTTATTAATTTAAAGAATAATTATAATAATATTAATCTCAGGGTTCTTTGTTTCATGTAAGGAAATGCTCGGCAGTATTGTGTTGTCGCATATGACTGGCATTCTGGTCGGCTATAGGAAATATTTATTTTACTTAAATTCAATGTGTCTTCATCTCTCATATCAACTGCTATATTATTTAAAGAGATGATAATTCTATTCAATAATGACGTATAATTTTGAATTAACACAGCCTTTTTTTTTTTTTTTAGAATCTCAGTCAGAATAATAAAAAGACAAGGGTGCTTTTTGTGTCCTTCCATCATCCATGACAACACAATAATATAACTAAGATTTATTACTTAGACAATTTAACTAAATGGGAATGGAATAATGTGCAACCAAAGTTAATGGTTTGGGAATAAATTCTTTTTTTTTTCTTTATACAAAGGTGAATGTTTAGTCTTAAGTTTTCAACTCCATAAATAATTATCATTAAACTAAAATATAATGACATATTCCGATCTGCTCAACTTTATTTATCTGGTATATTAAGTTTTTAAGAATTTGGAATGATTTCGGACTCAAGAAAAGGTTTTGCAATTATTGTGCAAACACTTATATTTAGCATATAAAAACAAAAAAATGAATCTACAACAAATTTTAACAAGACTATAATTTATTATTATCACAAAAAAAAATATATGAACATTTATTCAATAATCCCATAGTAATACAAAAATATAAAATATAACTGACATTAATCTGTATACTCTTTTGGTTATGGACTAGAGGTTACTACTTCTCCTGTATGCAATCATATGGATTGATTAACTAAAAGTACATTTCATTACCAATACATTGTTTATTAAATTTTGGTAACCTTGTAGAAGCTTTTATTCAAAATTATTGACTAACTATTTTTTTTTTAAAATGATTAATCCAATCATATGCAATACGCAAAATATTAAATTTATTTCTAATACATTTACTTTATTTATGGTCTTTAATGGGATAACCTATTCTAATTATAGGCCAGTTATCAGAAGTTACACTTACCATCTTACATTTAACTTAATGCTAACTTAAGTTATGATACAAATTTTATTCATACGTCTAATCTTAAATATGAATATTATTTAATTACTAACCAGAATTAAATATTGCATTTGAATATTCCTTCAGTAAATAAGCGTTTTAAATTACGCAATTTTAATTACTTTCTCCACTGATTTACTTGTGAAATACTAGCAATATTTAGCAGCACAATACAGATATTGATCCTAGTTATTAACGCACTATTTATACTAAAGTGGATCTTGAGGAACTAACACCTCCAATATAACCTTTATCTTGCCTGAACTTTCAAAATTAAGCACAATAATCAACACCTTCCATGGTGGAGCTATCTTTATTTTCACATGAGGAATATGGAATAACCACGAAGGTCTGTAGAGTAATCTACTACATTAAAATATTTTGGTGGTTTCTTGCCTCTTACTTGGGCATACAACGAACACACACCAAATACAATCCTCTCCTGGGATTTAAACGAATGAATCATACTAAATGCTAGATAAATTCTTGATCGTCCTATCTATGAGAATCGATCACTTAGGCTATAAACATATCTGAACATTATATTTAAAATCTTCCTCTCATGAAAAACAAAGCTTTTGGGAAGATCATTTTTTTTCATCCCACAAAATAAATACATTATAATTATTACCTATGTGAATATTAAGCATATACCAATGCTATATCTGGGCAGGATAAGTAAATACACTGATTATAATAAACTTATGTTACCGTGTATACTTTGATCAACATCTGAAATCAATGGACATCATAGAATAAAAGTATAATAATTTTAATTTTAATAAAGGAACATTCAAAAATAGTTGGTAGCATACTACCTTAAACTAAATAAAGTGGATGTGTTATTTAAGAATAATTAGGAATAAATTCCTCAATTAATACAGTATAAATTCGTTTCAAAACTTTAACAAGAAATATTTTCTTATAGCCTTTTTTTTTTTAGTTACTTCTGATAATTTTCAATATTTATTTTACCCCTTAAATATCTAAATATTTTTCTTTTACGTATCTAACATACAAAATTTCTACCTACAATTGTATGTAATAATTAAAACATATTTTATAGATTTTTTCCTTTCGTGTTAAATATCAACTTAACCTATAATAATTATATTAAAACATACCTTTGTCATTACAAGGCTATTAAATATCACTTGACCATACAGACTTTAACCTATGTGATATAACAAAAAAATACATATCATTTATAACTTAGTTTTAAACAATCATTAATTAACAAGTGCATATTCTCTCATTAGAAAATGTTTTTCTGTTGAGCAATTGGTCCAGGTGAAGAGCTTTATCCAGTTGTATTTCACGAAGCAAGTTTAAAAACAATAAACGCATGGTATTATTTCCTTTAAATAAAAGTTTTCTCTTATTTTGTGCATTTAATAAATTAGGTAAAGAAAAATATAGCAGAATTGAAGATTAATTCTTACTTGAATTAAACTACTACAATTTTGGGATCCAAGAAAAAAAAATAGACTTCTAACATAGACGAATATTTGACTATAGATGATAAACATACACAATATTTTTTGTTTATTGACAATACGTATACTTATTAGCTAGCTTACTTATGGACGAAAATGCGCAATTTTCCGAGAGATTATTATGATAATAACTGCAGTCAATTTACGTGTACAGGAAGTTTTAATAATTCCAACTGATGTATAATATAATATATCATTTATTTTTATCATTAAGTCACTAAGATATTTGGTTTTGTTCATACTTTAGGAATTATAAATTTTTTTTAACGGTAACTTCTCCGTAAGAATGCCCCTATATAACTTTTCCTATATTTACTCTGAGAAAGTTTATATTTTTTTTTTATTTTCTTTTTAAAAAATATACAGGTGCATAATTTAATCTTATTTATCATTTTTATTATTTCCAGACAATTCTTGGTGAATAAAACATATTTTAACGTATGTAACTACATTACTTGTAAAGGCAGACAATATTGAGAAAGAGCGCGAAAATGTTTCTAGTTGATTTTCCTTGGTTTCAAAATATTTCTTTCAATTATTATTTTTTTTCTATACCAAGAAAATATTAACAAGTGATACAAAGTTACTAAATAATTCTTTCTCACTTGGAAATCATTTATCTTCCCTAATTTAGACATAATAACACTGTTCGTGATTCCATTAGTTAATTCTGTCATTTTTAACTTTAGCGTGAGACAATAAATTTTTTAAGTATAAAAGGTCTTTAAATAGGTAGATGGCAAAGAAAATCAGGATATCTTATCAAAAAAAATGTAGCCACACATTATATTATTAAAATTTTACTTTGATTACATTTATTTCTGCAAAATAAAATGAAAAATTTGAGTTGCCAAATTTCAGCACTGTTCCTTCCTTGAAAATTAAAAGCAGACTATATTTTTTTTCAAAAAAAAAAAGATCTTGATTATGAAATTGGTTGTTTCATTTTGTTGTTGTTTTTTTTTTTTTACTTTAGCGACCTCTTCCAGAAAAATAATCATTTGATTATAACATAAACAAAAGAAAGGAAAAACCTATTACAATCATATAGTTTTCAGTATTATTTACCTGGATTATAAAGTAATTTGACAATATAAAAAAAAATAATAATAAATACATTAAATTAACAATCAGTGATGTACAATACTTTAAACATTATTATTTTTTTTTTTTACAAAAAGAAATTACCAGAAGTTATTGTGCTTTATGATAAGACACTCATCCACTCTCCCCTCTACCCATCCAAAATCAATTACTGTTTAGCTTTTATACCATATTAATTTGCTCTAATTATTAATATCTCAATTAAATTATTCATGTTCTCTCTTTAAAAATGACATTGAGTTATTAAATCTATTAGTTATTCACCCAAAACATGCCAAAGTGAGTGAATAGCATACTTTATTAATCAATTATTACTATTGTTATTTTATCTTTTTATTTCTTTAAAGAATAGCATTGTTTTCCTGCAGAAATAATGCCAAGTAAACCAAGTGTCAATAACACTAGGTTACAATATATATATATATATATATATATATATATATATATATATATATATATATATATATATGCACACACTACTATGTTGTTATATGTCATAAGACACATATCCATTTCAATATATATTGTAAAGAAAATTAATCACTAATATATATGACAACAATGATAATATAGCAACATTGGCTCATGAATAGCAATATTTCCTTCTATGGAAGTTGAGTGAGCCAAGTGTAAAAGAAAAACTAATAAAGACTGCCAAAATGTAATTAAAATAAGCACTGTTCACTAATAGTTTAATCATGAATTGAATAAAATATTATAACTGAGTATGATAGCTGGCCATGCAAGTGCCTCATAGATTCAGGCAACTATACATATTAAAGAATCATAAATCAGGTCATTTTCTCCACTTATCCACTATGTACTTAGGCAATCTAAATATACTGCAAGAAATGTTGTCATTATGCAATTAAAATATATAACTAAAATAGAGAAATAAATGTGTTAATTTACAAATGGCTCTCTAGCAGTTTAAATTTGCAAAGAGCACCAACAGTCCAAGTAATGAGTATCTTGCATAACAAGGAAGATACAATTAATTAAATGATGACTTATGCAATATTAAAATGTAGTATGGGATACATAATGAATTATTATAATTATAAATTATGTTATGTAATAAAACAATTTTATAATGATTGATGCAATAGGCAAATTAAAATACTTAAGTTAATAATAATAATAATAATAATAGTATTAGTAATAATAATAATAATAATAATAATAATAATAATAATAATAATAATAATAATAATAATAATAATAATAATAATAATAATAATAATAATAATAATAATAATAATAATAATAATAATAATAATAATAATAATAATAATAATAATAATAATAATAATAATAATAATAATAATAATAAAAAAATACAATTTTAATGCACAAATCAGCGCATAACAGCAGAGCTTCTTCAAATTAAATCACAATTTATTATACACTTAATATAAATTATAATACATAATAAATAATGCCCGAGCACTTTCAAGAGAACTTAGCTCTCATAATCATGGGTAACAAAGAGTAAGTGTAACAAGGTTGCTATGTGTAAATATATGCAGATATATGTAAATTAATTGAACTATATGCGTAAATCTAATTAACCCATTTCTTAGAAATTTTATAACACGTATCTTTCCTATTCATAGCCTTATCATACATGGCAATAAAACATGCCTCCTTCACCTTTCTCTTAACATCATTTCTTTCCCTACAAACTATTCTTGGATTTTCAGGTTCACATGAATGACCAGTTATTTTCTGATGCATCAGAATGCCTCCTTCACCTTTCTCTTAACATCATTTCTTTCCCTACAAACTATTCTTGGATTTTCAGGTTCACATGAATGACCAGTTAATTTCTGATGACCTTTCTCTTAACATCATTTCTTTCCCTACAAACTATTCTTGGATTTTCAGGTTCACATGAATGACCAGTTAATTTCTGCATCAGAAATTAACTGGTCATTCATGTGAACCTGAAAATCCAAGAATAGTTTGTAGGGAAAAAAAAAAAGGTGAAGGAGGCATGTTTTATTGCCATGGATGATAAGACTATGAATAGGAAAGATACGTGTTATAAAATTTCTAAATGGGTTAATTAGATTTACGCATATAGTTCAATTAATTTACATATATCTGCATATATTTACACATAGCAACCTTGTTATGCTTACTCTTTGTTACCCATGATTATGAGAGCTAAGTTCTCTTGAAAGCGCTCGGGCATTATTTATTATGTATTATAATTTATATTAAGTTTATAATAAATTGTGATTTAATTTGAAGAAGCTCTGCTGTTATGCGCTGATTTGTGCATTAAAATTGTATATATATAGTAGGCAGCTGAGTGTGAAATAATTTCTTTTTACAATAATAATAATAATAATAATAATTTATTGAGATAAACATACTCTCATTGAGGTGGGTAAAATAAAGATTATAATTCTACTTTACCAACTGCAATCGAATATCTTATATATTTTATAAGTCATCTCCTCTTTTTTATGATTGCAATTGATAGATGTGATATACATTTAAATTATAAAGCATAGTCATATAAAGGTTTAATTATAAACTCTTTAAACAAAGCAATAAAAAGACTTCAATATTGTTTTCTTTTAAAAAATATTGCTCATAACTTTTAAATGATAATGAATATCAAGTAGGTTGAACTAATGAAAATTATTAATAAAACAAAACCTTAATAAATGTTTGCCACTGAAATTATCCTTATACATTTTAAAACCATTTTTTTTATAAATGAGACTTATCTCATTTTGTTAAGGTTTTTATTAGAATCAGTTACTACAGTTTGCACATATGTGACTCTCAGCTGACAATTCATTGTCTGATGATGTTTCTTTGGGTACCTTTTGCTAGAAAAACCATAAACATAGGTATCCATAAGCAATTTGAATCAATAGATAATCAATTATTATTCTTTTTGATACTACAATGCAAAGTGAGTTTAATTATCTTACCTTTATGGCAGTCAGCATAGCACTAGGGATATCCATTTTATTTTAATTATGAAGATATCAAATAAAGGGGGTGGGAACTCATGACTCCTCTCTCTAAGTTGTCTTGTTCACAGTCCACATTTCTTTGCTATATGTTTCAAATATATTTATAAAAGTAAGGTAAAATAAACATAAAATTTTAAGCAAAAAAATGTATCTTTGTACTTCTTACTAAAATCATTTCTGTAGCTATGGCAACATAAAACATACTGCTTTACTTTTTTAAACACCGGCATTTGATCATGTGACTTTCTTTCTTTTAATTGTAATATGGCATTGTTATCATTCACACAATAATAATTTCAACAAAAATATTTCATTTTAAAATTTAATAAATAAAGGGTTCACTTATTCCAGATTCCTTCAAAACAATGCATATTTTTTTACTAACCAGATGATTTTTAATTATTTTCCTTATTTATTTATTTATACACTATAAAGAAACTATAGATGGCAACATGTATATGTCATAATTTATATCTTACTGTTAAATGGAGGTTGCCTTGACAATAGTTAGAAATTGTTGATTGTTATTTATATTGGGATTGTCTAAGTGTTGTTTTCTAGTGATGTGATATATATATATTGTGGCCTGTCTATAGGTGGTATGACCCCAAGCAGAGTTTCCAAGTCCCTTATATTAGGCCCTACTTGGATTCTGGTTAGGTTCTATTAACAAACTTACTATATCCCGACCATTTTCTTTAACTATAACAATTGAATTTAGATAAGATTAGTATTTTAAATATAATTAACGTGAGACTCATTTACCCATAAACAGATCACATCCCCTTAACATTAAACAAATACAAAATATTTGTTCAATGGCATAAGAATAACTAGATACTCCTTCTTATTAAGTATCTACATACTCTCATGGCTAACAATAATATCCAATGTCTTATATTTATAATTATTAAGTTTTAATTCAATCACTCATTAAATTAATCTGTTAGATAATTACAGATAAACCGTGATTCCTATTATTTTTGATAATTAAGATTGGCTATAATCACACAATAACTTTACAATAAGGAGATCTCAGGATAATCATTGATTTATTAATTCTTCATACTACCTATGGAATATCAAGAGAGATTTTACAGATTTCCATGGATATTGGACAAATTAAAAAAGGGTTATAATTTAAATTCACAATCAAGCTTTATATGTATGTTCTTTAATACTGAATATTAAAATAATATTATTAACTAAACTGTGATTAACACTAATACTTTCCTAATAACTAATGTATCATTTAATTTTATATTAATAAATACATTTTAATAATTGGCAATGTCATCAATGACCTATGGGATCAAGGCAGCATGTAACAAGTAAAAAAAATCATTACTAAGAGATTTATGCTTATTAAACTGTTAGATTTGCTTTAAATTGAATTGACTTTTCATTTTAATTTTGACTGTGTATTTTGAGTTGTGTGATGTGGTGAAAATGAGCCCAGAAAAGATATGTAGCAATTAGAATTTAATAAAACTTTTAAAACAATAATTTTAATAATATTCATTACAAATGATAATAAATATTTCCATTAATATCAAATTTAAAATAACTAATAACAAAATGATATACATATATTATCATAACAATAACAACAGAAAATTAATCTTCAGAGTATGATTATTAAACAAAACTAATGATATCCCATTATATGTTGAGATATTTATCCCTATGTATGTGAAATATATTATACCGAGACAAAGTCGGTATATGTACATACGCACATACACAAGCAATGTAAATACTCTGTATTTTATTTACTTTCAGTTTATGATAAAAATAAATGTAGTTTTATTTTCAATGCTTTATAAAGTACACTATAAAATAAAAGGTTAATATTTATGATAAAATAATTTAAGGCTTTCATATAATCTATAATAATAATATCCTCTAAAAAATAAAAATATAAAATATCACTAATATGCCATTTTTTTTTTAATAAGTAAATTCTACTTGTATATGCTGCGGGGGTAATTAAAAAGGGGTTTTATTTTAAATTATAACTATAGCGAAATTAAAAGCTTATAGAGATGATTTTGAGATTAAATGCTCGACTTTTAAACTAATGTAAGATTATATTGTTCTCTCAAAACAAGCACACACGTATTCATCAAAGGTGTGAATAAGTATAAATTTTTTAAAATGAGATTGCAATATGAGATTGCCTAAACCTAAGATTGCCTCAAGCATATGGATTGAATGAACATTACGTAGGACACGGACCCCAACGACAACTCAGAGAATATTGAACTCTGGGTGGAGATTGGATCCTAAGATAAGAACCAACCCAGATAAATATGAGTCTTATTCTTTGTCTTCATGCTCGGTTACAGTTTTTACATGCTTTGTTTTGTTTTTGCTTACGCTTATAAATTTTTTTTAAGTTCTCCCGGAAGCTACAACTAGAACTTTCTATTTTTTGCTATCCAAGCTATCCGATATGACCACTGTGAAATTAACCTTTAGAGCGTCGATAGTCATGATGGGCTAAGAAACCCCTCAGTGATTGATCGACCCTCCGCCGCCAGAACATCTCCACAGCTATGAATGATCGACAACATTGCCATCCAAACATCGTATTCCAATCAGTCCAAGAACGTTGCTCCGTTGAACATATAAGAATCATCCAAACATACTATGCTAAACTTATATAAAATGAATAACCATTATTATGGAAACAGTATCCAACAGGTTCGAATCCTCACCAAGTTAGAAGCAGCAGAAGACTACGCAAAATCCTAGGTAAACACTTTAATTCTTTTATGCTCCCATTCATTCTTTTTCGTAAACTTTAAAAGGCAATCTCATAACTAATTAAATTCAACTTTCGTAAATCAAAATGTAAATGATCCGTAATCCCTCATATTTGAATCTTAATATTTTAACCTCAACTTTTGCAAATAAAAATCAAATGCTATATAGTTCCTCATATTTAAATCTTAGGACTTTTCCTGTTATGGACTTTAATCATAATTAGTGTTCTCTTTCGCAACTAAATTATAACACATATTTATATTATATCATCCATGTTTATTATGCATAATATGTTCTTTTCTGTGTGAGTGTGAGAATGCGTGTATGTGCGTGCAATTAAAGCAATCAACTAATGTTTCATTTGTTATATTTAATAAAGTTTCTTTTTCATTTTAAACAAGTCGAGCATTCCTCAAATCATTCTCTATAATTAAAATATATTTTAATAGTATAATCAGCATTTATTCATGAAGTTAAATATTTTACTTTTAAAATTTATCTTTCTTATTTTTTTGTTTTGTTTATTTATTTAAGTTCCATCGTGCCGTAAGTCACGATGTTTATTTGCTATGTAGTTAAGATAGACTTAAGAGTTGGGAGGGTCTATTATTAATAAGTATAAATAATGTCAATAAAGCTAGTATGAATAATTCTATTGGACTGTATGATAACGGGGGGATGATATTATAAGCTTCTAATTTTATATAAGGATGCATAAGTCAAGCATTCGTATTAGTCGCCAAATAACCAATGACTCGATCCAATATTTGGACCGATCTTTAAATCAACCAAACTTTCTCTCCATTGGTTATTATTGTGTTCTTTTACCAAAGTGATATTCTTGAAACAATTTCATCGTGACCCTGAGTGATCCTTATTGGTCCATGCTGGGAGTTTGAGCTTATGGGCGGGGATTAGACTTCGAAATCGTTTTGATATGACGTAAGGTGATGCGAGAAATTAAATTGTAAATTAAATCATCGTATCTGGCGCCCCCTTGTGTTGATAATGAACAACTATCGATGTAGGAAAATAAATAAAGCTTTACGCTATATCATGTTTGTTTCGGAGCTCTCAATCCCTATGTGAACGGATGAGTAAGGGTCCGGTTACAATATATCACACATTCAGTTTATTAAACAATCTTTTTTTTTTCATTTATGGTCTGTTAGTTCAATCTCTACATAATAATAGTACTTGATGATTAAGTAATAATACAAAAAATAAGTGAGAACATAGGGTCATAATTCTGGAGGTTGGTAAGCAAACAAAATTAATACTTTTATCTTTTACATAATAACAAAATCATTGTTTTTAGTTTATCCATTAGCACATGTAAATCCAACCTGCTCTCTGGATTGTGTATATATCATTTTAAATACCCTTTCATACTAAAATATTGAACATATTTGTTTATTTAAATGATTAATGATCTTTAATCTCAACCTAATTATTAAATAACTATCATTATAACAATACTTGAATTAATTCCTTATTAAATTAGTCCCCCCTATTGTACTAACAACTCATAGATTAAAACATATAAATACCAACATTATAAAGAAGTTCTCTGTTAACTCTCAGCTAAAGTATAAAAACAATTTTAAATCTTCTAGTTGTTCCACACTGCATAAACTTATCATAACGTTTTTATTTTTCCTAATTTTTTTTTTGAAGATTCTGCTTATCCTAAGATTCGCGCGAGGTATTTGAGTTACTGCAACAATAATCCTTGTTTTGTTCTTTGTTTAAAAATTTATTTGTGGCTTGCCTTATTTATTTTAGATGATATATTTTTCTCTCTATAGTAAAAGGTATACTTATGATTTCAATTAATAATGTGTCCTGCAACGTTTTTCAGCTAAAACTTTATAGAAACTGACATCCCTGCCGGTATGGCTCAAAATAAATAATTCTATCTCACATTGTAATTAAGATTTTATATACATCCAGAATAATAATGAACACTTTTCATTTATTACTAATTTAGTTCCATTGAATTTTAAATATATATATTTAACTGTTTCCAAGAGATTTACTATTCTTTTATCTATCCTTACTGGATATTTACGATGTTTATTTATTTCCTTTTGTGTATTACTGCAGTTCATTTTCCCTATGGCACAATAATTATTACTTTTCAGTGAATATATTAGTTGATTATTCATCTCCGATTATTTCTTCAATATTTATTAATTTTCAAGAGATTATTGGGAATTCCGATTATTGACTTGCCCAGTAGAAAAACGATTAATTTATTCCATTATTTTAACAACAGAGCTTATAATTATCCATATATATTGATGTAGAGTTGCAAATAATAAGATTTTAGGAATTTTTAATCCAATTTTTAAAAAAAACAAACAATATCACCAAGCCAAAAAAAAAAACTTAGTTACTTATCCTTTACGATCAAGAAGCTTTTTTCCCTCTCTTGAATTTCATAGTAAAAAATTGTTTGAAACTCTTTGATTGGTTGTTTTTCCTCACTTTTTCTCTATGAAACAATTCCCTATTTTGAAAGTTTTTGGTTTATCATTTTAAAATGACAATTTATCGTTTTTTAAAAATAAAATATTGAAATATAATATTCTTTAGAAATTAAATAAAGATAGAATTTACTGTTTTAATTTTAAATCAGTATTTTGCAAAATTAAATCTTATTTATTTACTTTTGAATATAGCAAGATTTGAAGATAAATAATTTCTATTTTTAAAATCAAATGAGCACAAACAATAACTATTAGCATCTGTGACGCATTCTGTTTACAAAATTACAAGTTAAACTTCACTGATTTTAAATACTAAATGATATTACTTGTCCATCCATTTGCATATATACGACTCTATGGTCATTATCTATGTGTATCTTGAGTTAAGATCATTTATAAATTTCCATTAGCTAAAACCGAGTTTAAATCCTATGATCTAATACGTCATTACTCTCTTCTTTTAATAAGTAAATAGTATTGGATTTGTAAAATTTAAAATTATACACCAAAATTTTATTTTAGAATAAACTGAGCCAATAAAAGTGCACAATATATATAAACATTTCATGCAAAAAATATAGTTTTTGATACAATTTCGTCTATTGAATCTAGTAATTTGAGTGATGAGCAGAAAGTTGGTATTCAATCGATTTTGAATAATAGTTTAAAAAGGAAGGAAAAATGTGTTATTAATCCTGCTGAGATTAAACATCTTAAGAATAGGTTAATTGCTAATGATGTAATCATTTCTCATGAAGACAAATCTGGTAGGTTTGTTATTATGAAAGTCAGATGAATTCAAAGAGAAAATGGATAGAGAATTAAATAATGGTAAATATATGTTGTTAGATAAAGATCCAGGTAATTTGATTAAAAGAAAATTGATAGATACTATGAAGAAAATGGTTAATTTAAAAATTTTTAATAGAGTAGATTATTTAAAATGCTATCCTAATGATTTTACATCAGCTAAGGTGTTTGTGAATATTAAAACTCATAAAGAGGGTTTTCCTTTAAGATTTATTTTTGATTTTACAGGTAGTGTTGTAGAGGGTATTTCTAGATTCTTGAATAATTTTTTAAAACAATTTGTTGATTTTGGTCAGTACACAGTTTCTTCTTCTTTTGAGGCTTTTGATAAGATTAATAATTTTAAAATGGAAAGTAATTGGGTATTTGGAAGTTTAGATATTGAAAATATGTATCAGTCTGTTAATAGGTTAAGCAGTATTGATGTTCTTTTGTCTGTATTGATTAAGAAAAGTTCTTTATCAAAAAATAAAATTAAGATGATTAAAGATTTGCTTTTGTTATTGGAAGATTCTATGTATTTTACTTATAAAGGTAATTTTTATAAGATTAAGGAAGGGTGGATAATAGGTTATATTATTTCTCCTTTAGTATGTTCTGTTTATATTAGTTATATGGAAGACAAAATTATTATTAAAAAGAATTGTTTATATGTAAAATTATTTGTCAGATATGTTGATGATTGTTTATTTGTAGTTGAGAATGATAGATTGAAGGAATTTGTAAATGAGTTTAATTGTTTTGATCCTTCTATAAAATTTGTGTTAGAAGGGGGGGGGTTAGATTTTGGTAAGTTAAAATTTTTAGATCTTTTGGTGATTAGAAATGTAGAAACTAATTGTTTATTGTGCAGTCATTTAGTTAAAAGTAAAGAATTAAGATCTATAATTAAACCTGATAGCTATCAGTCTGTATCTCATAAAGTAGCTGCTTTAAGGAATTATTGTCATAGGAATATTAAATTAAATAATTCTAGTGGGGTAGCTTTGTTTCAGAAATATCAATTTTATAAAGATTACTTGAGTGTTGGATACTCTGATAAATTTGTTAAAAGTATTTTATTTAATAGTATTTGTAAGGATGTAAAGGTTAAAGAAAAATATGATTTTATTTTTTTGCCATTTAAATTGTCTTCTTATAAAATTGTGTGTAGAAATAGTAAATTGTTTGGAAATAAGAAAATTGCTTGGAAAAGGGGTGTTACATTGAATAGTTTATTAAATAATACAAAAGAAGTTTTTGATAGAAAGACTATTCCTGGTGTAGTATATTTTATTCCTTGTTTATTTGTAATAAGGTTTACATAGGTCAGAGTAGTTTGAGTCTAAATGAAAGAATAAAGGTTCATAAAAGTAGAATTAAAAATAGATATCTTAGTTCTGCTTTGTATGACCATGAAAAAGATACAGGCCACGCTATTGATTTTGATGAAGCTAAGGTTGTCTTCTTTGAGAAAAATGAAATCAAAAGAAGAATTAAAGAGTCTTTATTATTGAAAATTTATTATTCTGAAGCAATTAACTTATTTAAGAGTTCTTTTAATATCAAGGGTGGATGGGAAGTGAATGGATTTGTGGGTAGTTTTTAATATTATATATATTGTGTAGTTTTTGGTAGTTCTTTACACTTGAGAAGTCTGCTTGTAGCAGTGAAACCTTAGGTTGTGTTTTAATATTATTTTTATGCTGGTCTGGTTTAATTTTGGATTTGGGGTAGTTTTGATATATATATATATATATATATATATATATATATATATATATATATCAAGTTTAAGTGTCCAAGCAATTTAAAGTATAATAGTTTTACATTTTCATTTACTGTGCCAATACTAAAAACGTAAAAATAATTAGAGATAAAATCTTTATTAACTAAATACTTTTACTGATTGTGCACTTTTAGCACACAGTCAATAAAATAATTATTTTGTCAGCCATAATTGCAGTTTTTAGATTTAACTTGAAATAAAAGCATGGGGGGGGGGGTCAAGAAATAAATTAAATCAATCTTTATTTTTTATAGCAAGGGATTGATTTAATTAATTTCTCGATCCTGCATGCTTTTATTTCAAATTAAATCTAAAATCTCCAATTGTGGTTGAATGAATATTTATTTCTTTTTGTCAATAAAAGCATTTTTATCTCTAGTATAGTAATGTGCATAATAAATTAACTATCAGACTATTATAATATTTTAAATAATTCTTCAAGCATATTTTTATTATTTTTATGTATATAAATTTGAATATTTGTTTGTTTATTACTTAATAATTAATATCACTGCAAATACTGCCTAATCTTTTTACTGCAACTTTTTTTTTCAGTGATTAAAAATATTATTTTTAGATGATGAAAAATTCCTAGAGGTCACTGCTAGATGCAGGGCTTGTCCAGAAAGTGGTTTCTTGGTTTTTATGCTGGGTTTGGAAAAAGATAAGGGGTATCTAGATATAAAGGCCATAGAAATGACAAAGATAATGTTGTGGAAATGGGATGGAGTAGGATAGAGAAGAATGTGGGAAAAATTTAGGTTGAGGAATGGAAAGAGAAGGTAAGATGGCCAACAGGTTTCTCTGGGCATAATGGTTGAGAGATTCCTAGTCTGATAAAGAAGAAGCCATAGTACATCACATCATAGTGCATGTTCACAATAGAAGTAAATTTGCTTCTTTTTTTCAAATAATTAAATGCCATTGAATAAAAACTCATAACCTATATAATTCTCCAAAAAAAAAAAAACATAAAACAATAAAATAAATAAATAAAAAATAAATATAAAAAAATGATGCAAAATTAATCAAGACTGATGCAATATTTGTTGAGTTATTAAATAATAAATAAATAAACTTTCAGATTTATATTTATATAATAGATTGTATGGCAAAATAAGGCACCAAATACTATATTTTATGTTACCATTTTTTAAAAAGCATTCACAGTATGAAAAGGCCAATAAGTTAACTTCAAATGAATTGGTATATTAAAATGGATTAAAAACATAATAAATTTACCAAAAACTACCTGATTGGAATTTAGGTGATCTTAAGTAAATAGTTTTGGTTATTTTCTTAGTGAAGATATCAGGATTGAGATATAAGATATTTCTGAAACCATTCTTAATAGGCCTTGCTCTTCCAAAAAAAAAAAAAACTTGATTACAAATACAGGTCACAAGAGTAATTTTTTGCATCATTGGATAATATTTTCTGAGAATGTATTGAAAGATAAATTATAAAGTAAAAGATTCAGATGTAAATTAATTGTTTTTTTTGTTTTTTTGCAATAAAATTATTCCTATTAAACAGAAATAAAATCTACCATTATAGAAATTCAACTTCAAAATATCTGCTTTTATATATTTATTTATCTACTTCTACACCCATTTCCAAAAAGCAAATATATATAAAATAGTTTTATTTTGTATATTATGTTATAAATATAGGGATTTAAAGCCAGACTTTCAACCACCCTTCAATTATCCACAACATCTCACACCACTGATACACATGGATCACACACATTAAACCAGGCAAAATTCTCCATACAGTAGAGCCACTCAGTGCAAGACAGAGTAATCAATGAATGCCAGAAAGCTTGTGCATAAAATCCCTATCTAGTGCCTACTCATCCAATATCTCCAGACTAGTTTCTAGCTTGTGGCTTTCGTCAGTGAAGCGCCACAAGCTAGAAACTAGTCTGGGGATATTGGATGAGTAGGCACTAGATGGGGATTTATGCACAAGCTTTCTGGCATCCATTGATTACTCTGGCTTGCACTGAGTGGCACTACTGTATGGAGAGTTTTGCCTATTTTAATAACAGTTATGAGCATGCATAAGAAATAGTGATCATGTGATGTTTAGTGGTTCGATCCACACATGTAGAAAAGATAAATAATCACCAATATACATATTTTGTTCTGAACCAGCACTCATCAGTTCGTCCAGATTATCATCTACCACACACACATATATAATCAGTGTTCAGTTATATTAGGATAGCAAATATTCATACTTTAATGGACTGGCTTCAATCTACTCCAACCTTCAACTCTTTTAGCCATCCATAACATTGAAATACGTATATTGCTGATTATTTATCTTTTCTATATATGTAATCGTGTGTATCGATGGCATGAGATGGTTGAATAGTTGAAGGGTGCTTGAAAGTCTTGGTTCAAATCCCCTATATTTCCAAGTAAGCTCCAGGTATATGAAGATTGCCTGTATTTCAAATATATTATGTTATAATAAAATTAAAAGCTTATATATATAA
Organism: Epiperipatus broadwayi; assembly: GCA_028023455.1. Lineage (NCBI taxonomy): Eukaryota > Metazoa > Onychophora > Udeonychophora > Euonychophora > Peripatidae > Epiperipatus > Epiperipatus broadwayi. The sequence continues at coordinate 4,100,567 of JAQFVV010000051.1, forward strand.
AATTAATTTTTTTGAAACGTTTTGTGTGTCAGCCATATTCCCACACATTTAGAAATTCTTATAATTATCAGTCAAAGAATCCTGCTTACAGTCTTAAAAAGGACACTCATGCAGAAACGCTCTCTGCAGAAGTAGGCTTCCAAATAATGAAATTTCATTCTTCTTCCATTAAGATTGTGATGTCTGACAAAGTGCTTCGACTCGGATATAATAAGAATATCTGTGTCATTATTTGAGACACAACAGTTCTGATTATGATGCCTTTGAGAATTTTTCTATCGTAAATAATAACGAGATCGTGTCTATTATTTTTTGGACACAACTGACTCTTATTATACCGTAGCCTTGACAAGATTGAATGAAATAACATTGAAATGTCAGCAGTCTATTTTTGCTGAGAGGATTTCTATGTTTATAGAGGGAGATCTTTGTAAAGACTTTAAACAGAATTCTTTTACTAATGATTATAATAATTTTTTAACGGGGGAACTGACACGCCATATATCCCATAATTTTTTATTTTATTTTATACATTATATTTTTCAACTTTTTTTAAATTTTATCTTTTAATTGAAAATCTTTATTATATTATATATAATTAGAATATTTACGATACACAAAAATATAAATTGTTTATACTAGATTATATACTGAAATTAATGAAAATAATTCTTAGCCTATTATAGTACCAACAAAAACCATTCAAATTGTCTTCGGAGTTTTTAAATTACAATGGAAACATCACTAAAATATTGACCTTCAGCCAAGGCATTTCTTTAGTAGCAAACATAGGTAATTTATAAAAATCAAAGTTCGATCATAATTAACGGCAACTAAAATGGAAGAAAAAGCCACCAATCCCCAGCTTTAAAATATACGCTTCTGGGCTTAAACGTTAATAAAATTTATCACCGTTTTAATAGATATATAATTTTATATTTAATAGTTTTAACTTTTATTCTTTAAGGCGTTTATTATACGAGTGATAAATCACCAACTGAGTAAAAATTAAAAGTAATAATATTATCATAGCACATAAATTTATAACAGAAACGAAAATTCCTAAATTGCAATTAATTATATTTTAAATTAGTTTACAGATAATTAAATTAAATAAATTCGAGATATTGATTTTTTTTATCACCAATTAACTTCTCATTGTTATTAAATACATAATGTGCGCAATAAACAATGGCTAAATTAATTATTAACAAAACTAATTAAAACAAACTTAGGTTGTTATTCTTATTTTTTCAACAGCTATTAAAATTATTGACATTCGTTGCAAGTTTATTACAACCGTAATTACTTTATTAAACTTCTCTATTATGAAACGCAGCCGTTAGTTAAACCACGGTTGCGTCTAAATAATTATATCTTGGAGAAATAAGTAGAAAAAGAGGGAATTAACTAAAAAAAAAAACACATAATTTTTATTTTAATCGATTACTTTGCTAAAAAAAATCTTTTCAAAGAATTCCCAATCACATGCAGATGTGATAAATAGCAAATAATTAGCTTTGAAATGAATTTGTTTTTGCAACAGGAAATTAATTATTTAACTAATAATTTTTATAAAATAACTGCTCGCATATATTTGATAGTTATATACAGTAGTTTATGCATATATATACGCGCGCACATGCTTCAGTGCTTTATGAAATACTGTAAAAGTTATTGAATGAAAGTAAGAAAATAGAATTTAAGATAAATACTAAAACGATCAAAATAATGTTCAGTGGATTTTCTCAGAAGGAAAAAGTAAAGCTTAATAATCATGAAATGAGAAAAAGTTAACAATTGCAAATATTTGGGTCAGATTCTTAATATAGACTGAAATATCATCATCAACAATTATCAATCCACTGCAGGATGAAGGTTTCTGCAGGTTCAATCCATCTTTGATCTCTAGTATCCTTCTTGACATCACCACTTCACACTCCAGTACTAATTTCATTTATATTCAAGCTATCAAAAAGTTATATTTACAATTATTAAAAATGACAATTGCTGATTTGGAAGGTACTTCTTTTTCTAAAAAAATATTTTTGAATAAAATCTGAATCTAAATATTATATTCTGGTCAAAAATATATATTTCACAAATATTTTTCCAATTCACCATAACTAAAAACAGTTCATGGAAAATATTTTTATTGAACGAGTGTTTATCTAAAGGTATGCTTCTAACATTAATTGTGTAATGTCTTTGGAAAAGATGACTGTTCTTAAAAACTCTTGCCAATGCTCTCAGACCTCAGAGCATAAAATTATGAATCAATGGCAATGTCAGACTGTCCTAGTTTCTTTGTATGTTACTGGCATTTTTAAATTCAATCCCAGTTTTTACTATCAAATGAACATTTATAATCAGCAAACAACCACTTAAAATATCTGTAAGAGATTAAATTTAAGCCAAAACATAAGCTCATGGACAATTCTATGAAAACTTTAATACAATCTGTGTCTAGAAACTTATTAATATAGTTATTATATATTAGTAATTCTTTTATATAATTTACCATTTATTTACTTGATCTTTGCTGTTTGCTGATAAGGTTATTAAAATAAGTAGCAATGATTTTGTCTTTTGGATTTAAATTATAAACACTCTCAATTAAAAAAAAATATCAATATTTAATTCATATGAATATTTGAATAACAAGCTAATTTAGTATAGATTTCTTTGACAGTAGAGAGTATTTCATTAATATAGCTAGCACTCTAAAATTATATTATCCCAATTGTTACAAATTAGAATATCTACTTTGCCACAAGCTTTCTAAAATAGTAATTACAACCAATTTGTGTGTTAAATTTCACTCCTAATAATGTGTAATTTGATACAAGATAAAAAGAAATCATAAGATATGTGAGATTAAAAGGTATCAAAAAGTTTCATATATGAAATCAAATAAATATTACCTTTATGGAAATGCCATATACATAAGATATAATACATAACTCTCTATTTAATTTATCAGTGCAGTATTCATATGTAATTTTAATGGGAATATAATTATATCCTATACATATGCTGTAATGCTATTTTAACGTCCCAACAATGTTTTGCTAAGTACAAAGAATACTGTCAAACAAAAGCACAAGATACTTTAAAAAGATTAGAGTGGCTATCTTATCTTTGTAGAAGCTGACTTACATTTGTACCTAAGAGCATGAAGGTATTAAAACAATATTACAGTACATGTACATAGTGTAATTGCTTTCCAATTAAAAATAAGATATACTAGTAAAAAGATAACTAGTTTAATTTCCAAGTGGTTCACAATATCATTTCTGAGTCAATACATGTGTTTTGTAGTGACATAATTTAGTTATTCATCATAAAAAACAATAGGGAGTTAGGATATATGGATTTTAAGTTACAGCATAAATAATATGATAGTATATTTCATACTAACACTTAAGATGAAATGCACTAACATTAACTTTTGTTTTAAATTGGAAAAAAAAATGCTACTGAAATATTTGAAATGATTCAAATTGTGAATGGCAGTAAAGTCATGAATTCTGTATAGTTTCAAGTAGTTTGAAAGATTTTGATAGCAGGGTGAGTATTAAAGATAATCTGTGAAGGTGCAAAACTGTCTCATTTCATGTCATAACTTGTGATAAATAGCCAAACTATGTATCTATTTAATACATGTCTTGATTCATGGGAGAAACTGTGGACAATTTGGAGAAACAATCAGTCACTCTTTCACTGGGATATTGATTCGCTGTTATACTGCCATCGCATATCCAATACTTTGTTGATACATTAATTTTAAGCATTTATTCTGAAATAACATTCTTTATAGCTACACTGTGATTAATTTAAAACAGGACTTTTCAGCTACATTTATGCCTAGCATTTGAAATAATATTCAAAATGAAATAACACTATAATAGTCTTTGATTTAAAAGCATTTTCACATGCAATGTATAAACGTTTATTATTGCTGCATTTTTATGACCAAATTTACATGCAGATTCCAGATTTAATAGAAAACATTATTTTCCATTAAGGAAAACAACTAACAGCAGTTATATAGATGTTAATCTAGCCCAAATAAAGATTAAATGTATATAAAAATATTCTATATGTAATTCCTAACTTCATGAATTATTTTTGGATTTCCAAACTATAAATCACAAAGAAAGTCATTAGTAAAAGGATCACGATCTAGGAATCAGTATTATAGACTGAAAATGAGTACTATAGAATAAAGTTTATAAATTAAACAGACAAAACTCTCCATACAGTAATACCACTCTGTGCCAACCAGAATAATCAATGGATGCGAGAAGGCTACTCTGGTTGACACAGAATGACCCTACTGTATGGAGAGTTTTGCCTATTTAATAACAGTTATGTGCTATTATAAGAGATGGTGATCATGTGAAGTTTGTAAATTACTTTTATCTTGACAATTAAGTTTGCTCAATGTCCTTGAAACTATATAGTATTTGAGTACTTGCATATTATATGAATCATAATAATCAGTCTCTAAAAATGCAATGTTATAGTTTACCATAAATGATTCTGATGTTCTTTCCATTCATTCATAAATAGCAAAAAAAATGAATTAAAATTTCTTTAAGTTATTTTTTATGATTTATTAAAAGTTGAAACATTATTTATAATTCTACTTCAAAGATGTAACTATTTTTGTGTGAAAAATTAAGGAGTAAACAAAAAACAAGCATTCTCTTCAAACACCCTAATTACTATAATTACTTCAATTTCTGTGAGCCTCAATTTGATCTTAGGTTTTATATATACAAAACGTTATGTGAATTATATCAGAACAAATATCTAAATTAAACTCTCAGAATCCTAATACCAAGAATATCATAAACATTTACTAGGCTTGTACTCATTTACAAGATAATATGAATGTAAATATTTTAGAACATTCATATTAAGAGGTAGAAATATATAAAACTTATTTAATATCCAGTTTGCATCAGATTGCTCTAAAATATCTTTTTCAATTTCTTATCAAATAATTTAAATTTAAATTAATTCCAATGTGTTCTTGATTAGATATAAAACAACATACCACTCATTTTGCATGTCTTTCAGTCTTACAACTAAAACTTTTTTGAAATTCAATTAATAATTTAATATTTTATTCAGTACTTGTGGGTTTTCAGGAATACCAATATGGCAGCCCATATTTTTGATAAGTATACAGTTTTGAGAGTTTACCAAGATGGCAGCCTATATTACATTCACAATCTTCCCATGTTTACAAAATTAATGTTAAATTTTTAAAAAAGGAATAAATTCTGAAAAATTTCAATAACAATCTTTATTTCAATTTTTTATCCCCTCCCCCTTCAAAATGTTTACAAAGTGGATGGATGGCCTACAAACTCCTGAAGCTGTGTTTGTTTTGTTAAATTAAAAAATAAAGTAATAAAATTCAGTTCAATTTAATTGACAATCTTTATTTCAATTTTTTTAATTTATTTCCGGAAGATGGGTTAGTTCCATTTACAAAAAAAGTGGCTAGAGTGCCTACAATTTCCCAACGATGTTTTACTCACATTTACTAAAAAAAATGAATCCAAAAAAATAATATAAATAAAATATTTACAGTTTATTTATGTCAGTGGCATGTAATCAGCAATCGCTTCCAAAATTGGTACAAATGTTCTGAAGGTCTACTATCTCCTGTAGATCTTACTTGCTAAATGAAAAAAAAAATGTAAATTTTCAAAAAAATTAATAAATTATGATAAATTTTGTATAAATTCTGGTAAATTTCATGAAGAATATTTATTTCATTTTTTTTACTTATAATGTGGAAGCAATGAAATGCTCTTAATGTTGTTGCAACTTTTGTTTTCAATTGCTTCTTTTTGGCCATAGTTTTTTTTTTTTTTTTATGTAAATTTTGATAATGATCAAATTTGGGACCTTCCTGTCACAGAACATTATGCAGTGGAATATTTCTAAAGATATGGCATCCTACTCTCCTGAAATGTATGCATCAATGGTCATGATATGAAAATAAAAAACACCAGGGGACCACACAACAACACTTGGAATCCTATTTGGCAGAATTTATGTGGTGTTGATTGAAACAACAACAAAATTTATTTGTAGCAATTTTGGAAATCTTTAGGGATTGCATGCTGCTGACATAAATAGTTTGTTTTGGCTAATTTTTTGTAAATGTAACTTTGGAGGTTGTAGGCATTCCACTCATATTTTACACATGTAACTAATGAATCTTCAGGAAATTGTAGGTCTTCCATTCATTTTTTTGTAAATGTAACTTCAGGAATTAAACCACTAAACATCACATGATTATCATTTCTTATGCTTTCTCAAGCAGTTAAAACAGGAAAGACTCTCCATACAGTAGTGCCACTCAGTGCAAGTGAGAGAAATCAATGACCTGTTTTCACAGCTTGAGCAAGCATAAGAAATGGTGAGCATGTGATGTTTTGTGGTTTAATACCAATTGTGCCTAATAGGATAGTGGTGTCTATGGTTATAAAAGAACCAAAGACACCAAAATGTATGGGCAGTAAACTGAGTTCAGGCCTATGTGACTGTATAGCTAATGAGCTTGAATTGAAAATATTGTTTTCAAATTTTAGACTCATAGTTTTGTAGTTAAGTAGAGATAAAAGGTGGCTGCTGGAGGGTTGCATTAGATTCTAAGATCTAGGTGCAGTGCTCTCAGATCCAAAACTCCTCACTGATGAAGGCCAGAAGCCAGAAACTAGTCTGGGGATATTGGATGAGTAGGCACTAGATAGGGATTTTATGCACAAGCTGGCATCCATTGATTGATTACTCTGACTTGCACTGAGTGTTACTACTGTATTGAGAGTTTTGCCATTTTCAGGAAGTAAAAAAAATTGAAATAAAGATTGGCATTTAAATTTATAGGAATTAATTTCTTTTTTTAAAAGTTTAACATTTTGTAAACATTGGAAGATGGTTAATTAAATATGAGCTGCAATCTTGGTAATCCCTTAAAACTGTATATTTAGCAAAAATATTGGTGGCCATCATGATATTCCTGAAAATTCACAAGTACCCTTTTTTTATTATTTTCAATTAGTTTTAAAATATAATGTATTTTCCTAAGCGCATTAACATAAGTTGCTATGACAACAAAATATTAAAGCAAAAAATGCATTATTATTATTATTATTGCAACATAAAATTTTAGATTAATTTTATTTATTTAAAATGCATAGGTAAATAATGTAGTTTATGACTTTGAGAAAATTATTATTCTTTCTTTAATATGTGTATTTTATTTATTGCATTCATAAGTAGTAGTTTATAAACAATACACACAATTATTTAATGTTTTAGTTGTGTCTGTTGTTATGTTTACTTGTTACATGTAATGATTATAAAATATTTTTTATCTTATTATTATTGTAAAAGAGATTTTGACTGTAGAACGCAGAATGATTTTAGTATAAGAGTGAATAAAGAACATAATCTTAGTTACAGTGATGTCATTTGTAAGAAATTACAAATAAGATTTAATGATTCAAATTTGCTCTGTGACATTCTGAATTTCATTGAAGGAAACCTATGTTCTTTTATATAATTTTTTGTTATTTATTTTAAAAGTATTTGCTTGATAACCACTCAAAAGATGAAGAAGAAAGGATTATATTTATCCAGAAAGTTGGACATGATTATTGAAAACTTGCTAAAAGAAAAAAAGTAATTTATAGCATTCAAATTTGGCTTGACATTTCCCTGCTGAAAATGAATGTCACACATGAACAAAACATTTTAATGATGAAATATAAAAACTAAGAACATACATCTTTGTAGAAGAGTAGTTCTCATCTGCATATATAATTTTATAATATCGATGGAGTACTTTGACATAGTTTATTTCTACAATATATTGTCATCCAGCGTCTGTTTGTCAATGATGTCATTATAATATTAAATATTTGGTAAAGGAAGCATAAAAATTCAATAGTTTGAGAATATTGATATTAAATCAACATGGATTGTTTTGGATAACTGTTTATTATAATTTTATTTTCTTTGGCTTAGCAAATATCATTAAATTACAGTGCCATATAGGAGGACTGTGCTCAGGTCATATGTTAATATGTGTTTTATTTGTGTATTTATTTGTATAATATTTATAAATATAATTGATTACTATATCTTAGGTTAATTGATTGTTTATTTTATATATTTGAAATAAAAGAAAGTTACATTTAGTTTAAATTCACATTTATATCCTAAATTCTAACAATTGAAACTTCGATTTTGAAATATTGTACATTTATTTGTTGACTGCAAACTACTTTTGAATATACGGGTCATATGTATTGAAAATCTGAAATATTGTATTGTAACAATTATTCATTGCTTTGTTTGGAAAATAAGGTGAACGAATTAACACATTTATGATTATTACATTTTATTTTAATCAATTACTTTATTATAAAGATTATAGACGTGACTTTAACCTTCTTGTATATTAAGTAATGTATGCATACAGCAACATTTCTGTTTCAAATAAATATTATATATCATATATTAAATATTATACAGGTGAATTTTTAACATATAAATACCCATTTATTAATATTAACTTATGAGGAAAATATCTTCCCTGATATTTAATTATAGGATATGTTACAAATGTTTATTGTTTATTTGTCATTTATTTTATATATATCAAACTTAATTTATAATATATTTATATAAAATAATCCCAATGCATAACGCTATACTGAAATAAATATATACAAATATTAAGCATTAAATCACCCCACACGGTTAAGAAATCCAGTATCGCCCTCTGTGAACTAATATATAAATACATTAGAGTTCGTATTTCAAAATAGCCAGCTCAAAACGATACCGCTTTGAACTGTCTGCTATAAGATGATATATATTGAAATACGAACAAACTCAAACAAAAAACTTGAAATTTTCTATACATTTGTGTTAGGTGGTTTAAAGATTAAAATTACTAATGTTTAGTTTGTCATTATATGATAATTGTAAAACATGTTTGTTTGTAGCAAAAAGTTAAAATCTTTGCTTGCTAAAATTTCAAGTTCTTTGTTTGAGTTTGTTCGTATTTCAATATATATCATCTTATAGCAGACAGTTCAAAGCGGTATCGTTTTGAGCTGGCTATTTTGAAATACGAACTCTAATGTATTTATATATTAGTTCACAGAGGGCGATACTGGATTTCTTAACCATGTGGGGTGATTTAATGCTTAATATTTGTATATATATATATTGTTAATAAATGTTAAATTTGACTAAACAAGTGACCTTGCTTTAGTTGTCATTCAATAAATAATGCAAATCTATTAACTATTGAAATTTTGATACACTGTATAGTGATTATGTATTGACTTACACCATATAGTTCATAATACAGCGTCATAAAATAGTCCAGGAGTTAAACGATTGGATTGGTAAGTGTATGCATTATTACGTATTTTTTTTATTTTTTATATTAAATCCAATATATTATCATTTAAACTGGATATACATTTTTATATAATAATAGATTAATTAATTTGTTATTGCTAGATGTTTAATAATTAATTAGAAGATCATAATTATTTTACGAGTTATATGTAATAGTTCCTTTTGTATAAAAAAATTATATATATAAGGTGGTTCAATAGTTTATAAAGTATAAGTATATTAATTATCTAGAGTAAGCAAAGACGATTATAATTTGATGTCAGCACATTCTTTTAAACTATTATTTATTGGATGAATGTTATAGCAACTATGATATAATAAAATTGGTAATTGCATAAATTGAAATTGATATTTGAATTACATCAAATAGAATGATTTACTTTATTTAGGTTTAAAGCTTATCGGTGCAGATTGTACACTTAATTTAAATATTAAGCTTTTACTATTATCATTTGATTATAAGAGAATATTAATATTATACATGTTAGGATAATTATAATTTAGTGTTTAATAACTTTGCTTTATTAATTTGAAGGATAATTTGCTGTGATTTGCTACTGGTATTTGTAAATCTGTCAAATAAGAATCGTTTACCTATTTATGTCACCATGATCGGATATTATAAATTGTAGGATTATTTTATGTATTGATTTTCATTTTATATTATTGTATAAGTTGGCGAAAGTGGTGGAGTATATTAAATAAATCCATCTTGTGTATTGTATTTTATTATAGTTTTATATTTTAGACACTTTATCTCATTACAATTTGATGTAGTAAATTTATAAAGTTTTAAAAAAGAGAATTTTATATATTTTATTAACGATAGATTAATGTATATGAATCTGTAAGATATCAAAGCCTTTTACCACTATTAAGTATTTTTTCCCATTACAATTGATTTATCCAACAAGGGCATATTATTATTTATGAGACAGTATTGCTCTGTTAATATTGTCTTTATATTCATTTTATTAGCATTATTTTTATTTTATTCAGTTATAATTGATAATCAATTATTAAGTTATACTTCACTTTGTTACAATCTGTGTCTTCAGTTTGCAAGTTACACTAAAGCCTTCATTTCCTATCCATAACAGGTTCATTCTGTTATAAATTTCTGTTTCAATTCCTGAGGCATAATACATTTTTGCTATTTTCATCTCTTATTCTCTTTTTTATGCAGTTACAAATATGACCCAAATATGTTGGACATTAAATAATAGCTTATTACAGTTTTATTATGTTACAATATATATAAAGACTTATGGCTTTATTTCTTGAGAGTTCATAAGAAGTTTGAGCATAGATTTTTGAGCACTAGAATCAATCTTGGAACCTCTGGATCCCAAGTCAGAAGCTCTACTTACTTCATCAAACCACACAGTGCACCAATTACATAATAAATATCCAAGCATCATCCAGATGTTCTAGGTCTATATTAAATCCTGTGTGACTTTGGATATGAAATTTATATTAGACTATAATAATGTTTTCAAACTTTTAAATTAATGGCACAGAATTATGAGATATCTACTTGATGAAACATTGCGAAAATCCTAAAACTGCAGCAAAATTTACAACTTGCAAAATATGGGTAATGATACAAAACTGTATCCTACTTTCTCTTATTTCACATTGAATATTTTCAATATAACAACAAATAAATAACAAAGTGGATTCAGCATCTTAACCAATGATGCTACATTGCAATATTATAATTTTCCTTCATGGTTAAATGCAGAGGCAGATTATCAGTCTCTGGAATGTGGGATCACTGGATTGATTCCAGTTCTCACATATCGTGTGCTCAAACTTCTTGTGAACATTCTGCACAATAAAGGAATTGATTTTTTAAAATTTAATACAAGAACATTGGTTGTGCGTTTAAACCTTTACTATTCTTTTATCACAACAATATAATAGCAGATTGATTCAAAAATAAACATATACACATATATACAAGTAAATGTACAAGTCGATCAAACAAAATACATTTGTGAGAGAAGAAATAGGTATCACTGACTTCATTGAAAAAATAGAAAAAACGGATATGGGTCTGGGCTGGATATATTGCTAGAAAGAAGATAATAGATGAACAATTGAAGTTTTAAATAAATTTCAAGAGATTGTAAAAGACATAGAAAGAGACTACGTGTGTGATGTATAAATAAAATAAGGAAGTTTGAAGGTAGATGTTGAAAAAGAGACTATGGATTGAAAAAACTGGATTAAACTTGGAGAGAGCTACTTCCGTTTTAATGGCGCCAACCAGTGACAATCTTTGCACATCGGCAAATATTAAAAACAGAAATTATAAGTGTTTTCTCAAAACTTTTTCCCATTTTGAGTGGTGCAGGCCAAGAGGTAAGCCTTTTTTTGTATTTTAGTAATAAATATATAAAATGATCAAAGGTATTGATCTCTTTGATTGGATAACACAGCGGGCAAGTCCAATCACAAGATCGCAAAGCGACTCTAATGTAAGGAAAGTTCTAGGTAAGCTTTACACAGGCCCTCAAACACAAGGAGTGGAAAGCATTCACCCCAATATCAAACCTAGTTTTATTGATCAGGAAAGTCCAAATAATAATAAACACTCAGTTAAAGTCTCTCAAAAGCAAAAAGACTCAGATATAGACCATAGACAAAGAAACATAATAACCACAAATTCCAATCAAAAGGTCGATACGATCGAGTCGACACGATTTTGCAAAAAATCAGATTAAAACACTGATTCCCAAACTAAAACTAAGTCTTTCCATGAAATCAAAGCAAAAAATGATTAAAATCAAAGTGAAATATCTAAAATAAAATTACCTCAAACAAAAAATCAAATGCTTAATTACGAAACTGAAAATCCAAAAAATATTAAAAATGCAGGTGACATTTCTTCGGAAACAGCCACATTTCACCATAAAAGAAACTTTAAATGAAGAAAAAAGCGATAAAGAACTATTATTTGAGCTACACAGTGGAGAAACAAATGGAAAAATGAGGTCCAAACCCCATACTGACAAAGGTCTTCCTCCGAATCAAAGATTGAATAAAAACTATGAATCTGATCACAATACAGATAATCGCGAGTTTACACACAGTTGTCTAATAAATCGAACACAAATGCAAAACCCATGAAATGAGCAAAATAGATTCAGCTTGGACTTTCCATGCCTTATGCCTAGTTTAAAAACAAACAATACACAATCTGGAAGCAACACAATAACAAATCAAGCAGCAACCCATTGTGGTCAAGTACAAGCCACAAAAAAGTTCTCAAACCAAACAAATAATCAAACTTATGCTACTGCACTCTGCAAGAATAGAGTCAAAACACAAAATATAAAACCAGTTGAACAGACATCTCAAGCCAAAACACTTGATTTTGTAGATGATGAAAACTACACACACACCAATGAAAAACTGATATTTCAGGACATTCAAACATCCTTAAATAACTACGAAAAAATTAGCAATGAATTCAACTCATGTATACCCCCACTTCTATTTAACTCCTTTCTAAATTACCATACTGAACACACCTTAATACTTACTACCTCCAACGACAACTGTGATCTGTTTACTTTTCCTATGAATGATCTCTTTGAGCTTCTAAAAAATCACCAATTAGGAGATGTAATAAAAAGAATTTACCATCATCCACACAGAAGGTACTTCATAATATAATTTAACAATATATTACAAAAAGAGATATTCAAACAGAATCAACTCTTCTTAAAGAATAGATACCTTATCAAAATAGAAATGAATAGACCCAGAATTATCCATGGCCTAGCATGCAATTGCTATTTAAATTTCAATGAAATAGATCTCCAAAGACTCCTGCCCAAGTATGGTACCATCACAACCTTCAAGTATCTCAAAGAAAAGAGGGCAGACCTTGAATTACCATCAAATAATGCAGCTTTCACTCTCAAACTTAATAAAGATTACTCTCCACTGGATATTCCATTAACACTTGAGGAAAAAAAATGTCCCCTCTACATCTCAATCAGAGGAGTACTGCCACAATTCTTCTCCTGTGGAGATTGTAACCACTGAATGAAATCATGTCCGAAACGGATGTGTGAAGTTTGCAACCCAAGGAAAACTAGAAACCACAAATGCAATCAAAGCTCTCAAAATGTACTACACTCTGCATATTTATCAGCACATAAAGTTCTAGAGGAGGAGAAAGATCTGTCTATTGAAATTGAGATGAGCACCTCACAAACAACAGAACAATATATTGCTGTTGAATCCACAGAAGCTTACAAGGAAGTGTGTACCATCCTTCAACAAACTTCATCACTCATGCTAAAACAGCTCTCCAAAAACACTGTTGGAACATCAGGGTTGGAAACACAGCAATCACAACACATAACAAATAAACAACAGGAGTCTAAACAAACACACTCCATGCATACAACACAAATGGAATTTCAAATTCCAAACAATAAAAGGAAAACTCAAGACTCTTCCGGATCGCAGTCAGAGGAATTAAATAATTTAACCGCTGAATCAGATTATGAATCAAATTACTCCCAACATACCACAAACAAAGCATCCATTCAGAGAAGAAGAAAAGAAAAAAGATCCAAACCAACTGAAACTCAAATCATCCGTGAACAAAGCACACTGGAGGATACATTATTCACAAAATGCCAATATTAAAACATCACTACCTCAAATCAAAGCAAGACAACCAGTGCACCAGCCAAACACAGTCAAATACAAAGTCTCCAGCCTCTGATAGCTTTCCTCAAGAAACTCAAGATCCGAATGAATAACCTATCCTAAAGGATAAGCTTCTTACGGATGAATAACTTCAACTCATATCACATCATTTATCACTCAAATATGCAACTAAAAATAGGGGGAATTAATGTAAGGGGGCTCAACTCCCTTGAGTATGTCCATGCAATGAAGATGGCTTGAAAAAACAAACCTCCACATAGTATGTCTATCCGAGACAAAATTACACTTACAATCTGATTACCAAATTCAACAAATTGTGCAACAATATGGCCTGTTTCAATATCTATCCTCAACTTTGGCCTCATACTAATCAACAAAAATTTGTCTTATCAAAAACTTAGAATTCTGTACCTCAGCAAAGAGCTACTAATAATCAATATACACATTGCCAATAACACAATTAAATCATCTATCTCTACCTCAGGAAAGATAATGACTTAATTCACTCAGTAATAACCAAAATCAATTCTATACTTTCATCTGATGCCTCACTTATCATTTGCTTTGGTGATTTTAATATGCCATATCACCAATTTACAATGAAACACCTTCATCTCTTTAGCAGAGTCTTGCTTTGTGGGGAGGGTTGCTTTCCACATGACTCTTTCTCCTTCTACACAAAACATAAAAAATCCCTGATAGATCTGCTCTACTACTCATCTGAACTCCACTTTAATCTAAATGCAAAACTTCAACTAGTACCTTTCTCTGACCACCTGGCCATGTTAATCTCACTACACTTAGACTCCTCCACCAAAACACAATCAAACCACAATAGCAACATAAGATTCTTAAATAAAGTAGCAACTCCAGAATGGATTTTCTCTGAAGCTTACATCCTTTTTAATAAAATCAAAATTCTCACACTTCCACCTCTTCAAGCATGGTCAACATTTGTAGGAATATTGAGCTCACTCATCGACCACCATATTAAGAAGACTAAAGGTCCTAATCAGCTATTAAAAGAATTTGACACCATCAATCATAGGTTGAGTACACTCTCCCTCACAGACACCAAAATACAAGACATTTTGGACCTCAAAATCCAATACCACAACACTCAAAAGATACTTGCTCAATATATAGCCACAAAAAGATCCAAGATTTTTCTAGCAAACAATCACAATTGGACTTGCAGTTATATCAGATGGGCACTGGGAGCAATGAGGCAGCCTACACCACTGATGATCTCAGTAGATCAAAACTGTTACAGTGGTCCAGAGATGCTCTCCAAAATCCATAATCACTTTGAACAAAAACTACAAAATCATAACTTTGAAACAGGTAACATCTGGAAAGATACAGGCAACTTTTCCAACTACAACATTACAGAAAATCAAATACTCCAAAAGCTACTTGCGTACCTGGAAAGCACACATCCCGGACTCCATGGAATAGTCAGATTTGTACTTCTCCACCTCAGCCACTTCACCATACCAATACTGAGGATGATGATTGATGTGCTTGCTGGTGACTTCCAAAATATTCCAGATTTGTATCCAGTGGCATTGGTCCCTTTTTTGAATAAACAAGCAAACCCATCCTGTCTTACTAACCTAGTCCCATTTCAATAATACCTCTGCTTATTAAAACAATCGAATCCTTAGTCAAGGATCAAATACAAGACCAGATTTACACACACATATTAATATATCAATATGCAATCAAAGGCTCATCAATGATCGAGGCCATGTAATGCTTCCACCTGATAATTGAACATGTCAGACAAAGCAGAAAGTCAAGGGCCCTAGCTATCCAATTAGACTTCTCCTCAGCATTCGACACAGTAATCCCTTCAATCCTCTTTCAAATACTGCAAGAGTACCAAGTGCCTCAAGTGTATATCAGAATAATTGCCAACCTGTTTTTAAATAGATCAATATTTACCTCTCTAGATGGAAAGTTGTCTACTGGGTTCAGACCACATCTTTCAATCCCCCAGGGCTCACCTCTGGCTGCACTCTGTTTCATAACATATATAAATCCAATGCTAAAGGATATTGAACACAACATGCCTGGCATATACGTGCCAGCATTAAAACAACAAATTAATCACATTTCATATGTTGATGATGTCACTATCTTCCTTCCTGATAAATCACATCTGCAAACACTACTGAAAATCATCAATAAACATACAAAAAAATTAAACCTTCAAATCAACAACAGTAAATCATCAATATGGAAAATTAAATCTGGAACTATAATTCAATCAATATTCACATCAAAACCTCAACACTTCTTAGGTTTTCCTATAGCCAAAACTAAATTCGCCATGACCAAAGAAATCCAAAACACAATCCTTGAAAAAACCAAGAAAATAGTGAAATCACTTTCTGGGATCTCACTGTCGCTTCCAGGCAAAGCTACATTGCTCAATATGCTAGTGTTCTCCAGACTAAACTATTATCTACCAATTATTAAACCCACCAAAACCTTTGAAAAGGCAGTCAACTCACTATGTTCTAAATTACTATGGAAAGGAAAGGTTGTCGCCATAAGCATTGCAAAAACACAAATGCCCAAAGAACTTAACGGCCTTGGCCTTCACTCAGTTTCCACAATATACCTGCAAAAATCATTAACAGCACTGCGTGCCTTCTCCCTGAAATCTGCCCACCTGGATATAACACTAACTATTCCACCCACGGACACTCCACCACCTAAAAGCAGCATATGGATGACACAAATATGGAATCATGTCAACAACTGCATTAGCCTAACACAAAACACACTTGATAGCAAAAAGTCATATTGGGATGTCTACAAACTCAAGATCAACACTCCTACTGCACTCCCAAGTGCTCTTGGCTTCAACAATAGAATCATGATTAAGAAAGCAAAATATTGGTTCTTAGAACCGAAATATATAGACTTTATTATAAAATTAAATCTGGGCTCATTACCCACCAACTATTTTCTAGTGTGGAAAAGGGGATTTACCAAAATTAACTCGCAATGTCACTTATGTGCTATGGAGGATGAAACGATCCAACACATCTTTCATAACTGCCCGATACTCAGCTCACTAAAAACATTTATCAATGATAAAGCCAAAACACAAAATGCAGACTTGTTTTCGATTCAACATTCAATCAAGAACGGAAATTTCTCAAACATCAGACTCTCAATCTTTCTCACCTTTGCAATCTGGTTAACCAGATGCAAACATGTAATTAGTAATATGACAGCCAATATCCTGGATACCTTCAAAACATTGATTAAGAGCATCAGCATTAGAGACAGAATGTTAGCTCCAGACTGGTTGTATAAAGAAACATGGTTCAAAGTCATCCTAATAGAAGAAGAAGAATCATAGAACTTACTCCGTCACCTCAAGACTCCACTCTACAGTAATACAGAGTAAATGTTCTCAAGCTGTGTTAAAATGTAGGTCATGTATAAACAAAGTCAATAAATTTTCTTTTTTTATAAAAAAAACAAACAAACTTGGAGAGAGCTTCAACGTAAAGTGGCTAAATAATTATTGAAAACGATGACGATATCAAAAGTGTGTAAATGTACATTGATTCTGATTAATAAAGACCCTTTTTTAAAAACAGCAAAGTAATAATATGTTTCGATGAACTTCATAAGCCGGTTTATTAGAAAACAGAACATTGCCAACCAAGATTCAGTTAAAATAGAGTTAGTAAGTATATATATATTGTATAAAAGGAAAGCTAATTATATTTTAAATAAATAATGATAAATGTTTGTTTTTGTAATATAATCAGAATAAACATTATATAAACTTTATTTTTGAGTTAAACAAATGATTTACAAACTTACGTTTCAACTCATTCAATGATTTGTCAGTTGATTATTGATTTAGACATTTCCTTTTTACAACAAATGTTTACAATATCCAATGACGTGTAATAATTTTTAACAGTTTACAGCCTAATATATATATCTGTATGTAGTTATTGCAAAATCTGCTAATTTAAAATAATTTGCAATACAATTTTTTTTATAAAATAATCAAATGTTAATTTAACTAATTATAAGATAGGTTAAACGCAGTCTAGCGCACGTTAGTGTCTGTTTCTGGGTGATAAGACCCTTGAGCCGATTCCGGTTTTGTAATGAACTACCCAGCAGTAAAAACAATCATTTATTTATAAAACTTATGAGTTACTTAGGTATTAGTCAGGCGATAAAAATTTAGCCTTCATTAGTTATGATTGCTAAATATTTGATAATACGTTTTATTTAATCAAGTAAATGTAACTTTCAAAGTAAGTTATATACCCGTGTCTATATATGTAATATATAGGGTATATGACGCCTGTCCATTAAAGTATGAGGATTGGCTATCTTAATATGTAGCTGAGCACTTATAGCATATATGTCTAGAGATGGTAATCTGGACCAACTGATGATTGCTGGTTTAGCATAAAACGTATATTGGTGATTATTTATCTTTTCGACATTTATGTGTTCAAGTGTGTCAGTATTATGAGATAGAGTGGAGAGTGGTGGGTGGTGTGAAAGTCTGTGCTTATATACCCTATATATATATATATGGACACAGGTATATAATAAGCCTGTGTTTCAGTTATTCAATAAGTCTTGTAAATAATTTTCAATTTATATAGCATATCTAATAAAATTAATTTAAAACTAATGTTAACAAAATTTTTACCTCCGAGCTAATACGTAAATATCACTTATGAGTACTGTATATTTCTAACTGTTTCTTGAAAAATATTTTTAACTTTTACAGTTATCGTATATTTATAGTTTTTATTTTAATTAAAACTTTATTCTACTATAATATTTAGTCTCTGTAAGAATATATATATATAATTAGATAAAATAATATGTAATAAATAAAACTCTGAAATTGACTTTACAATCTTCAAAGTACTAATAAATAAATAAATGAATAAAAGTCATAGCCAGTTTATGACATAACTGCACTCTGGCTAACATTTTGCGAATAAAATTTTTTTAAAAAAGTTAATCTTTTTAAAATCACACAACATTAACGTTCCCCTATTGGCAAGCATTTTCCATAATTTACATACATATGTTTGCTGTCATCAGATTTTCAATGATATGGTGGCTGAAGAGTTGGAGAGTGGAAAAGATTGAAGTCTGTCCATTAAAGTTTGAAGATTCGCTATCTTAATATAAACAGAGTACTGATTATACATATGTGCGGGAGATTATGATCCTGACCAACTTATGAGTGCTGGTTCAGCAAGAAATACATATATTGAAGATCATTAATATTTTTCACATGTATGTGGTCATGTGTATTGGTTGTATATACATGTGGTCATGTGTATTGGTTGTATAGGATGAAGTCGATGACTAAAGGAAGCTTGAAAGTCTGAGTTCAAATTTTCTCTAACTACATCTAGCTTAAGTATATATACTATATTTACATATTACAGATTTAGTCTGTATTCTTCCCATCCCTCTTCTGTGTTAACATAAATATGACATCAAAATTGGCAAGCAAAAGCCATAAACATGCCATTGTCAGCTTTTCAATGATATGTATGGCTGAAGAATTGGATCATGAAGAAGATTGAAGCCTATCCATTACAGTTTGAATATTAAAACAGGCAAAACTCTCTATACACACTGCCACTCAATGCAATCCAGAGTAATCAATGGATGCCAGAATGCTTGTGCATAAAATCCCCATCTAGTGCCTACTCATCCAATATCCCCAGACTAGTTTCTGGCTTGTTGCTTTTATCAGTGAGTAGCCTTGGATCTGAGAGTACTGCACCTAGATCTTAGGATCTAGTGCAATCACCCAGTAGCCACCTTTTATTTGTACTTAACTACAAAATTATGAGTCTTAAATTGAAAACCACTATACTATTTTCAATCCAAGCTCATTAGCTTATATAGCCATATAGGTCTGAAATCAGTTCAGTACCTATACATTTTAGTGACTTTGGTTCTTTAGATTCTAAGATCTAGGTGCAGTGCTCTCAGATCCAAGGCTCCTCACTGACAAAGGCCACAAACCAGAAACTAGTATGGAGATATTGGATGAGTGGGCTCTAGATGGGTATTTTATGCACAAACCTTCTGGCATCCATTGATTACTCTGGCTTGCATTGAGTGGTAATACGTATAGAGAGTTTTGCCTGTTTTAATAACAGTTGTGGGCAAGCATAAGAAATGGTGATCATGTGATGCTTATTGGCTTAAAGTTTGAATATCTGCTATATTAATTGAACACTGATTATATATATATGTATGGCAGATGATGATGCGGACCAAATGATGAATGCTAGTGTAGCACAAAGTATGTATATTGGAGATCATTTATCTTTTTCACATGTATGTGGTCATGTGTATATAAGATGGAGTGGGTAGCTGAAGGGAGCTATAAATTAGCAGATTTGTTTTTCCAGAAATAGACAGCATATCTGGACTTCACACTGTCTTCAGTAAGTGAATTCTGAATCACAGTATTGTTTCTTTAGAAAGATTTATTTGTTTTAATTTAAAAACTGTTAACGTTATTATTAGTTTAACAATTATACAAAGTTTAGCAACTATAAGTAATTGTTTTTATATATATATATATTGAAACAGGAATACTGTTCCTCATATAAATATCCATAAGAACACCCCCCATTCAATAACGTCTAGCGTGATTCGGTCCAATTGGAAACGCAATAAAGTTGTGATTCGTTAAAAATGGAAAATAAAATCATATTTTTGATTTTTAATATTGATGGATTTAAATAAAATGTTATATCGTCTTGTTTTATTTTTTTTTATCTGTCTCAATAAAAAAAGAAAGAAATTAATTATCCAATCATTAAAAAGAAAAAAAAAGGATACTTGAGTTAAACTGAGGCAGTATTCAAATTAGACACGTCGTTGAAGAAAGAAGAAATTTTTTTTCCCTCTATCGTTTTACACAGAGGGCTTTAACAAGACGTGAAAATCAAAATAAAAAGTTTTACTAGAGAAATTATCATGAAACTGGAATAAATTAAGTGCTTCAATCTCTCCACACTACACCATGACTTTCTATTAATGAAATAGCCTGCCTTCGTTTGAATAAAATGGACCGTAAAACTGGAAGGTAACTTTTATAAAATATTAAAACATAAGTCTCAAATATTACAAAATGAATTATTGTATAAGCTATAAATGCTTGACTGCTTATAAGGTTCTTACCTTAAATAAATTATTGTATAAGTTATAAATGCTTGACTGCTTATAAGGTTCTTACCTTAAATAAATTATTGTATAAGTTATAAATGCTTGACTGCTTATAAGGTTCTTACCTTAAATGAATTATTGTATAAACTATAAATGCTTGACTGCTTCTAAATGAAATGCTCCATAAACAAAAATTTGTTGAGTTCAAATGTCTACCAATCAGTAATAATTCAAAAATGATGAAATACTGTATAAATCACAAATATTTGGATATTTCTGGGTTTCTTGTAATGTGATAAAGATTATGTGTAAAAATATGCTTCTACATTTGGCTAAAATATAAATGCCTCAGTTATCAAATGACAAATACTCTATAAATCATAAATATTTAACTGCTTTTAAACTCATTGTAATGTAATAAAGTTTATGTGTGAGGATATGCTTCTACATTTGGCTAAAGTATAAATGCCTCAATTATCAAATGACAAGATACTCTATAAATCATAAATACTTATCTGCCTCTAAATTTACTATAATGTCACAAAGATTATGTGTAAAAATATACTTCCATACTTGGCTAGAGTATGAATGTTTTAATTATCAAACGTTAAGATAACGAAATGTTATATAAATCATAAATGTTTAATTACTACCAAATTTCTTCTCATAAAAAAAATTAATGAACTATCATTGAATTAGTATATTCATAATTATCTTCTCTCCAGTGAATTCAAAATGAACTGTTAACTGAATTCGGAATGAATAATTATTAAATCAGAGTAATCACAAGCTTCTTCTCATAAAAAAAATTAATGAACTGTCATTGAATTAGGATTTTCATAATTATCTTCTATCAAGTGAATTCAAAATGAACTGTTAACTGAATTCGGAATGAATAATTATTAAATCAGAGTAATCACAAGCTTCTTCTCATAAAAAAAATTAATGAACTGTCATTGAATTAGGATTTTCATAATTATCTTCTATCAAGTGAATTCAAAATGAACTGTTAACTGAATTTGGAATGAATAATTATTAAATCAGAGTAATCACAAGCTTCTTCTCATAAAAAAAATTAATGAACTGTCATTGAATTAGGATTTTCATAATTATCTTCTCTCAAGTGAATTCAAAATGAATTGTTAATTAAATTCGGAATGAATTATTACTAGACCAGAATGTTTACAAGTTTATTCTTTAATTGTTATCTAATAAATTTTTGTTACTAAAAATTAAATTGGTTGTCCAGTTATCCAATTCTATTTTGTTTATCTATCACATCACTCACCAATTATAGCACTGGTTCATGAGAATCTCATGTTCTCTGAGCTACGTCAGACATAGCTAGACCAAGGCCAGTCAGGTTGTAGTAAGACAGAACTCTAATGGCGCTGTTTGGAAAACCAAACATATAAATGTTTAGATGTTCCCAGTCTCTATTGTACTACATCCTCTGATGAGCAGGAAATATTGTTGTAGGTGCCATTAACATCTGCATTAGGAATGTCAATTGATAGTTCCTTCCTACAGCATGCTCATCAGAAAATTGTTACGACTGAGGTAATAAAACGGTTGTATGGCGGTCCGGTTACATTTGGCGTCCAACTGTGAGGCTTTACCTGGCTAACCTACCTGTGGGCTCTGCTTACATTTGGCACCGTAATGTAGGCTCCGGTTACATTTGTCGTCCAACTGTGAGGCTTTACCTGGATAAACTTTTTAGTTCTCCAGTTACATTTGTCGTCCAACTGTGAGGCTTTACCTGGATAAACTATTTTTAGTTCTCCAGTTACATTTGTCTTTCAACTGTGAGGTTTTATTCAGCTAGCCTAACCATAGGCACTTATTAATTTGCCACCTTACTGTGAAGTCCGATCTAGCTAGCCTACTAATAAGCATAAGCAGATCACGATTCTGTGATATGAACAGTGCATATGATGTGGTGATGTAAGTTGTTCAGGAAGGATAAAGAAATAAAAGTTTAAAAGAAAGGCAAAACAAAAGTGAATGGCATAACGAATGAAACGGACATTTCAAAGAAGATGGAGTAGGGTCATGGTGTGGATGGAGAGAGAAGCTTACTAATTCAGAAAACAAAGGAGAAATGGTAAACATGGAGGCTCAGAAAACAGAAAAGATAGCTATGATAGCTCAGATAATAGAAATTATAAAAGCAGACCAAAAGAAAAGAGACAAACAAAGAGAAGAAGATATCAAATGGAGAGAAGAAGATAAAAAGAAAAGAGATAAACAAAGAGAAGAAGATATCAAACAGAGAGAAGAAGATAACAAAAAAAGAGATAAGCAAAGAGAAGAAGACATCAAACAGAGAGAAGAAGATAAAAAACAAATTATGGAAGCAGTGGAAAAACAGAATGAAAAGTTAGACCAGTTGATAAAGGAAATAATTCAACCTAAAAAATTGGATGAGGAGGAAACTTTGGAATCTCCAAGCAAAGATATTTTAAAGGAATCACAAATTGAATACCCTATTACTGATGAAGCAAAATTTGAGATTGTTAAAAAGGAAGAAATTGAAATTACAAAGAGTGATCCTGAAATTGTCAGTCTACCTTCAGGAAAACTTCTGATTATGGAATATACCTCTAAAATTGAAAATAAAGAAACAGTATATACAGAAGCTGAGAATGAAATTGTATCAAATACAGTAAAAGAGTTTCAAATGGATGAAAATGAATCTAATAAAGTAAAATTAAAATCTTCTGATCTTCAAGAAGATGAAAAACGTGAAAATGAACATAATCAAAATATAACAAAGGAACTGTCCAATATAGAAGAAAATGTTTCAGAAAAATTATCTGATATATGCTATGAAATAGTAACAGAGATAGAGAAAGGAACCATAAAATGGAAAGAAAAGTGTGTTAGTCCTCAGCCATATGTAAAAATTATAAACAAAAGCTTAATAAACTCAAATCAAAAATTGAGTACAGAAAAAAAATATATAAAGACAGTTATTAAAAATATAGTTGCTTACGCAGGAAAAGACACCAAAAGGGAATCTGAAAACTCAGGATTTATCAGTGTGAAAGAAATTAAACAACAAGAAACCTTTGCAAATACCAAAAAAATAATTACTATGGCAGAAGAACCATTTAAAAGGAAACTTTTATGTAAAAACGAAATACCACCATGGAAGAGGAGTAGGAGAAAATTCACAGATGGTGTTCATGGTCCATATCGGACGCGTATAATTAGAAGATCAAACAGTAACAAGGATCTCCAAAGAGAATACAGAAATGAAGAAGCAAGACACCACAGTAATGTTGAACATGATAAATTTTCAACAAAGAGACGATCCAGAAGTATGTCACCTCATAATATAAAAGAGGACTATAGGAGAACTGATCATGATCCTCAGTCTCCCCAAACCAGGTTGCAGTTATGATTCAGAATAAAGTAGAGATAGCTGATGGAGAAAGTTTGTGAGTGTGATGTAGTGATGCATGAACTTGTGTTTTTCATGTTGAGATGGTGGATGATTGAGCAGAGCTGCTTGGATGCATTGTGTTATGATGCTCCGAAGTATATGCTCGGCACTATCCCGACCTGGATGTTGTGCTCCAAGAGTAGTCCAGCAGTGCGTATATATAGGTCTCATGGATAGGCCTTGGTCTCATGGATAGACCAAATGATAGCCCCTAAGACTCACCAAAGCTGAGCAGGGTTGGCTGAGTGCCAAATTGATTTTTTTTCTCTGGCTCCTACTCTTGATTGGATGATGCTTCTAGGTACAAGAGAGGTAGTGCTTAAAAATGAGATATTTTCTCGCGACGTCATGAGGCGGTGTGTGCCGGTAGTTTGTGCTTGGCCATCTATTTGTCCCAGCATTGGAGG
The DNA here is from genome assembly GCA_028023455.1 of Epiperipatus broadwayi. Taxonomy (NCBI): domain Eukaryota; kingdom Metazoa; phylum Onychophora; class Udeonychophora; order Euonychophora; family Peripatidae; genus Epiperipatus; species Epiperipatus broadwayi. The sequence goes on from JAQFVV010000051.1 coordinate 4,125,794, forward strand.
CTATGGTTCATGTATTCACTTTTCCAGCTCATCTTACCCATTCATCAGCATATCTAAAACCAGGCAGTACTGAGAAATAATGTGTATAGTATGTGGAATGAAATCGTACTTCCAGGCGATTTCATCCCAAAACTTGGTGAGGGGTAATGAAACAGGAATACTGTTCCTCATATAAATATCCATAAGAACACCCCCCATTCAATAACGTCTAGCGTGATTCGGTCCAATTGGAAACGCAATAAAGTTGTGATTCGTTAAAAATAGAAAATAAAATCATATTTTTGATTTTTAATATTGATGGATTTAAATAAAATGTTATATCGTCTTGTTTTATTTTTTTTTTATCTGTCTCAATAAAAAAAGAAAGAAATTAATTATCCAATCATTAAAAAGAAAAAAAAAGGATACTTGAGTTAAACTGAGGCAGTATTCAAATTAGACACGTCGTTGAAGAAAGAAGAAATTTTTTTCCCTCTATCGTTTTACACAGAGGGCTTTAACAAGACGTGAAAATCAAAATAAAAAGTTTTACTAGAGAAATTATCATGAAACTGGAATAAATTAAGTGCTTCAATCTCTCCACACTACACCATGACTTTCTATTAATGAAATAGCCTGCCTTCGTTTGAATAAAATGGACCGTAAAACTGGAAGGTAACTTTTATAAAATATTAAAACATAAGTCTCAAATATTACAAAATGAATTATTGTATAAGCTATAAATGCTTGACTGCTTATAAGGTTCTTACCTTAAATAAATTATTGTATAAGTTATAAATGCTTGACTGCTTATAAGGTTCTTACCTTAAATAAATTATTGTATAAGTTATAAATGCTTGACTGCTTATAAGGTTCTTACCTTAAATGAATTATTGTATAAACTATAAATGCTTGACTGCTTCTAAATGAAATGCTCCATAAACAAAAATTTGTTGAGTTCAAATGTCTACCAATCAGTAATAATTCAAAAATGATGAAATACTGTATAAATCACAAATATTTGGATATTTCTGGGTTTCTTGTAATGTGATAAAGATTATGTGTAAAAATATGCTTCTACATTTGGCTAAAATATAAATGCCTCAGTTATCAAATGACAAATACTCTATAAATCATAAATATTTAACTGCTTTTAAACTCATTGTAATGTAATAAAGTTTATGTGTGAGGATATGCTTCTACATTTGGCTAAAGTATAAATGCCTCAATTATCAAATGACAAGATACTCTATAAATCATAAATACTTATCTGCCTCTAAATTTACTATAATGTCACAAAGATTATGTGTAAAAATATACTTCCATACTTGGCTAGAGTATGAATGTTTTAATTATCAAACGTTAAGATAACGAAATGTTATATAAATCATAAATGTTTAATTACTACCAAATTTCTTCTCATAAAAAAAATTAATAAACTATTATTGAATTAGTATATTCATAATTATCTTCTCTCCAGTGAATTCAAAATGAACTGTTAACTGAATTCGGAATGAATAATTATTAAATCAGAGTAATCACAAGCTTCTTCTCATAAAAAAAATTAATGAACTGTCATTGAATTAGGATTTTCATAATTATCTTCTATCAAGTGAATTCAAAATGAACTCTTAACTGAATTCGGAATGAATAATTATTAAATCAGAGTAATCACAAGCTTCTTCTCATAAAAAAAATTAATGAACTGTCATTGAATTAGGATTTTCATAATTATCTTCTATCAAGTGAATTCAAAATGAACTGTTAACTGAATTTGGAATGAATAATTATTAAATCAGAGTAATCACAAGCTTCTTCTCATAAAAAAAATTAATGAACTGTCATTGAATTAGGATTTTCATAATTATCTTCTCTCAAGTGAATTCAAAATGAATTGTTAATTAAATTCGGAATGAATTATTACTAGACCAGAATGTTTACAAGTTTATTCTTTAATTGTTATCTAATAAATTTTTGTTACTAAAAATTAAATTGGTTGTCCAGTTATCCAATTCTATTTTGTTTATCTATCACATCACTCACCAATTATAGCACTGGTTCATGAGAATCTCATGTTCTCTGAGCTACGTCAGACATAGCTAGACCAAGGCCAGTCAGGTTGTAGTAAGACAGAACTCTAATGGCGCTGTTTGGAAAACCAAACATATAAATGTTTAGATGTTCCCAGTCTCTATTGTACTACATCCTCTGATGAGCAGGAAATATTGTTGTAGGTGCCATTAACATCTGCATTAGGAATGTCAATTGATAGTTCCTTCCTACAGCATGCTCATCAGAAAATTGTTACGACTGAGGTAATAAAACGGTTGTATGGCGGTCCGGTTACAATATATATATATATATAATAATGATCATTTTTTATGTGAAGGTTTGGTTTAAACATAGTAGAATGTAATATTGGAAAAAATACCCAAATATTAATTTAAAAAAGATTTGATGAATTAAAATTTTGCAAATTTTTTTTAGGAATGTTGGTTTAGGCAAAGAAACCAAATTGTATTCTGTTAAATTTAAGAAATGTTACTGGATAATATGTGTTGTTGATAAATGAACTTTCATTTAAATAATCTAGAGAATAATTATGGAATAATATATAAACATTATTGACAGGAAAATGAAAAATTATAATTTGGGAGAGTGACTTAAGGTACGAGTTTTATAAAATGGAAATAAATATTTAGGCTTTAATGAAAGTAAAAAAAAATTGTAGATGTATATTAAATCTAGAAACTCAGTCATAAGAGAAAAGATATTCAACATTTTTTGAAAATAATATTACATAACAACTGCAATGTGGTTTAATCATGTAAATGCTACAAACAGTATCTCATATCACTTCTAAAAAGAGTATTTGTTTTACCAAAATAATTTAATTTGATTTTTTTTATGAGTATTGTTTACAATAAGTATTAAAATATTTTTTTTATTAAAATAATTTAATTTGATTTTTTTATTATAAACATTATTTACAATAAGTATTAAAATGTTAGTATAAAAAAGTTAAAAAAATATAGCCATAAAATTGCAAAAGTGAAGAAATAAAATTAATTCTGTTTAACAAGATCAATTATATTGCTTCCTTTTATTCAGTTATTATAATAAAATAAATTTGTTGTTTATTATTATTGCCATTAGTTATTATAATGAGTTTTATAACATTCATTTTAAAAGGTAATAGGAAAAAAGTTGACATTTGTAAAAGATGAAAAAAAAGTACAGACATTTAGACTATAAATGGTACAAGATATCACTAAATCAGCAAAGTGGTGCATTAAATTTAAACTATGTAAGTTAAATTTAAACTAATTTGATTTTTGAAAAATTGATACATACTTAAAAAGGTACTTAAATGGACATTATATTGACAACATGTGTAAATATTCAGTCTACGGTACCATTATAAACAGAATATTTCCTTACAAAAGAATCAAACAAATGATGTATCAAGAATATTAACCTTTAGGTAACATAGTACAATTAATGTTTGGGGCAGTAATTGTTTGATTGGGAAAAGATTCATTGTTTTAATTAGTTTTATTCCTTATAATGGTTAGTTAAGCTTTGAATTTAGAACTTTGTGATTTAAGTTTATTTCTTTGGTGACTTCAGCAACTTCTTCACTCTATTTTATTCATTTTCTTGAACTTTCTGTTTACTCAGCTTGTCAAAGGAACTAATGATTGCTTTGCTGTGATTTAATTAGTAACAAATTCATTATTATTATGTGCAGACTTAAAAAGCCATTTGAAATTAATATTTTCTAAAGTAAATTTTGTTACCAATGAACTCAGGCATTTACAATTCATTTTTATGTTTAGTTGAATCTTTAAACACTGCTTCAGTATATGAAATCATAGTGAGATAACTAATCCATAAATTCAAGATGCTTTTGATTTGGAAAAATGTTTTATTATATTATGCAATATATAACTCCTATGTATAATCTTAAAACTCTTATTACTTCTTATTGACAGGTTTATTTCAAGCTTTCAATATTATTTGACTTTTCAATTTCTTATTTTGTTTTAAAAAACCAAAAGGCAAAAGAATGTTTTTAAAAAACCAAAAGGCGAAGGGGGAAAAAAAAGTGTGGGCAGTTGTAAATTTCAAAGTTTATTTTGATTTCTTATACTAATATAAATTAATTACGTATTATTTCAGATAACCACTTATTACTTGTATTGATAGGTTTGTTTGCAATTTTTATTATTCCTATTTGTGTTATCAACTTTTATGTAAACAGTAATACTAAAGTCCAAACGAATTGTCAGTTACACATTATTTTATTTTTATTTTCTAAGAAATTTCTAAGAAATTCATTGAACAATCCAAATAAAAACGAACTGACTTGCTTTAAAACGAAAACAAATTTAAAAAATGTTAAAATAAAAAATATATAATTTTGATTATTACCAATAGTTGTTTTCTTTTCATTTCACAAAAATAAAGCAAAGCACTGCTACTTTATATGGACTGAATAATCTAGAAGCTGTGATGTGAATAATGTAAATTTTTATAGAATTCTTTTTCTTTTCTCCATCATAGCCACTTCCCCGCATTTAACCTAAGTTTGTTTGCATTATTAAGTAGATCTTTCTGCCATAAAACTTCCAATGTGGTTTTCTTTAGTAGCAATTAATTATTTTACCATTAAAAGTTTGAATACTATAATTATTTTAAATAATAATCTACAACTGTGTAAATTGTAACTTTCTTAAAATAAAAATATAAAATGTTTTGGGGACACCTGAGTCTAAATAAAGACCATAAGATTTATTTTTACATTTAAAAACAAGAAAAAGGGACATGAACTCAGATTTTCAATTGCAATAAGTTTAGTATAGACAATATACATGTATTTAAATAAAACAAAAAAATTAAATATGTTATTATTAAGAGCTGAAAATCTGTAATCATGTACAAGGAAATTATCCTTCAGACATGTGTTGTTTCATATCTCTTATAAATCTCTGTGCACTCACTCATCAGTAAAAGTTTTAAAAGTTTAAGTGAATCAGGCATGCAATAGATTCAAGCTCTGTTAAAAGCATCATTAGTAAAGGTCGGTGTATATATGAATACACTCTTAAGTTTAAGTCATTCACTTAAGCTTTTAAAACTTTTTGATGGATGAGTTCACAGAAATGCTGGTTTAGCACGAAATACGGATATTGGTGATTATTTATCTTTTCTGCATGTGTGTGCCCATGTGTATCAGTAGTATGAGATAATGTGGATAGTGAAAGGGCTTGAAAGTCTGAGTTCAAATCCCCTATATTTACAATTAAGCTCCAGGTTTAAGAGTGCCTGATATTTCAAATCTTACATAAAAAAGCAGTAAAATAATTTAAGTAAACAATTTAAGTTTTATGCTTACTTTTTTTAATCAAATAGAAATATTTTAACTGAAGAACACAAAGTTTATTTTCAAATTAATTTTTTAAAAAAAGTATTTATTGTAACATGTATTTTTTAACTACTTGCAAATCTATATTTTATGTATATAACATTTTCTCAGTCTTAAGGTTACTAATTAGTTATCCCACTATTATTTCATAATATCAGGGCAATGTTTTGAAGAAATAATTAAACATGACTTGGAATGCAGATCGACTAGTACCTCAGTACCTAATTTCATTATTTTGACTTTTTTTTTCATGTATTTTTATTAGTATTTTCTTCAGAAAATAATATACTTTTAAAATATTAAAAAAAAAATAGAATTAATTAAAAGTTTTTAAGTTTCTAGAAAATGATTTTGAAATCGCATTTCAGATTTTAGTAGGATAGCTATGTTCTTTTTTACATTTTGAAATATTAACTTTTCTTGAGTGGATATAAAAAATTGTTGAGTATATATCAAGATTATTTATGATTTGTTGTATCTCTAAGATGCCTGTGGTGATAGCTCTGAATCAATAAATGTCTTACATAGTTTAGCTATATACTACAACAATTTTAAAAAATTAGTCTGTCTGGATAACAACTTATGACATGATAAGTAACAGTTAGAATTTAACTTTAAGTTCACCCTCATTGAAAAAAAAATACTCCCATTAAATTTTGTTTCGAATTGGGCAAAAGAATTACCAAAAAATTTAAAATAATTCAAATTATATATGGTAGTAAAGGCATGTTCTTCAAATAGTTTTCCAAATTTTATAATAATCGGAAGAGCATTGAAAAAATTCTGCAAAAACAAAAAACCCTACCATACTGCTGCATTCAAAAAGCAATAACTAAATAATTAGTAAAAGCAGTATTGAGATAGCAAGCTAGGTAAAATAACATATGAAAATATTTACAAGTTTAGATAGCCTATTTAAAGTGCATAAAAATTTTAAAATGTTGTGGTGACCTGCACATAATAAATCCTAGTCCTGCTTTTTGACTTACAGAGGCAATAGTCTCTGAATTACACTAAAAGCATAACCCATATACCAAATCTTGGTGGTTTATATATCCCTTAAGTGTTCTGGAGTCTTTTATTTATTTATTATATATGGCATTTTTACATATCTTAAACATATATTGAGCTTTTAATTTACACCTTACTATTTATGGTGTTTTTATATACCTTATCATATATATTTTTTATGATTTTCTGACCTTACAAGGTCAGATATATAATTCTACAAATTACGGTTTTATGACTAAACAACATTGCTATTTTATTACATGTTCAGCAGTCCTTATTGCGCACACACACACATCCACATCCACACACACACACACACATATATATATATTGTACCCTTTTCTATAGGTCAAGAAATAGTTATAATGGTCAATTACTAAAAAATTTTAAATTTGAGAATATATTTATTGATGTATTGAATATATTAAATTTATAGAGTCTGTAAAGTGCAATTTAAAGCTAAAGCAAATACCTGATACGTAAAATCATTTAAAAAATTAGTTAAATAAAGAGTAAAGAATTGCTCATATGGTTGTAAAAGCTGGCCATATTAAAATAACACAGCTATCAGTAATAAAAATGTATTTAATAAGTCAATTTTAATAACTTTAAAACTTAGAATAAATTAATATTATATAGTATTTAAATTTATAAACTATATTAAATAATAAAATTTAGTGTAATGTATTTGAATAGTAAATATTATGATGTTGAGAATTGTATTTATTTCTATATTTTTTCTAAATTATTTCTTCAAAATTTTATATAAAATTTTTTTTTATATAATATAAGTGCAGTAAAATTATTAAGACAGACAAAAATAGACAAAATACCAGAAACGATTACGTAATTGTCTGGAATATTTTATACAAGCACTTGTTTCAATTAATACCAATATTTTAAAGTATTTAAATAATATTATAGTAGAAATGGATAGAATTTATTAAACATCATAATAAAAGTAAGTAGTGAATAATTTTATTAAATATTGTTTTGAAAATTATTTTAAAAGTGTTTAAATTAATTTAAAAATAATAATAGGTTAATATTTAAGTCTATTACGTCATCATTTTAAAACTTGAGAAAATGTTTACAAACCAAAGTAGGGGCTGACCAATAAAAAGATAGATCTGGGCAGACAACAAAAATCGCGCCAATTAATTGTATAATCGAGGAGAACAAGAATTGACAGACTCGAGTGAAGAGGTAAAAAATTTTGAGCTCTCTAATAATTTCTTTTCTCCAATTTAGTCAATTTTTTCAATATAATTCTAATAATATCATTAGAACAAATTAACTGACAATTTTTAAAATCATAGAGAGAGTCTTAAAATAAATATTTTTAAAGTTTTCATAAATTATGTATCACTAACTTAATCGAACCTGCCAGTGAATTCTATAGAAGTACAGTCGGAATTTTCAAAAAAAAAATAACCAGTTTTAAAGTTTATAACATTTCAAAATTGTTTATATTGTTCATTGATACCACTTATATAGTGTATCCAAAGGAAAATTGCTGTTACGCGTGTAATATAGATGAAAAGACATTGTGCGCAAAGTTCAGAAAGAGAATAAAATATAAAAATCATTATGATTCATCTAAGAATAAATGGACAAATATAATTTTAAAATTAATGTCATTTGAATTGCTTTCTTTAAGATGACCCGAAAAAGAAGTATACTCTAGAAAAAAAATAGTTAAAGATCAAAAAATAATGTACATAAAATTAAGAATGAATGAAATAAAGCTTGCTAAAGAGAAATATTTGTATAAAGAAAATACGGAAGAGGAATATATAAAAAATATTGGATCAATAAAACGCAATTGGTACCTAAAGTATTAAATATTCGTAGTCTAATAAAAAGGAGAAAGATGCATCGACGTGCCGAGGGAATATTTGCCAGAACGCATTTAAAACTTTGAGGGATAAATAACTAAAAATATTTTAATAATCTGATGCTAAACGCTAAAATTAAAAATCGTCTAAACAAGTTTATTAAAGGAACCAAGTTAATTTTTAAAACTTTAATAATCCTAGAGAAGAACATTCAGATAAAAGAAGAAAATAAATATTATGGGACTAAACAATATTTACCGTCAGAAAATATTTGATTATGGTTTGAATTATTTTTTTTATATTATTATTATAAGCAATAAGTTTCAGATAGTTATAGGGAAACAAATACATTAATTTGGGATATATAATATTATATGAAATAATATTTTTTTTTGAGTTTGAATGTCTTTTAATAAAATTGTATATGTGTGTAATTGTATGTTTGCAATGCTCGAAGGAAAAGAAGCCTACTGCAAAGCCTGATACGAAGATGACAATTATTTTGGTAACATTTTTAATTATTAATGATATAATGTATGTTTTATTTATTTAGATCAGCGGAAAATTGAATGAATGTAGTGAAAAAGTTTATTATTATTATTATTGGAAAACACATTTAAAACAACACATTGAAACATTTTGAGATGTAATTAGATTTTTGAAAATATGCATACGATAGTCATTTTATTTGTTGATAAATAATAATTTAATATAATCGATGATTATATTACATTTTCTATTGATTTTTCCTATTGGGATGTTTGAATATTGTTTTAACAAAACGAGATAAATTATTCTTAAGGGATAGAGAAATGATTTTATAGTAGCGAATCTTGTTTGTTGTTTTTTAAAAAGTTGTTCGTATTTTATCGATGCTTAATATAGTGAAAATCTAGAGAGATAATTTAAGTAGTGACTTGGGAGTACAGGGGTGATTTGGAAACCAAGATGATGTATGAAAATCTAGGATGATACAGGGAATGGAAATAAGTAGTTTTGTGAGAGAATCAGCATAGTTAATATAGCCCTATGGCTGATCCACATTTCGTTTTATAGGTGATAATCAGCATAGTTAATGTAGTCCTACGACTGATGCACATGTTGTCTTGGACAGTGTTATTTTATATTTTGTGTGAGTTGCATTGATGTTTGGTAAAGCTGAATAAATAGCTGCCACATCATTTTCTTATCTTAAGGGTTAATAGACAATAAATGTCGAACCTGTTCACACTGTTCCATGCATTCTTAGAGTATTATTGAAGACAAGTTATCCATCTTTCTTCCCAATATCCTATACATCTTTCGCTATCTTAATCTGTATTTCGTGCTACTACATCGTATATGATAGGTTTATTGAAGGGAAAACAATAGATATTTAGAACGTATGTTAGGATTTTACTTGGAATAAGAATAGTTAAGAGTTAACTAAGAATAGATTATAACCATTGAAAGAAAGATACAGATGTCCTAAATAATGGAAGAAGTTATAGAATCATTTTAATTTAGAAATAAACTATAATTTTTTGTAAAAGTATATCAAATGAGAATATACAAAATATTAAAATATATTTTCACGCTCTTTTTATTATTAATTATATTTTTAAGAGATAAGTGTTGCATATTTAAAAATACTATAACACTCGATAATTATTATCATATATTTGAAATTGTAACAGGGTGATATTTAAACACATTATAATATTATACAGGAGTATGGCTTATGCAAAAACGCATTGTAATTTATATTAGCATGGGAGAACAAACATTAAAGTTGATCATAATATTTAATAATATGCTGTGTAATTTGTTTAAAGTAACAAAAAAATGTAAATTTTCTTTTTTTTAAGACCATATTGATTATAAAGTGTGATGTTATAAAATATTGATCCACAAAAATAATTTAGAATATTGTAAATTTAGTATATTTAAAAGATAAAAAATGTTGTTACCCATAAGTAGTTCAAATAAATAGTGTGATAAACCTAAAGAAAATAACTAAAATAATTTTTAAAATGTATAATGATTGGATTAATTATAAAGAAGTACAAAATTGTAGGATTAACATTTGTCATGTGTAAGGAAAGAAGGATATCCGTTGTAAATAAGATGTAAATAGATTTGTTTTATTTTACTTAAATTTATTTGATGTTAATAAACTTTGTTAAATTTGTTTTATTAAAACTTGTGTCTGGGTATTGTTTTCACTACATCATGGTACAAATTCACAGAGTGTTTTCACAATCACTGAAGTACATTTTGCACAAAAGATAACTAAAAATATGTTTAATCTTAATTATTATTGATGTTCTTATAATTAAGTAATTATAAAATTGCATTAAGTTATTGGTCATAAATCCACTATCCTAATATTTTGATAAATTATATGCTATTAATTGCCACTTACTTTATTTATCAGATTATCTAAACACTACCACTTCTTAGTTTACTTTATTGTTTAAAGACAAAAGATGATATTGATTTATTATGGTAATAAATTTGCAATAAAAGAAATTTATACCAATTTGATTAAGTAAGAAAGATTGTAATCATTATTGTTATTAATTGCAGTGTAGTAGATATGGCATAAAATCCTTTACCATATGTGCTACCGCATTTTGTTGAAGTATAAATAAAGATTAAGAACCTGAGATTATAATTTATTGAGCTAGATGATGCTTATTATTATTAAAGATAACAGAATTAATATTATAGTTATTAAATGAGTCTTAGTAAGTAGACATTGCGAAAGTCATAAGAATACTATGTAGTTATTATTTGAAATAATAGTATAAAGGGGGGATAGTGTTCTTATGCCATTGAGGTGGTATCCTGTGGGATATTGACTCAATGTGATCTACCTTGCCAACTCGTATTTCCACTTCTCGTCTCATGAATACATTAAATCTTTGTGTTAATTTACTTTAAACAGAACCTAAGTTAATTCTTAAGAAATTTGAGCTAGTAAACATTTTTTAATATAATATTTAATTATTAGAGCTAGAATCCGGTGACATTAAATATAGTAATCTATTTATTTGTAAGTGGAGGTACGAGGTCGACGGTGGGCACGGTTAGAATATATATATATATATCACTTGATCTTGAACACTGCACATGTATCATATCATAGTCATGATTCAGTTATACTAATACTTAAAATTTTTGTCATCAACAGTTAAATTCTGTCACTAGATAATACAAGTCTTTATTCAGAAATGGCACTGCAGACGTAACACTTTGACAGGGGTTCTTATACCAGGATTTGTGCTAGTAAACCCATGATAGTAATCCCAGTATTTTATGTTTTAAAAATATATAGTGATGATGAAATTTTAAGTTAGCTTAAAAATATAGTATACAATGGAAAAAAGAGTGCAGTTGAATTAGTGCTACCATGTGGTTAAGTTTAATAATAATAAAAAAACTACATATATTTATGTTTAGATGATTATAAAGTTTATATCTGCACTAGGAATGATATAATAATATCTAGTCTAATACACAATTAGTAATAGTCATTAATGTGTTTATTTAAAGTGTATATGGACAAAGATGTGCATGAGGAAAGTTTGACTATTGAAAATCACGCTGCAGCAATTGTTCTAAATTTAAAACCAAAAATGTAATTCATGAAAAAGTATCCATTTTAGTTTTGCCTTCAGTGCATGGGAGATAAATTGACAAGTATTTAGACATGGTTTTAATAATATATATTTAAAATATTAAACAATCTTAAACAAAATTGATAATAAACAACTCAAAAATAAATAAAATTTATTTAAAATGTCAAATCAATTTTTATTTCTTGTAAGAAACTAAACAAGATGTCTCCTTTTAAGAATCACATGACACATTATTTTATAGCAACTCCATGAATCATCACATGATCTCCATTTCCTAAGAAGAATAAAAATTGGTTTGATGTTTTAAATCAATTTTATTTATTTTTATATTGTATCATATTTTTTTTAAAGATTTATTAATATTTTAAGTATTATAATGTAGATAACATCTTAGACAATACTTAAGCTTAAAATGAAACCATCTGACATGATTTATATAAACTTAACACTGCAATTTTTTAATGGCATGAAACCATAAAAAAGGAGTATTACTTTAGAAAAAGTCAAATAAACATAATATAATGTTTTAAAAATATTTAAAATATCTAAATCAGCACTAAGCTCAGAATATTTATCTTATATAATTACTGACAGTATTTTGATGTCACTGGAAATAAACATTAACAGTAAAAGGATAAATGCAGAAAAAAAAATCTTTAAAAATGACAAGAAACAGTGAAGATAAGATAAAATTTTATCAATCTGCTGTAAATTTATATATATTGTTAATTATTAAAACTTTTTAGAACATGTTAATTAATAAAGTAAGAACTTAAATGTGGAATCTGTTAATTATTAAAGAAATAACTCAATTATAGATCATAATTACATTCTATTATTTTAAAACTAATTCACATTTATTACAGATTAAATATGATAAATTTAGTCTAAAAATTAGTAATTATTTAAAAATAATTAGGTTTATATAAATAGATTAAGAAAACAATATCTTTCATACACCATTCTTTTATAATTTTTGTTATAATAATAATAATAATAATAATAATAATAATAATAATAATAATAATAATAATAATAATAATAATAATAATAATAATAATAATAATAATAATAATAATAATATGTAGTAGAAGAAGAGAAAGAGAAAGAGGAAGAGAAAGAGAAAAAGGAGTAGAAGCAGCATCAGTAAAAGAAAAAGAAAGAAAACAGGAAATCAGGAAATAAATATCCACAGTGTAACTATTAAGAGATAGAGGAGAAAGAGAATATGTACAGTGGAACAAAGAAGAAGTGGAGAAGGAAATGAATATGTACAATTGAACCATGAAAAGGTACAGGGGAAAGTTTATATGTACAGTAGAACCATGAAGAAATAGAAAAAGTGAATGTGTACATTGTAGTAGAACAATGAAGAAGTAGATGAGGAAGTAAATACGTACAGTAAAACCATGAAAAAGTAAAGGAGGAAAAAATATGTACAGTGAAACTGTGAACTATGCTATATTTCGTTCCAAGCTTCCTATGCATTCAGCTTATATAGTACATAATATTGCTTACAGTTTGTTGATGAATTTTGGACAGAATAGTATATATATATATATATTATTTATTAAACTGCAAAATGCACACACACACACACACACATATATATATATATAACACATGCGCATTTTTCTGCATATAGTAATCAAAATTATAATAAATAAAGTTTTTAAAAATAATGATATAGTTTTTAACAATAAACTGAGGGAACACATTTATGTATATTTTATGGAGTATTTATTTACGAATTCATTGGAGCAATAAGAATAAGAAAAAATATAATTACTATATTTTTATTTTTAGAATAAGTAATATTTGAAATATAGGCACTCTTCATATACCTGCCTAATTGTAAATATAGAAGATTTGAACTTAGACTTTCAAGCACCTTTCAACTATCCACACTATCTCATATCACTGATACACATAATCACACACACATAGAAAAAAATCAATAATCACCAATATATGTATTTCATGCTGAACCAGTATATTGGTGATTATTGAACTTATATCAGTGATATGAAATACAGTGGATAGTTGAAAGGTACTTGAAAGTCTGAGTTCAAATCCTCTATATTTACAATTAGGCTCCATGTATATAAAGAGTGCATGCATATCAAATATTTCACATTAAGCCTGCACCCTGGTCATTTCTCTTCTATGTATTTAAAATGAATACAGTCCTATACATGTGGAGTCAGAGTGACTTGAGGTTAACATGGGTATGACAATAATATTGGCATCAGTATGGGGTTTGGGATTTCCATCATCAGATTTTCAATGGTATGGATGGCTGAAGAGTTGTAGGTTGGAGTAGATTCAAGCCTGTCCATTAACATATGAAGATTTGCTATCTTAATATAAACTGAGCACTGATTACATATATGTGTGACAGATGATAATCTGGACCAACTGATGAGTGCTGGTTCAGCATGAAATAAGTATATTGGTGATTATTGATATTTTCTACATGTGTGCGATCATGTGTATCAGTTATATGAGATTGTGTGGAGGGTTGAAAGATGCTTGAAAGACTGAGTTCAAATCCTGTATATGTTTAAAATAAGGTAAATAGTGGAATGTCTGGTTTTCGTCTTATTAAATATGCTTTAGACAATATCCTTTTTGTTTTGATTAACTTTTTTTATAGAAACACAATAGACCAGTCTACTGAAAAATTATGATCTTTTTAATTGTTTTAATGTTTTTAAATTCAACATTAACTTTAAATACATTTTAAAATTTTGTAAAACTTTTAGCATTATTCTTAGAAAATATTTTATTACACAAAATACTGCCCTTCAAATTCAGAAACGATAATAAATCTAAATGCAAATGCTTTCAATATAAAATGAAGAAACTTTATTAAAATTTATAATCACCCATACCACTTTAAGATGAGAAAATGGCTACTGGAATATTATAAAATTTATTTACAAATTTTACCTTTTTGTAAAATGATGGTATTCAGAGAAGGAAGTGTGGTAATCAAAAATTATAAAAAGTGATAATTTTAAGGTTTTTTTGTTTGTTTGTTTATTTACATTTTTGTTGCTTAATTATAAATTTATTAAATGCACATTGATTACATAAGTAATATTTACTGAGGTTGTAACCTCAACAATATGTGTGTAAAATGTGATAGTAGGGACCTCTATAGGTGTTTAACCACAAGCTTACGCTATGGAAGAAAAGAGAAAAACCCTAAAAAAAGAGGGGAACCCCTTCTTTACTTCAACCTACTTTCTATTTAAATAGGTGAAGCTGAAGCAGTTAGATCTGCGAGCGTGAAAGCTATTCAATACTTCATTGATTAAGTCCACATTTCTTATTACACTTTAATACTCACAAAATCTTTCAATTTACAACGAGTCAATGGAAGGATTTTATAGTTAGAAATCTATTACAGTAATTTAAAGTTGTAATTATAAATTTATTAAACACACATTGATTACGTAAGGAATATTTACTGAGGCTGTAACCTTGAGAATATGCATGTAAAATGCGATAGTAGGGACCTCTACATGTGTTTAACCACAAGCTTATGCTATGGAAGAAAAGAGAGGAAGCATAAGCTTGTGGTTAAACACCTGTAGAGGTCCCTACTATCACATTTTATATGCATATTCTCGAGGTTACAGCCTCAGTAAATGTTGCTTAATTATATAATTTCTGGATAGTATATAAGTGAAGTCATGGAATTAGATATAATATAACAGTTCCACTGTAGTTTTGACATGCAGAATGTTGCATAACATAGTGATAGAGGATAGGAGCTAAATAGTGAATTAACAAAAGTTACATTTAAGACTGTTTTAAGAATATTCAATTATTTTTTTCTTAGTGTTTAATATCAAATATTTATTAATCTAGTTTCTTTAATATATATCTTAGATCTGCTATATATTTATCATTTTATTTTATACTTAGGTTGAAAATTGAATATTCAATTATCCATTTTATTTATATTCCCTTTATTCATAATATCACAGAGGAAAAACTCTGCATGCAGTAATTCCACTCACTACACACCAGAGCAATCAATGGATGCAGGAAGGTTTGTGCATAAAATCTTTCTCTAGTGCATACTCATCCAATATCCCAGATTAGTTTCTAGCATGTGGAGTTCATCAGTGAGGAGCCTTAGATCTGAGAACATCTATTGATTACTCTGGTTTGCACTAAGTCGTGCTACTGTACGGAGAGTTTTGTTTCTGTATAAAGAGCTTGTAAAAGTATAAAGATTGATGGTCATATGATGGTTAGTCATTTAATATTCATAATGTCATGGTGTCACATTATATAAAATATTTCTATAACTATACTCACTTTCAAATAATTGCCAATTTTTTTTTTATTCATTATCATTTACATTAAAATTTCCTTCCACTTCTCCTTATTTTTGGAAGTTATTTCGGTTATAGGAGGGGAAGAGCTGAATGTTTTTTTACAAGGTAAAATTAGTTAAAAAATTTAAAAATGAAAAATTATGAAGAAATAAAATTATAAGGATATTATGTTAATATTATTGTTATTAATTAATGTATAATATAAGTAATTAAAATAGAAGAAATAAATTACATTAAAGGGCAAATTAAAAATTTAAATGATTAGAATATGAAAAAATAAACGTTAAAATATAAAATAAAATGTTATGTAAAAGAAGTTAATTGAATATAAGTGTGGGATAAAGAGGTTTTAGATTGTAGAGATATTAAAGACCCATGATGTATTTTTATACTGGACTATTTTCATCGTCTAATATATGTATTGAATGTCTTCAGAAAAATGTAACTTTATTTAAA
The DNA here is from genome assembly GCA_028023455.1 of Epiperipatus broadwayi. Taxonomy (NCBI): domain Eukaryota; kingdom Metazoa; phylum Onychophora; class Udeonychophora; order Euonychophora; family Peripatidae; genus Epiperipatus; species Epiperipatus broadwayi. The sequence goes on from JAQFVV010000051.1 coordinate 4,142,484, forward strand.
TATTCCCAATACATAACAACAGTTAGTATTTAAGCTAATAGTTGGAGTGTTTGAAATATTGTTTTTTTATATTTATATATGTATGTGTGTATATATATATTGGCATGTGTATAAATAGGTATTAATTGTATATGTTTAAATGTTGTAGCTCTGATGATGTTAAACTGCATTGTAAAGTGTTAATTAAGGTGTATATGGTGTATTATATTATCATTTACATTCACAGTGAAATATATTTCGAATGATAATCCTACATCTGTAATCCTTAGGTTTTTTTCCCACATCAATACAGAAAACTACCTTATCTCATCCACTAACCTTGCATGTGAGCTTTTTACATCCCTTATAATCTCTTGTGATATAGTTTAAGATTTCTATCATCAATATATTGTCATTTAGTCAAGTTACATGTTCAGCTCAATTTCATTCTAGCTTCTTAATGGCCTCAATGAGATTAATTTTCTCATCTAAATACATAGTTTAGATTTTCTTTTGTAATTCTCAGTATGTATAATTTCATACATCTAATACGATTGTATTTTCAATCTTTTAAGTTTCAAAACTTTAGATCTATAAGTAATTACTGATAAACTATATTTCTTAAAAATGTTAATTTTAAGCATTCAAACATATTTTTTAATAGTAAGTTATTTATTTCAAAAGGATTCCATCCAAATTTAATTTTACAATTAATTTTATCTATTATGTTATCATCTGCATTTATAATCTGACCAAAATATTTTGGTCATTTTTTAAACTTTATTAATATCAATGCTTATATTTTTTGTTTTGAAAAGCTAGTGAATATTTTTTTAATGTTTTTAGCAATTGTCTCTAGTCCAATTTTTCTGCTTTAAACCAATGATTCTTGCAGCATTTACTGAGACTCGGAAGCTTTATTTACAAAAACTACCTCATTATCTATAAAACCTAGATTCTTTATATTATTTTTTTGCTATGTCTGTGTATATTTCTGTCTGTATGTGCCCATTTTTGAAATTTTCTTCAGCCTTAGATTTTGTTTTAGTTTTAGCAAAGTAATATGTAAAGAAAAAAATTTTTAAAATAATGTTTTTTTTGTAAACTGTATTAGCCAAATAAAAAGTAGAAAAATAAAATAATTTGACTATAAAGTAGAATGAAACTGAATCTTAGTTAATTTGTTGTTCTTGAAAAATATCAGAGATCTTAAGAATCTAGATCTGTTATATAATAATTGGAAATTGCAGGAATATTGTCATTTCATAAAAGTATTTACGGACTTTTTGATTGTTATGATCTATTTGAGCCTCAAATGCCTTTTTGGAATGACAGTATTCCTGAAATTTTCAATTGTTTTATAATAAGTCTAGATTCTTAATATTCTGATATTTTCCAAGAATGGTAAATTAACTGAGATTCAGTTTTTTCTTATATTTTAGGCAGATTACTTTGTTATTTTGTCTACTTTTAGTTGGATAGTACTGTTTACATAAAAGCATTATTTAAAAAAAAAATTAATATAATTATTACTTTTTTTATTATAATCCGCAAAATACATTTTGTTTAACTGCTAAAAAGTTTTGAAGGTGTGAGATCATTCCACCATAGATCTTTATTTTAATAAACATTTTCCTAAAATCGATAATATCTATGGGGTTATTTTTTGATAAAAGGATTAATCATTGTAAATATGCTTGCACAATCAAATGCCTGTTTATAACGGCAACTGATAATCATTTATCCTTTCTATAACATCTCAACACTTGTAATTATCTTGCTAAAGATTTTGTATAGAATTGATAGAAAAGGGGTAGGCCTGTGTTTTTAATTTTTTTAAAATAATTTTTCTTATAGAAATATTACTATTGTATTATTCCAATTATCTGATATATTGTTACTTAGACATTTGGTATATTGTAGTTGCTAACAACTTTTCTATCTTTCTATCTGCTTGTTTTAATAACTTGGCTGATTTCATTATTTTATAGATTTTTTCTCTTATTTTATAGATTTATTTGCGTACTTCATTTATTTAGCTTGGCAATTGGGAGATATAATAATTGTAGTGTTTATTTTGATTTTTTGTTTTCTATTACTATATAATTCTTTGTAGAATTCTTCATCTCATTTTGTAATGTTGTCAATTTTTGTCTTATTGCTGAAATTACTTTTCTTCCAGTTTTATTATGTTCTATACCTTTGTTTGCCAAATCACAATCATATTTTCTTATATAATCATTACCTTTTTTGTATTAATAGTTATATCTTTTCTTCTTATTGGTGAAATAACTTTTCCTTCAGTTTTATTCTCTTCTATATCTTTCTTTGCCAAATCAGTTATATTTTCTTATATAATCATTACTTTATTATTATTATTATTTTAGAGGTAGTACAATAAATTTAATAATTATTTTTTTATAATTTTTATTTTAGCAATTTAAATATTATTTTTTGTTCAATTTTTATTTAAATTATTTTTAAAAAATCATTTTAAATATATGTTTATAAACAAAAAATTAATCTGAAAAGAATATTTGAAACTTTTTTTTTTCTTTAAATAAATTAATTAATTTTTAGCCTTTTAGGTAAATCAGTAAATTGAATTTTAATAAAAATTATAAGCAAAGATTCAAATATTTTTTTAGTATATTAAAATTGTACTTATAATTTCAAAAATAATATAAAATAATATTGAAGTGAATATTTCTTCTTATTTTAATAATAGACTGTTTATGTTTGCTATAATAGATTACGTCTATCAAAAACAAATAAATGAAAAAAATATTTTCAAATAAAAATTGAATGAGTATATCATTTACACATTGAAAAATAAATAATAAAATTAATTTTACATAAATAAATACACACAAAATTATATTTTCAAAGTTTTCAAAAATCATGATAATTTTTACACATTTGTACATTTTAAGTTGAATAATTTTTTTTATCAGAACTAATATATTCAAATATAAACTGAATAAATGAATCAGTTATTTACTGAGAAATATTGGTACTTAAATATTAGTCTTGCAATGCAGAAGACATGCTACACCTTTTCACATTCGTGACGAATGTCTAACCTTGTGATCCCATCAAATAAACACTACAATCTCATACGATCTTCTCCAATAATGTGATAAATTTACACTTTCATTTATTGTCCAGATTTTATTCAGTCAAGTTCTTCTCAAAGTGTTTTTCCTTCTGTGGTGATTTATTTTTTTCCAATGTTCTGATTAATGCTACAATTTTTTTTCTTTTTTTCTTAAAATAATAAATAAACATTTGGAGTTTACCCATTACTGAAATAAATGTGGTCGAGTAGACCCACACTTTGGATAAATAATTGCATTATAACATTCGAGGATGTAAATAATAAAATAGGTCTTCATAAGGTAACATGGTTGGAGGGTTCTAGAATTCTATTTTTGACAGCAATCTGATTTATTTTACAGCTTGACTTAAAATTAACATGCATAAAATGGTAGAAAGCAGAGATTGGTTTAGCAAAGAAAAAATGTAAAATTGGAAGTTCTAACAAAATCACTGAAATGGATGAGAGCCTTTTGCACAAAAAAACCCAAACCAGATGAATTCTTCTGGAACAGTGTATGTTTGATGGCTTGTGAAGGAACATGAACGAGTGTTTCATCAGGAGAATTCATTGTGGAATAGTGGCAACTTTGATGGAAGCTATGGAAGAGGAATGGACAATTTATTTGGATTACTGTTGGAAAGCCTATAAACTGCTGAATTACAAGCTACCAGTTACTGACCATTTTCATGTGAATCATACTGAATAACATCAAAAAAATGAGGCCACCACTTTAAAAAAATAATAAAAGTGTAGCAACTGAATTTTTTTTTTGCTTTGCTTTTTATTTTGTTGTTGAAAAAAATACATTTACTATTTATTAATGTTTCTGGTGAAGATCCTGTGCAGGTGTTATATTGCACAATCACATCTTAAGTAAGTCTCCATTTTGGGAAAAATACAAATTTTATTTTTTGTCTCCATTATGAAACAAAATTTAATCCATTTAAAATAAGGTAGATAACAGATGAAGTGATTGTTTCTTGGTGACAATTCCTGTTATATATTATATGATAAATACCATATGTGTATATTTTAAAAGTTTTGTAATTTAGTGATTTTTTTTGTCTGTATTTAAGCTAATGTTTGGGAATTGCATAAAACATTTTCAGATTTATTTTTGTGTGAAATTTATATTTTTAGTATTGTTAAATTTAATCTGGTACAATTACTGTCATATATTAGAACTGCTACACCTTTTCATATATGTATTCAGACTGCCGATAACTTTGTAAATATTATGAAAATATCATGTACATATGGCCCATTCTGACAAATTTATCATTTTAAGTTTGTACAAGATCCATGTGTGCATGTTATTTGCTCAGATCACAGGATTAGAAAGTTATCAGCAATTTGATAAGAATGCGAAAAGGCACAGCAGATCTAATACATTGCAGGTCTAATACGTAAGAACTGAAATATTTAATTAAACAGTACAAGACTAAAAAACAAAAGTAATTAAATAAATTATAGAGCAAGTGATTTCTAAATTTTTTCAAAAGTGTAAGTCAATATAGAAAATATTAGAAATAACTATCTACACTGAATACGATACCTTTTGTTTTATGTAACAGTGTGAGCATTGATCTTCCTACATCAATTTTGCAAAGACAAATCCTGACATCTAGACTTTTATAAAGAACTAATATCAGGCAAATTATATTATATTTTAATTCTATTTTTTTTGTCTAGAAAGATGTGCAAAACCATAAAAAGAATGTCATAGAGTGCCAAAATGAGCACTCTGAGACAGTCACTGCACTTCTTTTGCAGGATCCTACCTTCAAATAAAAAAAACAGAAAAAATACTTCTAATCAAAAATTCAAGTTAGAAATAAATATAAATAATTTAAAAAGTCATTAGTCATTAATTTAACAAACAAGATTAATTCTGTTAAATTTAATTTTTATACATATAACCGACAATTTTTTTTCCCATGTGTTAAAATACGTTGACTGGGAAGCGAACCCGGGCCAGCTGCTTGGAAGGCAGCTATATGACATTTTTGGTCAAATTTTATTTAACGAATTTAGAATTAAAATTAAATTTTAACATTACTAAAAGAATAAAATAATTATAGAAGTGAGAAATTTCTTTAAGGAAAAAAAACCCAAATCTTACATTTTTCATCAATGAGAATAATATACTCACCCACACACACAATCTAAGTTAATCTTTCTAAAAAGTAATATAATTATAAAAATAAATATATTTTATGTTTATTAAATAAAAACATGTTTTAAATAATAAAAAAAAACACAATATAAAACAAAAAACGTATATTTATAATAATTTTTCCTTAACAAAATGTGAACAAATGCTTCAATTTTAATTAAAATTGTTTTTTTTTTCATTTAAATTTTGAAGTATAGTGTTTCAATTTTTTTTAATATAACTTTTTCCATCTATTAATAAAAGTGAAAATAAAAATATATAATATTTACTGATAATTTGCAAGTATTTACCACAAGATTGTGCACATACTAATGTGATCTGAGTTACCTTCTATAAAGTTAATTGCAATTAGAAGGGATTTAAACCCAGAATTTCAAGCGCTCTTTAGACACATGACCACATACATGTGAGAAAGATAAATGATATCCAATAGATGTATTTCATGCTGAACCAGCACTTATCAATTGGTCTGTATCATCATCTCTTACACATCTTGTGTAGTTATTGTACAAGATAGCATGGATGACCAAAGGGAGCTTGAAAGTCTGGGTTCATCTCCTCTAAATACATCTACCTTCAGATATAAATACTATCTATGGATGTAATTATTAAAATGTTAATTGTTAATACCTACCTACCTACCTACCTACTATATGTATCTAACCAGTCATTCAATCTATTTGTCTATGTATTTATTTATATCTATCTACCTATTCATCCAATCTATCTTTCTTTCCCTCTATTATTATATCTGTACCGATCTATGTATTTTCTTACTTGCCTATATATGTATCTATATATTCTTTTATCTACCAATCTATCTGTTTTTTTTAACTATTGGATTAGAAACTATTATAATATCTATCTATCTATCTATCTATCTATCTATCTATCTATCTATCTATCTATCTATCTATCTATCTATCTATCTATCTATCTATCTATCTATCTATCTATCTATCTATCTATCTATCTATCTATCTATCTATCTATCTATCTATCTATCTATCTATCTATCTATCTATCTATCTATCTATCTATCTATCTATCTATCTATCTATCTATCTATCTATCTATCTATCTATCTATCTATCTATCTATCTATCTATCTATCTATCTATCTATCTATCTATCTATCTATCTATCTATCTATCTATCTATCTATCTATCTATCTATCTATCTATCTATTTATTTATCTGTGTTGTTCTATGTCTATATTCATCTATCTATTAATTTTTCTGTCTGTCCATTTATCAATTTATGTATACCATGATGTATTTATTTAACAATCTATCTATCCAGATACCAATTCACCTATTATCTATTTATTTATCTATTTAGTTATTCATCTGTCTATTTATTTATGTATGTGATTTTGTATCTATCTGTTTATTCAGCTGTTCACATGTTCATCTATCTATCCTATCATACATTTGTTTATTTCCTGAGCAATCTATCCATCTATGTAGACAGTACATTGATAGGAAAATAGATAGATGAATGAATAAATATATAGATACAAAGACATATATAAGTAGATAAATAGATAGACATTTGATGAATAAAAAGATAGATGACTGTAAAGAGAGATAGCATGATGAATACATTGATGGATGAATAGCTAGATAGATAAATGGATAGTTGTATCAACAGATAGCTAAATAATAGAGAGTCATATGAATAGATATAGTTGACAGTTGGATGAATGAATAAATAGATGACAGATAAATAAATGGGTGGATGCATAGATGGATATATAAATATTTAAAAAGACAAATTGTTAGATAGGTAATGGTGCATAGATGGATATATAAATATTTAAAAAGACAAATTGTTAGATAGGTAATAGACATTCAAATACAGAAAAAATCTAAGGGATAGATGTGTCAGTGAGTGGATAGATATACAAATATATAGAGAGTCAAACAGATATATAAATGAGTATGGATAGATGGGTAGGCAATTATATAATAAATTCACAGAAAGACAAACATTAATAGATAGAATGATAGATGGGTAGCTGGATAGACATACAAATACACAAAAATATAAAGATATGTAAATTACTAGGTAAGTAAATGATAGACATAGAAATATGCAGAAATACCACTAGATAGATGGACATAAACAAAGATTGTCACGATTAAATAAATCTATTAGATAATCAAACTTTTTTTAATTGTTTGTCTAAACAAGCTTTAATTTTTGTTTCTTATTTTATTTTAAAAATATATTTATTGACCTCATAAAATTTGTACAGATGAATACTAAATACACTTTACTATGGCTCGAATCTATTGCTGGCATTGGCTTCTTCCACCAAGGCTGACTTGGTCATGTGGGTGTCCTAGGTCTAGTAGATGTATGGCAGAGTCATTAACTGCACTAACAGGTTGATGTATAAGTAAGTGGCATTCCATTTTGTTGGTATTGTCCACCCCTTTTAAGGTCAGCTCTATAATGCTGACATATCAGTACTGGTATCCATGTGGTGTGAAATCATTGCCTCTCTTGCAGGATCCGGCATGTTGCATCATAGATTACTTCATTTACAATACATTATAATGTCAATAAATAAGGTCCAATATTCATGTAGAGTCCATGGGCCATCCTAGCAGATCCCATGTATTTGTAAATAAGAATCTAAAGGATAATATCTTGTCCTTGCTCTGAAGATCTTTAAGCTTGTTGAGAAATATAGCAGTAGGGTCCAGTGCTGGTTGTGTAAACTTTGTCCTGCATCTTGTGTACCAAAGAGTGTATGTCAGGAAGGTAGATAACCTGATAACCGTAAAGTCTCCAGAGGAGAGATAACCCCTGATGTCCAGGATTTTATCCACTGCTATAATGCAGTGTTGTGAGATGGCAAGTCTAATACTGTTATAGCCTGGATATATATTTATCAGATGATTAAAAGTCTCCTCTTCTCTAGAGCAGGCATGACAGATTGGGTCTATTCTATTTATAAACCACTTGAAGTGTAAGAATGTATTAGTTGAGATGGAGCCCATATTAACCTTGATCAGATAATCCAAAAGTTTGGGCTCCAGTAGCAGATATTTAAATATTGTGGTAATTCTATGATTGCTGCACCCTAGGTGAGTACACATGGCCTTATTTTCAGGATTCAGCAGGAAATGCACCTGCCAGATGCTAATTTTATTATTAAGCCCTGTGTTGAGTGCCTAATGTATAGAAATTGTTGCTTAATAATGGTGTCAAGCCATATGTCTTTTCTGGGGGGGGGAGGCCTGTCAGTAGGTATTACAGTTTCTATGATAGTTGATAGAGAAAATTGTTTTCCGATGTTTACCAAAAGTGAATGACCTTTTTGGAAATTAATTGCCTGTATTGAATGGAGACCCATACTGTTCTGTCTCCTGTGAAACTGAAGTCTGCGGATGCTAATTGCAGTTGTCCATCCTCTCCACAAGAGCTGACTGCAGAGCCTCTGAATTTGTAAACTGAATGATTTGGTAACTGTCATTATTGGCAAGTAGTAATTTATGCTCACCATGATCTTCATATTAATCAGTGCAATCTTCCCCTGTAGGGACAGGTATGTCCTTGACAGTGATTGAACCACCTTGGTGGCATTGTTTATGATGAATTTTTGTAGGCAGACAGACATAGCAGTCTGTGACTTGAAGATAGGGAACCCCAGAAAACTCTGAGGTTCCACTAAAAAATCTGATAGTATTTTCCTACCAGTGTTGATGCACCAGGATGATGATTGTAGGGTTGATGGATAACTTGTAACATTGAGTATATTTGGTAATGATGGAGGGAAGTGTCTTCAGATGTTTACAAGAAGGGAGGATCACAAGTATGTCATCCATGTATGCGAAAACCTTGATGTTCAAGACAGAAATAAAAACTTTTTATTTTTTTCTGACTTTGCCATTGAGGTCAAAGGATTAGACAAATTACTTGCACTTTTTACTCACTTTTACTTTAGAGTCTGAGGACACCAGTATACATTTATCAATTAATTATTTTTGCACACAAGCAATTATTAAAATTTAGACTCATTGAGTTAATTGTGAAGATATTTAAAGCTTCAAGCTTTCAGATCTAAATACTTATGACTGGCTTAGATATATAGAAAGAAAAGTAGAGAAAAGGGTGGTCACTCTTTTCTCGTAAAATCTTTGTCATGTGTTTAGGTTTGGTTATTATTTGGACAGCTATCATTGACATCTGATTGGCTGTCAGGTAAGTATTGTAATGAGCGCTGAGAGATTTGGCAGTATTTCAATTTATTTCAATTTTCAACTATCTGCTCTTTTAACCTTTTATTTATTAATTGTAAAATTTAATTCCATTTTTAATATTTTCTAAATTTTACTTCTTTATATTAATTTAGGTATAGATTCAGCAGCCATACTTTCATTTAAGCAAGTTTTTGAATTCTTTCTTCATAACAGTTTATACGTGCTTTGGATCAAATGTCTAAAAATGTTTTGCTTTTAATATTTGCTAATCACAGCTGTTATATCTGTTTACAGCACAAAAATGAATAACATAAATTAATATTTCTCAAATTATGTTTTTTTTTAGCTTTTGATAAAATTCTTGTTTAAGCATATATATATTTTATTTATTCTTATGTGTCATGCGTTTAATGTTTTATTCTTAAATTATTCTAGTCATGTATATAATGATTGATTTGTTTTAATTTTTTAATTATGCTCATGTAGTTGTAAAACCAATTTTAATATTTGCTAAATTCAATGTTTTTTGCCATGTATTATGCAATTACGTTCCCCCCCCCATTCTACATTAATATTTTGCCATCATATGTAAAATCAATTTTAATATTTGCTAAATTCAATGTTTTTTTGCCATGTATTATGCAATTACGTTTCCCCCCATTCTACATTAATATTTTGCCATCATATGTAAAATCAATTTTAATATTTGCTAAATTCAATGTTTTTTTGCCATGTATTATGCAATTATGTTTTCCCCCATTCTACATTAATATTTTGCCATCATATTTGAATTGTTTTTCTTTTGTAGAAATTTATGAAAACATTGTTAAATTTTTTTTTTTTTATCTTTTGACGTTAGCACTTGCTAATTATAGGTACTATTATTAGAGTGGATTTGAACCCAAACTTTCAAACTGCCTTTAGTCATTCCATTTATCTTATACAATCAATACACATCACACATAAATGTGAGAAAGATACAATACACATGACCACATACATGTAAGAAAGATAAATGATTTCCCATATGTTTTTGTGCTGAACCAGCACTCATCAGTTGGTTCTAATTATTATCTCTTACATATGTATAAATCTTCAAATGTTAATGGACAGGCTTCAATATTCTCAACTCTCCAACTCTTCATCCATCCATGTCATTGAAAATCTGATGATAGCATGTGCAAAACCCTTGTTTGGCCAATTTTTAGTGTCATACACATGTTGATTGTAAGTCTTCCTGAACCCTCACATGTAGGACCTTAAGCCCATTTAAATACACAGAGTTATAATTATTTATTTAGTGCACAGGAAGTATATGTAAATACTTTTAAGACAGGCTATAATCTGTATCAAATGCGCCTTGAAATTTATAATAGTCAAGCAATATCTTTATTTTGCTGATAGAGGAACCTCTCAAACCATGACACAAAATAGTGATTTTTATAAAGATAAGAGTGATGTCTTATATTTAAGCTAACTTTCCACTTATATAGACCAATCTGAAACATCTGGATTTGGGAGTGGGAAGCTGTTGTTCTCTTCACTATTTAAGTCCACTATTTCCTATACAAATTAACATTTGTGAAATCTTGCAATTTGCAACAAGTTAATATTACAATCTTTATACTGAAAATATATAAACTATTGTAGAGTTATAATTATTTATTAAGTGCCCAGGAAGTATACATAAATACTTTTAAGACAGGATATAACTTGTGTGGTTTAAAAAGTCCCTCTGTTGGCAAAATAAAGATATTGCTTGACTATTATAAATTTTAAAGTGCATTTGATGCAGGTTATAGTGTATCTTAAAAATATTTACTTATACTTCCTGTGCACTTAATAAATAATTATAACTCTACAATAGTTTATATATTTCCAGTATAAAGATTGTAATATTAACTTGCTGTAAATCACAAGATTTTGTGAATGTTAATTTGTATAAGACATAGTAGTCTCAAACTATGGAGAGGACAACAGCTTCACACTACCAAATCGAGATACTTCAGATTGGCCTATATAAATGGAAAGTTAGGTTAAAGATAAGATGCCATTCTTATCTTTATAAAAGTTATCTTGTGTCAAGGTGCATTTTATACAGGTTACAGCCTGTCTTAAAAGTATTTAATACACAGAAAAGATATGGGCAGATTACACACAAAATATGTATATTAGACTTTATCTTTGTCACATGTATGTGGTCATGAATATTGGTTGTATAAGATAAACTGAATGACTATAAGGAGCTTGGAAGTTGGAAGTCTGAGTTCAAATGTCCTCAAATTACATTTAGTTTAGGTAGTATACACTATACTTGTATTTAAACATTACATATTCAGCCAGAATTATGCCCATCCCTCTTCTGCATATTTAAATGGGCTTAAGGTTCTACATATTGAAACGTAAACCTTCCAATCTCTTTCCGTTTCACCATCAACCTAATGACCTACTTGTCTGAACTAATTTCGAACCTATTTTAAATGTAAAAATGTAATATATAAGTCGAGCAGGAAAACTTTGCTACAATGGCCGCTTGAATGGCATCATCCATTTACTTACGAAAACACGCTATAATTAGACAGGTTTGATAAAATTATAGCGGAGAAATGCTCATAAATTATTATAAAATGTTTTATAAATTTTCAGTCAATTTTTAATTATATTCGCTATAATATTCGTATGTGGATGGATAATTTAAACCTTGGAATAGCGGCAAAATGATTTATATATATATTTAAGTTAAAATAAAAAAGATATACTATAATGTAAAATGTTTTCTTTAAAATATATTTAATGGCTTTCTGATTTAATGTTTTACATAAATAATTGAAACTAAAGTATTTTCTTTAAATTTGCTTTTTTTAAACAAATAATTTGGTAAAAACAAATATGTTAAAAGTTATTTATTTCAGTAAAATAAAAATCCGTTTATAATTAAAAATGAGAATTTTGTGTAAACAAGAAATCAATTAGTGACGCACCCGGGTAAAAAGTAAAATCTAGTTTACTGATTGATTTTTGTTTGCACAAAAGACTTTATCATTAAATCAGAATACCGTTCCTTCTGCTAAGCTTTAACATTCTTTAACACCTAAAAAGGAATTTAATTAATGAAACTGAATCAAATTATATAATTTATATATTTTAATAATTTTAAGTAATTAAATGTAACACCTCGGAGACGTTATCTGTTGTAGAAATTGGATTATATTATTTTGTTTAATTAAAAGTCAATTGGTCCCGAGGCTAATGAAATTCCAAAAAGGTGTTAAAGCTTAGTCAGAATATATAAATAGGCCTTATTTTAAGCAGGAAGATATACCCCATCTTGCTTTTGAAGAGCTATTACTATCCAAGTTATAAATTGTTTAATTTTACCATGTCTGGCTAAAGTCAGGCACAATTTTGCTGCCGTTCCCGTGATGGAACGCCGAGTTCAATCCATCAAATGCCGAAGCAACAACCACACCAAATAAAAGATGTCATAAGCCACTAAAAGAACTTGTCTTTGTTCCAACACCATTTTAAATCGTCTCGCAACTGAATAAGAACATGCCATAAGCCGTCAAAAAACTCACCTTCGTTCCAGCTCGAATATCTCCAGTTCAGCTATAGGAGAACTGTTTTAATATTATTTAAAATCGCAGAGCTCTGTGTGAATTTCAACAACAATCATTATTTCTTCAAAATCAGGTTAGCTAACCATATTATTGTAATTTCTTTCTAAATTATTTTCCAAATAATATTGTAAATTCTCTAAAATGAAATACTTTTGCAAATTTCTTTATTAATTCAATATCGTAAACTCTGTCTAAATCGTATTTGAAATCTATAAATGAAATATTTTTGCTAAATTTCTTTGTTAATTAATATTTTGCTATATAATTTAATCACTGCAGTTATATTTTGCTTTTCTTTTGCTTATTGTTAATTATGCCTATGTTTCGAAACAGCGTGCATTTAATTACCAATATGTTTTTTTAAAAAGATATCATTTAAAATCTCCGGATTATTATTTATATAGCGTCATTTCGTGCGCTGTTTCGAAACCCAAATTCATATTTTTGTCATTTAGTAAATTAATTAATATAAATATAAAATGTGGCTTTTCAACCTTTATTTATTATGTTACTAAAGATTAAACTAGCCTGGAGTGCAATCATAAGTATATTATTTTAGTTAAGTATTTGTAAGTCCTCTATTAAATATACTTTTCCCCCTTTTAAAAATTTAGTAGTTATAGATAACTAAAGAGATTGAACGGGATAAAGTAAAGTTTGTATCTATATATTCCTGTCAGTAGCATATCGTATTTCTCATGCTACAGAAGAGTTGGCTCTTTTGATCAAGCTGATAAACTTGTGTTCATTTAATATGTGATATTTAATTCATAATATCCTTCGGCTTGGCGGATGTGAAACTTATTAATATTTTTCTTGTTGTGCTGTTTTATATATAAGATGGAGCCATGGCATTGCCAGCACATCTTCTCTTATAGGGTAGTGCAGTAGCAAAGTCTGAGCTATGGGCCAGATTAGCACGTAAGTCCCCCGCTTCTTATGAACCAAATAAAGGTTCCCTTTTGCAGCATGATGACCGGTTATTGGGTAAACCGTTGTTTGTCACAAAAACCCTAAAACTATTCTTCCATCCGCAGAGCCACTTTATTATTATATTTTACTTGTGCCTAGCATATTAGTAAAATCATTATAGCCAACTCTTCCCTCCCTAATATGCAGTCTTCGGTGTTGATCCGAAGCATTCTTGAAAACCCGTTCGATCTAAAGCTATCTGGGACGCTTTAAAAGCCCATAGTTAATATAAATTTATTATAATTAAGACATATTATTAAGCTCCACTCCAGACTGGGTTTGATTTCACGTACAAGAGCCACTCGAACTGATTATAAAAGGACATAACAAATAAGTTAATGTAGTGATTAGTTGTATAGCAGGATATTTGGCTCCATTAAATCATAGCCACCAACCTATTTGCCAACATCAATTATTGTTCAGATAGTCTAGAGAATGTTACTTAATAAATGAAATGCCTGTGTGCGTTTGCCAACAACAATTGTCAATAAATATATTTTAATTCATCATATATCAGTTTCTGTCTCATTATTAAATCAATCCAATTCACTAATTGCCCATAAGTATTCATTAGTAAAGCCCCTATTATTTAAATATGTTAGATTTTTTCTGTGGAATGTCTAGTATTTAAGTTGTTTATATATATGTTTAAGTCCATGAGTCTTATTGTTTTCTCCGATTTGCTAGTGGGCCGGATGAAGAATTAAATCTCGTGTGCTACCATTGTTATGTTATCCATTGGGTGTTAGATCTGGTGCTTGGAGAGTGGGTTCGAATCCAGGCTGGTCCCTGACCTAAATCTCGGGCTTGACTGGGTTTGAAGTACATTTTGTGAGTTCCAGCTCGTGTTAGATGGATAAGCATGTTTTGACTGGCACAATATGAGGGACCAGAATAACTTATGGTAAACATGGGTAGGATACTAAAAATTGGAAAAACGATGTTGAACATGACATCATCAGAGTTTCAGTGATATGAATGGCTAAAGAGTTGGAAAGTTGAGTAGATTGAAAACTGTCCATTAAAGTTTGAAGATTTGCTATCTTAATGTAAACTGAACATTGATTATATGTATGTATTGGAGATGATGATCTAGACCATCTGATGAGAGCTGGTTCAGCACGAAATACATATATTGGAAAATATTTATCTTTCTTACATATATATATGGTCATGTGTATTAGTTGTATAAGATAAACTGATTGACTAAAGGGAGCATGGAAATCTGGATTCAAATCTCACCAATTACATCTTGCTTAAGTATATATATATACTGTTCAAAAATGAACAATATAAAATAAATACTTTTTAACAAAATATCTGTTAGAGTTTATAGGTATTTTTGATTAAAAAAAGATAAAATTGTTTTGATTTTAATATTTTCTAATTGTAATCACACTTTGTTTGTTTTTTTTTAATTTTGAATGAAATATGAAATTTTTAATGCTAATTGTTCAAAATATGGGAACACATTCTTGGTACTTTTGATAAATGGTCTAAAATCTATTATCATTTCTTGCATCAGGGATGACCCAGTAGCTTTCCTTGTGGCAAAAATGTTCGAGAGCACGTCCTAAAATGGTATCCTACTATTTTTTAACACTTCAATGTAGCTTCTAGTTTATCTAAAAGTGATTTCTGGTTATAAAATGCAAGCAGAATGAAAGAATAGTTTGAAGGCTTTATAATTGTGAATAGTTGTTATATAAATTTGATATCTGTTTATGTACATACATTTGTACAATACAGTCATTAATTATTATGCATGCATGCACACACACATATATAAACACAAATACCCGCATGATTGTCACTGTGTGTGTCATGTCAATTATAATTTTATATATAGTGCTAATAGAATTAATGGTATTAATTAAGAATCCAACATTTTGGTTTCCAGGTGGAGTACAAAAGTGTTCCAGTTATTTTGACCATTATCTAAAAATTGCAATTTTTATCAAATCAAAAAAAAAATAAACTTATACATTTTAAACAACTTGCTGAATAAAAAAACCAAACAAATACCTTTAGAAATCAAAATATCAAACATATTAATAATTAGAAAATGATCTGGGGGGGGGGGAGGTAGTTGCATTGCATGACCATAATACCCCACTCCCTGAAACCAAAAAACAATGCTAAAGTATTTTACTTTTAAAATATGGCTAATTAATGTAAGAAAGGCAGCTGAAAAAAATTGTCTAAACTAATACAAGAAAAAATACGCTTAAGCTAAAATAATCTAACATTACAATTAATCAAAAACAACAATAGCAACAATAAATCCACATAAAAAGATTCCAATTTATTGTGCTTGAACTAATGCATTTTATTTTTAAAATATTGCAGTAATGATATGTTTTTAAATATGGTCGAATTAATGCAAGAAATGAAGCTGAAAGAAAAATTGCTAAACTATTGCAAGAAGAATTATGCTTAAGCTAAAGTAATCTATTATTATAATTAGCCAAAAAACAATAAATCTACGTAAAAATACAATTTATTGTATGTAAACTAACACACTTTACTTTTAAAATATGGCAGTGGCTATGTGTTTGACTAAATGTGAGAATGATAACTGGAAGAAAAATTGCATAAACATAAGGAGTGTGCTTAAGCTAAAATAATTCAATATTATAATTAGTCAAAAAATAATAATAATTTCACATAAAATATTCCAATTTATTGTGTGTAAACCAACACATTTTACTTTAAAATATGGTGGTAACCATATGGTAAGGTAAATGTAAAAATGAAGAGAAAAGAAAAATTTCAAAAACTAACATGAGGAAATGTGCTTAAGCTAAAATATTCTAATATAATACTGAGAGGTTTTCAATCAGACTGCAGACTTCTCCATTGGGTCCCCTACATTCCTCAAACTTACTAATGCTCAATTAATCTGCAAATTCAAAAGATGGGCCCTTGAGGAAAAATTCCCCAATTTCCTCCTCAAAATCAATCTTCACTCCCTTCCCACAAATCAATTTTTGTCAACCATAAGGGCTTCACCAAGTTCTCTTCTGTATGCCAGCTCTGTAAAACTGACAATGAAACCCTCCAGCACTTCATACTTAAATGTCCCTTTCTGCTTGGAGTGAGGCATCATCAACTCCTGTCTTTCCTTGCACAGGAATACCATCTTCAACCTCCAAGAATCCATAGAAACAGGGATTATTGCAACTATTAGATTATCAGTTTTCCTCATCTATGCACTCTAGTTGCTCCGATGTGCCATTATTTTTGACCATAAAGTACACTCAGTAAATCAAAAGCTATTGGACCTAATTCGCTCTCTCAAAATCAGAGATACCAAACTAGCCCCACCTCACTCCTCACAGACACTTGGGAAATCCTCCAACTCCCATCCTCTCAGCCTCTGTCATAGGATTCAATCATTCAAAGGTTTGTGATCCATGTGGTGCTTACTCAATGAAGACATGGATCTCGGACTGGCCTGGACTTCACACCATTTCCCCTTTCCACTTCCCATTCCCTTTTCACATGTATCCTTCCCCTCTTACCATGTTGCTTCTGAAATTTTAATTTATAATCACTCCCTTGTAAACCTTTTTCTAACTGAATTTGTATCTGTTTTTTTGATGAATAAACTTTCATCACTGAGAAAAAAAACAACAACACTAAATACAAATAAAATAGTTCCAATTTATTGGGTGTAAACTAACACATTTTACTTTTAAAATAAGGCAGAAACCACATACTTGGATTAACATATGAATGGTAGCTGAAAGAAAGATTCAATCACATAAGAAATGTTCTTAGGCCTTAAAATAAATACAGTAATGTCGATTACTGAACAGCAAGGGGGCCACTTTTAATTCACATAAAAACGTTCAAATTTATTCTGAAATATTAAAGCATTTTACTTTTAAAATTATGGCACAACAAGAGCACGTGCTGCAGTTAACATAAACATAGTGGTCAAAAAAAATTGCATAAATAAAGCATTTTAATTTTACACACACAAAAAAAGCAGATATTTTTCTTACTAGAAACTGAGTAATGGATGTGTCATTCTCACATGTATTTACAAAAGAAAAGAGAAAAGACCACCAGTATTAATATTTGACCATGATGTCACAGTTGACCAAAAGCAACAGTATGATCACATGATACATCAAGGTCTTTATGTCATTCTTGAAATTTAAAACCATCTATTTGTTGATTGGAAAGATAATTTTAATGTTAATAAATAGAAAAAAATATAGATAAAAGATTGAAATGGAGTTGGGCTGGTCATATTTCTAGAAGAGATGATAATAGATGGACAATTGAAATTTTAAACTGGATTCCAAGAGATTGTAAAAGACCCAGAAAGAGACCACATGTGAGATGGATGGATGAAATAAGAAAATGTGCAGGGGTGTTGTGGAGAAGAGAAGCTAAAGATCTGAGAAGATGGATTAAACTTGGAGAGACCTTCATCCTGCAGTGGATTGATAATGGTTGATGATGATGATGATGGATGGGTTTAAATTTCATGAGTCATATAAACACTGTGTCATGTTACCAAGTGTGAACTCTGCTGTTTTGAGTGACTACGATGTCATAAAAATGAACACTGCTAACTTTTTCTTATCGCCATTTTTTTTTGTAAGTATATATGAGAATGAAGCATGCAACATTACTTACTTTCTGGTAAGGAAAATTGTAAAACTACAATGCTTTAGTTTATGCATTTTTTCTTTTGACTGCTGTCCTTATGTTTAGTCAATCACATGGTTACCATCATATTTTAAAAGTAAAATGCATAAGTTTATACACAATAAATTGAAATATTTTTATGTGGATTTATTGTTTGTTTTCTTGGTTAATTATATTAGGTTATTTTAGCTTAAACACATTTTTTCTTGTGTTAGTTTAAGTAATTTTTCTGTTACTGCTGATCTTATGTTAATTCAAGCACATTATAAAAGTAAAATACCTAACAATAGTTTTTGATTAGGAGGGGAGTTGTTCACATGAACCTATTCACCTGGACATATTTGATATTTTGATTTGTAAAGGTGCTTGATTTTTTTTTGATTGAATATTGTTCTGTAAAATTTGTGCACTTATTTGATTGTGGCAGTTATGCAATCTTTTGGTCACATGATTTTTGCTTTTTTTCCACCCTGGTCATTTCCTATTATTAATATGTTTGATGCTTTGATTTCTAGAGGTAATTCATTTGTTTTTGATTGAACATAATTCTACAAAATGTGTGTGTATTTTTTATTTTTTCATGAAAATGGTGATTTTTTAGCTAATGAGCAAAGTAAAAAAAATCTTGTATCAATAATGCTGATATTATATGACTTTGCATATCATTTATTTGTGCCAATGGTGGTCTTGGGACGACCTTAGAAACAAAAATGGAGGATACAGATCATTGTAAAATAATACTGAATTAACTCTATGAAAATCATTCTAGTGATTTTATATATATAAAAAATTAGCTATAGATAGTCTAGCATGTATATTTCATTTCACATAATAAAGTGGATATGCTATTTGAGATAACAAGCAGTTATATATAATAAGTAAGGAAATGGTTTATTGTGGGAGTTCATAAATGGCAGTGCTTGAGGCGTGATTTCGGAACGGAAGGTCCAGATTCTACCAGTTTATGACCGCACTAATCTATAGTTTGTGCTTATTTTTATATTTAATATTGGAATGTTAAATTTGCCACTATTAATTTCACGTTTGTGATATTAATATATATGTATATGATATTATATATATATGTTTGTATTGGTTGTGAAAGAATTTTAGTATAATTTTGATGTTTTGGCTAGTGTTGTGGTGTTATAGGAATTTCTGTGTTATATGCCTGTGTGTATGCGAGACTTTTTTTGAAAAACTCCGCGTATACAATAAAAGATATTGGATTTTATGACATCAACTACTCTCATAACTTTTTTAAAAAAGGTTGGTAGATGTATTTTTCAATTGAAAATTTTAATATTGATTGAAGTTTTTCCTGTCTGAATACCTGATAAAAGCCCTTGACATTTCGACACGATCGCATTCATCTTTTTCAAAATTTAGGTCAAATAGATTTATAAAGATTTTTTGCTTCCTTACATTGCAAAAATGGTTTTTTTAAATCTTTTTTTTTTTTTTTTTAAGTTTTTTTTTTTTTTAAGTGTCATAGCATCGGCCGGGACGCGAACCCGCAACCCGGGCAACTGCCTGCAAGTGCAAGGCAGTCGCGCTGACCTCTCGACCACCAATGCAAGACAAGTTTTGTTTTTTCCTCCTATAATTTATACATTTCCCAGATAACATTTACTTAATTCAAACCGGGCACTCATGCGTAACAGCAATGAAACAGCTCGTAATGACAAAAGTAAATATTATTTGGAGGGAAAAATTTATTAAATGATTTCTTGGACTTCTGTTACTGGTTTTTAGAAATCAAAAAGAAGACAGAAATAGATTAAAAAAAATTACTTAACATCTTATAACCAAGCTTTCTAAATCTTGATCTAAAATTTTAAAGAAGATATGTGCTAATATATATTTTTTAAATATTTTTATAGAGAATTTTTATCAAGTATTTAGATAGAAAAGATTTCACTTGGTTTAATAATAACTCGTGGGTTTGCTTCTCCATATAAGTAAAGAAGAATCACGTGACGGATCAGGTCTTTTTTTGAAAAAGACTTGAGAGCAAACAGTTATACTAGATGAATAATTTTCAGCCATATCTAAAAGTTGATCAGTTTAAAATTCTACACACATAGATATATTTTATCCGTAAACACCAACATTTTTGTTCTTTTTTAACACACACGCATTTACGTTCACAAGTATATATATATATTTGTTTTTATAGATTAATTATCCAAAATTTTATCCCTACTGTTTATTGTTTTTTGTATACGTATATATTCTATAGTTATATTGATTATTTTAAATTTATAAGCAAATATATTTTTTCTTTTTTTTTAAAATATATATATCATAAAAACAAATCTTAAAATAGATTACGAAAAATATTTAAATACTTGGATTATTTTATTGATTATCGGTTTACTATACAATTTTCAAATTTGGTTTGCTGAGATATGATTATTTTGCTATATATGGGCTAGGAATAATATCTAGTTTAATAAATGATTATTAAAAGTTA
This sequence comes from Epiperipatus broadwayi, assembly GCA_028023455.1. Lineage (NCBI taxonomy): Eukaryota > Metazoa > Onychophora > Udeonychophora > Euonychophora > Peripatidae > Epiperipatus > Epiperipatus broadwayi. Next base: position 4,163,687 of record JAQFVV010000051.1, read on the forward strand.
TTAATATATTTCAATAAAGTAGTTTGTATCAAAGTTGTAAACAGAAAATTTGAAACCTATCAATTTAACTATAGTAATACGCAACTATATAAACTGCGCAAATGATAAATATATGTTTAAGAGATGTGATTTGGGCCAACATTAGAATAAGTGCTGGTCAACAAGACGTGCCAATCTGGGTATCATTTACCTTTTTCATAACTCTTCGATCATATGTTTCAGAATGTATGATAGAATAGATGTTTGAAATAAATTGTAGATACATATTAGTTTAAATATCAAATCACTTACAAACGTTAAGGAATTTTCAGCTTCACCCTTTATAACTTTTTGAATTCACTGTTTGAGATGCAGACCCTAAACATTTATTTCATTTCTTTTACAGAGGAAATAGCTGAAAATTTCTTAACATTTACAGATGATTTGATTATTTATTTCGCGTAGCGATATGCACTGGACATATTTTTATATTAGTTTAAAAATCTGATGATGGAATATTCAAACCCTTGTTGATGCCAATATTATTGTCATACTCATGTTGAGCTTAGTTCACTCTGACCCCTCATCTATATGACCTTAATCCGTCCATTTAAATACACAGGGGATAGGCAGAATTCAGGCTGAATGTATAGTATATCAATACTGGTATATTGTAAATACCAAACTTTAAGTTGTAATTAAAGAGGATTTAAATTCAGATTTTCAAGCTTTCTTCAGTTATTCACTCCATCTTATATAATCCAAATACATGATCACACTCACGTGAAAAAGACGAATGTTCTCCAATATGCATATTTCATGCTTAACCAGTGCTCATGTGTGTTTGTGGGAGATGAGGTTCTGGACCAACTGATGAGTGCTGGTTCAGCATGAAATATGCATATTGGAGATCATTTGTCTTTTTCACGTGTGTGTGATCATGTGTTTTGATTATATAAGATGGTGTGGATAGCTGAAGAAAGTTTGAAAGTCTGAGTTTAAATCCCCTTTAATTACTACTTAAAGTTCGGTATTTACAATATAATAGAATTGATTTAATATTCAGCATGAATTCTACACTTTCTTCTGTGTATTTAAATGAACATATTAAGGTCATATATATGAGGGGTCAGAGTAACTTAAGATCAACATAGGTATGACAACAATATTGACAACCACAAGGGTTTGTGCATTCCATAATCAGATTTTCATTATTACTTTAAGTGTCTCTAAAAAAATGTGTATATGAAATTAAATTATAACAAATGTTATATAGCATATTTGAAACAAGTGTATTTTAAATGTATCTATAGTGTGAAGAGAGATTGGTCTGACTTCTGCAATGAGGGATCATTGTGATAGAAATGAGGTAAATATGAAAGTTGCATTGTTAAAAATAAAACCCTTGCAAATATATATTCTATAGTTATATTCATTATTTTAAATTTATATGCAAATATTTTTCTGCCCTTTTTAAAAAAAATATATAATAATAGATCTTCAAATAGATTAAGGAAAATAATTAAAATACTTGGATTATTTTATTGATTATTGGTTTACTATACAATTTTCAAATTTAATCTGCTGATGTTTATTTTGTTTATATACTAGTGTTGCAATACCCCCTCCCCCCACACATACAGAATTTGCATGCATTTATAGAACAATGTCTTAAAGGAAATTTATATATATAAATTATAACTTTTTGGGCTGTAGCGTGTATTATTTTCCATTAAACACCAATATTTTGATGGACTAGCAACCACGATTATCAAGGTTAACTTTTGAAAGAAAAACTGGTAGATCTTAAAAAATAACGTGACTGTGTCTGTGTGCGAGATGAGAAATGAGTTTCAAGTTCAGCATTCACAATATGAGGCTTATCAAAATGTTTATTTCCCTCAGTATTTTTACCTATTAATTTTAAGTTAATATTAGATAAAATGAGAGTTTTCCACATAGCTGGAATACGTTGTGCTTCATCAGCTCTATTTAAACCAGTAGGTCTCTAATATTTCAATTGACTCTCTCATGGTTCTTAAATCATATCTTTCCAAATTAGCAAGTATTTTCGTATTGTCAAAATTAGGTTTGTGACCAGTTTCTAAATAATGGGAAGTAAAAACTGATGTGCTAATTTTTTGATGAAAAGCATTTCTATGTTCCTTAATTTATCTACATCATATAACCGTAAAAACATTAAATATAATATATATATATATATATATATATATATATATATATATATATATATATATATATATATATATACACATTTTAAAAATTGGTTTTTGTTTTTGCATTGATGTATCTCTAGTTCTCTTTTCTAAATAAGGCTAACTATGTTCTTTTTGCTAGATCATCTACATGTCTTTCTTCCACATGTTTTATTTTCCATATTTATTATAGTATCTTCCAGTCTATACTTTAAAATATTTCAGTTTTAGTGGCATGATTAGCCAGATAAAATTCAGTCTATAGATTTGTATTTTAATTTACATGGCCAAATTACTTACTTAACCTTTCATCACATATATGTGCACCTGGGTATAAAACCATATTGATTGATTATTAATTATTAAAAAATATAAAAAAATCTGTAAAGATTCCAACCAGGACATAGAATATGTAATGGCTTTATTAATTTCTTCAGTTCTACCATTGCAACCATAGATTCAGCAGTGTAGTCCAGCACTACACAACCCTTTTGCACTTAAGAGCACATTCTATAATGCCGGTCAGATGGCGGGCATTATTTATTTTTTCAATGTAAATTTATAGTTGGATATTGTTAATAATACACATAATGTACATTTTATAATATTTGAATATTTGTTATTTGGTCTGCCACAGACATATATTTCTACACATAAGTTGATCAGAAGTTTCATTTATAACATTAATTTAATTTTTCTAGTATATAGCATAAATATTTGTTATTTGGTCTGCCACAGACATATATTTCTACAGATAAATTGATCAGAAGTTTTCTAATTTAGTTAGTTATAGTTATATGTAATAGCTCAGCATTTCTAATTCTTCCAGGTATACTTATTTGTATATCAGCAATATAAATAGTTATAAGTATTCATTTTTATTTTATTTTAATTCTGATGTATCTGCATATAAGAAGTTAATCATTTATGATTTACCTTATTAAAAATGCCTTTTGATTATAGATATTTAAGACATTTACATATTTATAATTTATCACCAATAAAACATATTTTCACATAGCTATAATTATTTATAATTTATTTTAAGAAAGACATTTTTTTATTTTTTATAAACACATAAGTATTGAATATTTCATGAAATTGTTACCATCATTTTATCCAGTTTGTTCCTTCATTTCAGGTTACTACTGCATTTCAAAAAGAGGTCGGTTTATTTGAGTTGAATGACATTATTTACTTTCCATAATGTTCACTCAGGTGAGTCTTGGAGATTCATGGCTATGGACAAAGAGAGGAAGCTATTATGATTAGCTTTCCATCTTTATGATTTCCTTATTAATACTTTCTTTTTTCATCATTAGCAAGGTGGCTGTAAATATTATATTCCAAGGTGACTAAAACCAGTTGTCAACTAAACAGTTAAGCAACACTTAGATAAAAAATTTTAACTTTTTTAACTCTTTCACTTTTCTTACTTTTTAACTCCTTTAAAAAATCTCTTTTGAACTTCAAATTCAACTATTTATACCCTGATCTCTCGATTGATTCAGCAGCACTCCCACTATATCTGATTTGTTACACAGCTTTCATTTAAGCCCGAGTGCTTTTCTCTTCTTAAGGATTGGGCCACTACTTTTAGTGGGATAGATAAGAAATCATGAGGATTAAGCCATGTTTTTCAATTTGATAACTTTGCCTCAAGCGAATATTATATTTTGTACAACAACATCATTTCAAAATTTAAAATGTAATATTTTAATAAATGCCAGTTTTAAGTAAATACTTAGAGATGTATTTATATCATAATTTAAAATTATAAAATCAATAATGTTGGTTTATCTTTTTTTTCTCAATTATAGAAAATAATGATTTTCTTCTAACTTAAAACTTTTTTCTTTATTTTTTTTTTTAAAAATAGGATCAACTTCTTATTTTAAAATAAATTTATTAAACATAGTAACATAGTAATATACAGTTAAACTTTATAAAAAAGTACATAGCATGCAGAATGAAACTTGAAAAAGTCAATGCAGAAAAAAGGGTATCTTAATAAGATTAAGAGGAAAATAAAACTTTCACCCAAATATCATCATGTAGACTCAGGCAAAAGCAGAGAGTCTCGCTGCTTGTCTTGGTCAAGAAGCTTGATAAATACACTTAGAGCTGAGTCCTGAGAATGACCAAAGATGAGCCTGCAATGCGTCAACCATAAAGAAAATGTTATAAAGATAGATAATCTTATTGCTGCAAATGATCCCTTCTTGAGAGTATTATAAACATAAAGAGAATCCCTAAAATCCAGAGACATTCACAACAATAAAGTCCCTAATCGACTTAAGAGCAGGACAAATATAGAAAATATGGAGTATTGTCTCATCATATAATCTACACAACTGACACTGAGATGAAATCCTAATGAAGCCTCTACTGGTCACTAAAAAATAACTTGTTGGGAGAGCATTTAAATTCAGTTTAAATACAAAATCAACATGTCTTGCTTCAATGAAAAGAAGTTTCATTTTATGCAAGAGAACTTTATTTGAAACACCTAATGAAGTCAAAAGAGGAGTATAATGTGGAAATTTTAATTTATAAACATCCCAGAATGTCAATTTCTCATCAAGTGCAACTTGAACTGAGGGTATCACCTTAATAACTGACTTCCATAAATCAGCAATCCAATAACTTGAAAATGGAGGTGGCGTATCTGTAAGATCAGTAATGAAAGGAAGCAATAACTGAGCAAGCTTTAGACAAGTCACACGAAAAGATATAGATCTCTGGAGATATAGAATTGAGACCGAGTGCAAACCTAGACATTTAAAAGCTTTGGCATTTGAATTTTAGCAATACTGATGGCTACGACCTTGTTTTCCAAAATAATTTTGAACAAAGTGAATTTATAGCTTTCTCAAAATGCTTTGTTGACCTAATAATTGGTAAATAATAACTAAGCCTTGAATAGACCAAAGAGTTCAAGAGTTTAACCTTACCCATAAGAAAAATGTTTATATTGACAAGGGATACAACTATCCTTTTTGTTTTATCAAAAATAATACTTTGAATCTGCCTTGTAATTACTGAACGAGATAAAACTATTGGAAAGCCAAGGAAAGACTGAGGCTTGGCTGTGAAAGTTGAAATAATTGACAAACCAGATTTAACTTTCCACATTGTGGATTTTGTAACATTAATATGAAGATTAAAAGTATTAGAAAAAGAGTCCAATATTTGCTATAAAGCTGGAAAAAAAGATTTATCAGGAAGAAAGACAGAGACATCATCAACATAAGAAATATGATGAATAGTCTGTTTAAGAGCAGGAATATAGATACAAGGCAGTTTAGATTCTATCTGTAAAAGTAATGGGATTTAAATATGTAATAAAACATAATGTGGCAAGAGGAGATCACTGTGGCACTTAGAGATGTGGACAAAAACCATCTGCAAGTTTACCATCCAATGAAGTAAAGATGGACCTGTTAAGTAGAAGATTGGCTATAATACGGATGTACGGAGTAGGAACCTGATAATTCCGAAGAGTCTGAAACAAAACAGAATGCAGAACATAATCAAAGGCTGATGTGAAGTCCAGATGAATAACCACATGTTTTGATTTATTATGACATCTAATATACTCAATAATAAAAAGAAAAAGCTGAACAGTTTCAGTTGTTGAATGACCCTTCTTTGCAAATTGAAATTTTGATAAATGAAGATAAATATTATTTTGTATATGATCTTTAACAATAGATTCAATAATCTTTATTAAAAGAGGTGTCCTAGAAATAGGATGAATATTAGATAATGGAGAAGGAGTTAATTTCTTCTTAAGAAAAGGGACCATTGCCACCGGATAGAGATCAGGAATATTCACAAAATCATTAGCTTGGATCAACTTCTTTCATATACATTTGCCTTTTTTTAGGTGGAAGGGTAAAATGAATCTTAGAATACACACATGAAACAGAGTTTGTTTCAATATATATATATATATATATATATATATATATATATATATATATATATATATATATATATATATATATATATATATATATATATATATATATATATATATGCATAAAAGCAAGAAACTGTAAAAGTTTTAGTGGTTTCCTGAATGTTTGTGGTGATGGTGTTTTAGTTGTATTTTTATATTGGACTATTTCCACCATCTAATATGAGTATTGAATGTCTTTAGAAAAATTTAACTTTATTTAAATATTCCAAGTACATTTATCTTTTAGTAATAGCACATCAAACAGGTTAGTATGTGCACAACATTTTGACAGATATTATTTCCCCCTTTTCTTCAGATGTTGCTGGACTGACCAGTGACAGTACTAGCATGGTTAGAGCATTACCTTAAAATTCAATATTCAAGAATCTAAGGATCCCAATTTGATTCCCATGCTAGTACTGTCACTGCTCAGGTCAGAAATTCCTGAAGAAGAGGGGAAAATAATATCTCTCAAAACATTGTGCATATACTAACCTGGGTGCTATTATTAACAGTTGAATGTATTTGGAATATTTAAATAAAGTTAAAATTTTCTAAAGACATTCAATATTCATATTAGATGATAGAAATAGTCCAAAGTAAAAATACAACATAAAAGTTTTATAATTTTTTACTTATCTGAAGTAGTTCTGTCTAATCTAATTTCATACATGCTATCAAGCATATGTTGTTATGCAAATTTTTTACAAATAAGAATGCATAATGAAACAGTATTTAGAATGGATTAAAATTGCTTTATGTATTAACAATTAGTGTTACATTTCATAATTTGTATGTATCAAATTATTATTAATAAGTTTATTTATTTACTCACCATATGGATTTTTTTAGTAAGGTTAATAACAATTAATAAAATATTGTATATATTTAAATTAAAAGAAAGATTTGTTAGTGACTTTAGTAAGACCTTCAATTTTGCCTTTAGCCATTAGTCCATATCCTTTCTGTCGATGAACATTTTCATTGTTCTCCCTAGTGATAATTCGAGTAAACATTCAGTCTTTGATTTAAGACAATTCACAACAGGTTCAGGTTCATCAAATATCTATTGGTTTTATTACTCTGATGTTAAACGGATACTGTAAAATAGAAAATTTCAATTCTATTCTAATGATGTTTTTTTCATTTTAAAATTCTTTATCAGTGTGAGTGATTAAAGATAAACTTGTTCTCAGCACCCTCTTTCTGGCTTAACCCCAGCCTGATCTATAGGTAGATAGGTCTGAACTATTGCAAAATTTTAGTTAATATATTTCATTCAAAAAAACTTATAGAGACTGCTTCTGATATTGAGTAATACTTTTTTTAATGATTTCTGGTATTATTTGAATATAAAACAATTATAATTTTGCTTTTATGACAATTTTTTAGAATAGTTTCTATATGAATAATGTATTGTATAATTTTGTCAATTATTTTAGAGAAAGATTTTAACCATTATCATATGCACCTTGAACATTTATAATAGTCAAACAATGTTGTTGTTTTTTACTATAAAGGGGTCTCTTAAACCTTGACATAAAATAGTGATCTTATAAAGATAAGAATGATCATCTTATCTTTAAATTAAATTTCCACTTATATAATGCCATTATGTTGTGTTGAGGTTTGAGAAGTCTCTCTATATTCAAAAAACAACATCATTTGACTATTATAAAAAGTCAATGTGCATATAATAATGGCCGAAGTGTTTCTCCAAAGTATTTAATGTTTCTTATGTACTTAATAAATAATTACAACCTTACAATTTTGTCAATTACTATTTGACTTTATGTGATGTATTGATTAGAAATTCTGCATGTATATCATTTGGTCATGGAGTCTTTACTAGTTTAAGCCAATTCAGAGTGCATTTATTTCACCAATGTCAAATTTTGTTGCTTTGATACTAGAGGAACATTGCATAAAAGAAGCTTGCAAATTTGGTCTAATGTTTTTTTATTCTAAAATTTTGAGAATTACATGTCTGACATATAATGGTCTGGCACATATGATTAGAAATCTCATTAGCAAAGATAGTGTAATAGTTCTTTTTGAAATACTTTCACATACAATAAGTTTATAACGGTATTTTAACTAGAACTTGTAAAATTTTACATTTCCATACTTTTTTTTCGCATTTTTCTGTCATCATCTGATGATTTTACAAATTTGTCATAAATTTCCAAATAGTTGCTAAGTAAAAATTGACTACAAAGGACACTTCTGGTTTTATTCCAACCTGGAATAGAATACTTTTAATATCCATAAGAAAGGGATACTTTGATAGTTATTATGTCAAAAGGAATTGGATGAATTTATTAACATTATCTATAAAATGTCGAGTATATTGTCTCCAGTTAGTTTTTCTTGACTATTTATTGAAACAGAGTAACTTTCAACTACAGGGAAGTAGATTCCAAGAATGATCAGATTTGATTTGTGGTGATAATGAGAGAAATTATTCAATATCACCAATTAATTTTTGTTAAAAAAAACATAAAACATTGTATTTCCTGTTTCACATCTGATTTTCCTTGTGTGTCATCATTAATTAAGTGCATGTTGTTTAAATTTATTTCATTTAAATATTACTGATGTCATTAATCCTCGATTATATATCTTTAAGATGATTATGACAATTTACATAACCTATAAACATAGAAGGTAAAGGAAGATCTGCTGATAATCACATGACTATTATTTTGATATAAAACTATCTACGTAAAAGTTAATTAATATTTATTTTTATAAAGCACAAACAGTATTAAAATTAAATTGAGAGACTGCAAAAGTCTCGTGCTCATCACTATCTGACAGCCAATCAGTGAGTTAAGTGGGAAGATATTTAATATTCATGCTTTCAGATCTAAATACTTTAGACTGGCTTGGATATATAGAAAAACAAGTAAAGAATAGGGTGGACCACCATATTCTTGTTAAATTCTCTGTCTTGTATTTACGATCTGATTGGCTGTCAGATAGTGATGAGCGCGAGAGTTTTGCCGTCTCTCAATTTAATTTCAATACTGTTTGTGCTTTATAAAAATAAATATTATTTACATACGTTACTGAATGTTATAACATCTAAAAACTACTGCGTAGTAAATCGTAGGATTTCATGCTGTATGTTTGTAATTTAAACTCAGTGAGTTAAGTGTGAAGATATTTAATATTCACGCTTTCAGATCTAAGTACTTTAAACTGGCTTGGATATATAGAAAGACAAGTAAAGAATAGGGTGGACCACCATATTCTTGTTAAATTCTCTGTCTTGTATTTATGATCTGATTGGCTATCAGATAGTGATGAGTGCGAGAGTTTTGCAGTCTCTCAATTTAATTTAAATGTTAATTGCAGGACCATTTGAAGTATCTATAGTAAAAGTTCTTTATCTTATAAATAAAACAAAAGTAATCATATTTTGAATAGAGTGCATTCTATCATTAGACAATGTAAATTCAAAAAATTTTAAAAATACATATTATTAAAAAATAATGGATTACCAGAAGTGTAATTATATCAACATTGCATAAATCAATTAATTTGTAGAGGATTTTTATTTTAATTCTGTTATTCCATCAATGTTAAATTGAAGTGATTTTATCATGTTCTTTAGATTAAGAGATTGACTTACAGGAGGTATATCTGGTACTTGAAATGTTCCAAGGATTGCCAAAATCCATGTAGATGTTATATAATTTGAGAGCCTAGACACCATATTGTCTGCAGTTCTGACCCATTTATGCTCCTGTAGTATTAATAAAAATGAAATTGATATTAATAGTTTTATCATGTAATTTTATAATTTGCTATCTTTAATCAGGATTTTGTTAAGATTTTCATGAGGAAACATTCATTTCACAAGCCAATTCTTGCTTTTTTCAGGATGAAATGCAAATCACTTCCATCCATGTACTCCATTATTATCTCTCTTTGTAGTCATTACTAAAATTTTACCTATTTATATTATATTACAGCAGTTGCACCATATTGTGATATGTCTTTGAAATAAATATATGAGAAAAATAGTTAGTGGTCAAAGTAATTTATTTCTTGTTTAATATGAAAAATAATAGAAAAATCAATATTCTTTTGGTAGCTTAAATAATGGTAACCTATATAACATTTGTATGTAGATTATATTAGAATTGTAAATATAATTAATTGTGGATGAACTGCACATGCAGAAAACTCATTATTATTTTTATTACCGTAGACGTATAAGTAAAATCAAGCACACACACAGTTCTATTGAGGGAGTATTGGTATATAAAAGTATTCATAGTTCTCCTTTATCCCCTTTACATTGTTATTATTTCCCCCAGATTTTTTTATAATTATCATAGTGGTTACTATGATTTTTATCAGATTTTGAGATTAATAATCTGTTAGATGTTGAAAATATGTTTTTTATATACTTAAAAGATGTACTAAATTATAAAATATTAAATGTGTCATAAGTCTAACATGGCATAAAAAAATAATAAAGATAAAAATATATAATAATTAATCATAAAATAAAAATTGAAATTAGGATTTGGACTTTTATAAAATTATTAATTTAAACGTTATTCATAAATTGTAAACTTTGATATATTGGTTTTAAAATAAACAATTTTTAAATTTTTTTTTTGGGAAAAAGAAAGATCTAAATCTTAGATAGAAGATAATCATTGGGAAAGTCCTTCTTTCTTAACAAAATAAATATTAGATTTAAAATTAATATTTATTAAGTTATGTATTTAATAACATTGAAAAAGAATACACTTCTAAAAAATTGCTAACAGACTTTATTTAATCATTGCATAACATATATCAGGGTTTGGTAAACTATCTAACATAAAAAGCCATTTTATTTAAATATTCCATCCCCATAAAAGAGCTGCAAGGAAAGGGGTGAAAAATAAGTTCATAACAACTATGAATTTTTTTAATAATCTCCATAGTTCCTCTTTCTTTTTTATTCTTCATATAAATAAAGATACAATAAAAGACAAGTGATCCCCAAGATGCATTTAATCCTGAAAAGCACTCATCTATTAGCCCAGGTCACCAGTTCTCATATATATCTTTATTACATAAAAAGTATTTATCTATGGCGAATTGTCACATCTTTACTTACAATCACCAAACTTGCTCCACTCACAATCTCGACTTGGTACATTTTTGATAAACCTAACTATGTTTATTATTAATCATTTATTAAATTAGAGTTGGCTGCGGATATATTTGAACATTTACTTTAGTAATAGAACATAATAGAATCTTTACATCTCCTAATAAATTTTTTTTTAAAAAGTCAACAAACAAAACAATAAAATCATTGTGATAAAATGATTTATTTACAAATTTCTAATATTTAAATTTTAATCCTATACAATAATTACAATTCTATTATAAGGCTGAGTTTAAGATATAACATTATAATGCACATTTTTCCTCTATTAGAGTCATCAAAATATTTATTTACAAATTACTTGAATTTATGTTTATCATGATAAAATGAGCCATGAGATTGGCATCAAAGATTCTATGCAGCTTATAACCCACAATTTGCTGACCAGTGACATATATATATATATATATATGTGTGTGTGTGTGTGTGTGTGTCTGTGTGTAGTATATATCCTTATACAGAAATTTCTTTTACAAAGTAATATGAAAAATAAATCATACAATATAATTTTACATCGAGATAATTCATTTCAATATAACAAAAATATAATTATGAATATTATATATAACTGAATGCATAGATGAATTTTCTTACTGCTATTTCTTTTGTAAAAAGTGACGTCTTAAAATATAAGCTTAACAAAACAATTGCAGATACTGTGGTATTGGAGCTACGACATGAAGAATTATAATCGTTTAATCATTAAATTAATTAGGTTATTAAATCAAAAACATATTTAAAATCTACATTAAAAAAAAAATTTAACAAAAAAAATACTAAAAGCATTAATGTAAAGAATAGTTAAAATGCGTGTTTAAATCAAATTGAGTGTGTTTGCACGGGTATATTCTGCATAATCTATTTTAATACATTGTACAGGCTTACACCTGCATTTATATATGTAATATATGCGGAATTCGAACTCAGACTTTCACACGACCTACAACTCTCAGTGCCATCTTATATTGCTGACTCACCTGATCACACACATGTTGAAAAGATAAATACTGTAATCACCAATATATGTATTTCGTGCTAAACCAGCACTCATTAAAGTATGAAGATTGGTTATCTTAATATAAAGCTGAGTACTAATTGTATATATGTGTGGAGATGGTAATCTGAACCAACTGATGAGTGCTGGTTCAGCACGAAATACATGTATGGTGATTATTTATCTTTTCAATATGTGTGTGATCAGGTGAGTCAGTAATATAAGATGGCACTGAGAGTTGTAGATCGTGTGAAAGTCTGAGTTCGAATCCCGCATATATTACATATATAAATGCAGGTGTAAGCCTGTACAATGTATTAAAATAGATTATGCAGAATATGCACGTGCAAGCACACATTCAATTTGATTTAACCACGCATTTTAACTATTCTTTACATTAATGCTTTTCGTATTTTTTTTTGTTAAATTATTTTTTTTAAATGTAGATTTTAAAATATGTTTTTGATTTAATAACCTAATTAATTTAATGATTAAAGAATTATAATTCTTCATGTCGCAGCTCTAATACCACAGTACCCAATTGCAAAAGAATAAATAAAAAAAACTATAGCTAAAACCATCATTTAAAAAATACTATGAAATATGTATAGCACATCAATTTTTCAGTGATTTCTTATGGTTAAACAGATAACCTCACTGATTTGGTTTCCAAATGCCGATCGACCATTAACAGGAAGTGGAACAGCTAAAATTAAAGAGTGTGTTATAACAAAAAAGAAGCAAATATTAAATAATTGTTTATGATAATGTTTTTGTCTTTATTAAAATATTTAATAATAACATTTTTATTCATAATGCATGCATATATAATAAAATTTAATATGCACACATGTGATTATGTATAAACCAGATACAATAACAAATCAGCAAAATACACAGTACTTTTTTGATTTATTATTTTTGCTTCGCTAATATTAATTAATATATAGGGTATATGAGCACAGACTTTTACATGACCCACCACTCAATCTCATAACACTAATACAGTTGAACACATATATGTCGACAAGATAAATAATAACCAATATACATATTTCATGCTAAACCAGCAATCATCAGTTGGTTCAGATTATCATTTCTACCCATATATGCAATAAGTGCTCAGATATATATTAAGGTAGCCAATCCTCATACTTTAATAGACATGCTTCAGTCCACTCCACACTCCAACTCTTCAACCATCCACCTAATTAAAAATATAATGATGGAACGCTCAAAGATCACCCTGAGGCTGAGATTCTCATTACACTCATGTTAACCTAAAGTCAATCTGACCCCTCATGTACAGAAGATAATCCACATGGTCAGACATCTCTACTATGTAATAACTGAAATACAGGCTTATTATATATCTGTATCAATATATGTAATATTAGAGTATATGAGCACAAACTCATTACATTTTTTTTTGTTTTATTTCTGATGTTTACAACATCTTCCAATTGTAATATGGGTCACTCACTATTAATGGTAAACATTTTATTAGTCAAGTTTTAGATTTAAGTTACTTTTATTTTATATTTTTCAATAAATAGCAGGTGAAAATATTTATAAGATACAAACACTCAATGAATCTCTGTTGGAGATATACTAGTATTGGGGCTAAATCCAACTAGGAAATTTTGGAGATGAAGTTACGACGAAGTTGATCAACAATCGGTAGGTAGAGCACTAAATGTAAATGACACTGTTATCAAGGGGTCCGAGCAAATAATGAATCTTAAAGAACTGTTATTATCTATCAATAAATATTGTACTTTAAAATTTAAAGTTTCCCATTTTCTCTTCAAATTTTTATAGCAATTTTTTTTTAATATAGTTAACAGTTATTATTTTTTTTTTATATGTCAAATGCGTTGATTGAGAAGCATACCCGGGCCGGTTGCTTGGAAGGCAGCTATGCTAACCACTAAGCCACCAACGCTTTGCAATAGTTATTATTTATACTGCATAAACTTGATAGTGTGGTTTACGCATATTGTTATTAAATTATGTCATTTTAATATCTAAGTGCAATTTAAAAAATATCTTTTTATGTTAACTTTTTAAGCATTGTTTAAATTATTTTTTTGTGTTTATATATTTATGCTATTTTGGAAAAAAAAAAGTAAAAACTTTTAACAGAGAGAAAACAGGGTTTACCTCTAGGCTGTTTTCAGCACTCTATTATTAAAGACAACTTTACAATCTCTAGAGTAAAATTTTGGTAAAGATTAAACATTAATTATTATTCGTTTTGCAAAATATTTTTGAAATAACTTTTATGGCAAACAATTAATTCTACTGTTTCCTGAAGCTTATAAAAACAAACAAGTTTTATTAAGAAACCAATTATATTAAGCAATTATATATATAAAATTAAAAGTATTAATAAAATGAATTCATATTCATTGTCAAATAAATAACCAAGTTATTTATGATAGAGAATTAATTTAATATACCTCCTAGAACTAATGTATAATACAAGTGTAAGTCAGTTGTGGATGTAGTATAAAAAATGCCATTAAATAAAAAAAAGAACGGGAAAAAATGTTGTCTTCTTGAGACTGATAATGTAGCCAAAAGTGCTACAAAATCAAATGGCATACATTCTTGTTAAGAAAAATTAAAAGTCCTGATAATTATTCTAAATTATTAATATTCTGTTTAAATATATTCAGTGCATACTAGAGAACAGATAACCATCTCTTTCCAAGTTGCCTGTGGTGCCATCTCTAAATCAATGTATGTGTTCCCATTGTTATACACATTAGCTAGCTATTCATGACAAAAGTTGTAGCATGTCTAGTTTACCAATTTCATCATTAAATATGACTATTTGTCTTGTATCACCATAGATAATCTTTAATGCTTTCCACGATATCACAAAATCCTGTGGACCACATAATATTCATGATGCATGACTTTCTTGCCATTTACAGTTTAAAACATTTCAAAGGTTTCATTAGCTTTTTTACCCAATTTAAAACAAAATTTAATGTTAGCATGTTGTTCCTTACTGGTTAAGGTATAAAGTATGTTAACACAATCATATCATAATTCATGATCCAGAAATATTAGCATCTTAAAATATTTGTGGTAAATAGATAAATTATGTTGCTATGTAACCTAACACATTCAGGGGTTCAGAGATTTTCATGCGGGCAGTTTGAAAAGAGAACCTGCACCAAGAGAATCTATCACCAGTCACTTCTTTCTTGGGACACATTATATATGTCTTAGTATTCCGACCCCATTAGCTTGCAAAATAATAATTATTATATAAAATAATGCCCATTAAATTATTTTCATTAAGTTCCATCAAATATAAATAGAGAAATGATGAGCCCAAACCTCACTCAGTTAATGATTTAGCATTGATTCATTCAATAGATGAACAATATACACCAATTTATAATCTGTATCTAGTACTAAATACTGTTTTTCTATTTAAACTACAAAAACAATAGAAGACACTTTTTGGCAGAAGAACACACTGAAACAAAAGACCATTTTTGAAACTGATGTTTTTTAATAAACTGCTATTTTTAAGTAAAATAAGCATAATGATAAAAAATACTCCCATGGCTACAACTTCCAGGAATAGAACTTATATAACGGCATTATTTGTATAACAAAACACTCCCATGTCGCTGGAAAAAGTATTTTATTCCTTCTTTGGCCAGAATACTTGTATTTTAAGCACGCATGTGCACTCCTGGTTTAAACATGTTATTTTAGTTATTTCAAGTCTTATATATATGCATGTACTCTAATATCGAATTCTTGCACAATATCCTCATTATAAGAATAATATATAAAAAAAATATAACATTACTAATTATTATTATTATTAAATAGGCAAAACTCTCCATACAGTAGTGCCACTCTGTGGATTCCAGAAGGCTTATGCATAAAATCCCCATCTAGTGCCTACTCATCCAATATCCCCAGACTAGTTTCTGGCTTGTGGCCTTCATCATTGATTACTCTGGTTGGCACAGGATGGCACTACTGTATGGAAAATTTTGCCTGTTTAATAACAGTTATGGGCTAGCATTAAGAGATGGTGATCATGTGATATTATTATTGTTATTATTATAATATAAATATAATCATAACTGTAGTTCAAATTATACAGTTATTTTATAGTAGTAAATAGCTTGAAAGAAAATCATTCTTCTTTCGATATTGAATATTATGGTATTATTTCTGGTATGATTCTTTGAATAATTATTCTGTATTTCCAGTGTCCATTGGCCTCTCAGGATACAAAAGCAGGCAGTTTGGATTTCAGTCCTTCATTTTCACATTAAGGCAGAAGCATTATTTGAATACTCTATTGAAAGTTTATTTTTTCATATAATTTTAGTATTTTTAGCAAATCCAATGCAAATTTGTTCAGCTTATATTATTTCTGTCTTATAATATGCAGATACAGCTGGTTTAAGTACTTTATTCTAAATAGAAGGACCTGAAACAAATTTTAGAAATGAATGCACCAATGGGCTGCATATATTTTGATGATTTTTTTCTTTTTAAAACTATAATGATTTTCAATATCTATCTAAGTATTTGCATGCAGTATTATTCTACTTTATTATATATATGCCAATCGTTTTAAATTTTTCTCAGAAAAAAGTAATTCAATATAATTAATACATACAACACGTATTCTAAGAAATGCTGGTCAATGATATTCATACAACCAACAAGAAAGAATTCTGCACCCTTTATCAAAAAGTGGCTGATTTAAATAAATTCATTTACATCTTATAATCAAATTTCATGTAAATCACTGCTTTTGTAATTCTTCTATAAATCTCTCAATCCTTTTGGTTAACAATAGCTATGAATATGATTGTCAGTTAATCAAAAATAAATAAACTCAGCATACTATATTGATATATTTAACATTTTCATTTTACAGTATAAAATAAGACATTCAAATCATTTTTATCTTGGATTGTCCACATCCCCAGACCGTAGATGTCTAAAAGGTTCAGATCTTCTTCTTGACAATTAACTTTTAGATAAATGCTTAGCATGAGTTGGTGTTTTAAATCTAATGTCCCAACTCCTCACTGAAGAGACCCATAGGTCGAAACCGGTCTGGGGACAATCCAAGATAAAAATGATTTGAATGTCTTCTCTTGTAGTAGCATTTATCATAAAATAAAAAAAAAGCTTGTTTAGAGCTTATTAGCATGCTCTTAATTTTACATATTTGCAAGTGCAAGCTATATGTAAGTCATGTGACATCTGACTTTTTATTATTACTAGTATAAAATAAGATTTTCTTAGTATACATGTTCTACATATTATTTATATTGAATTATTTTATTATATGTGTAAACCATTTTGCTTAGTGATTTTGGAAATGTAGTAATTTTTCAAAAATATTTATTTCTGAACAATATGATTGGATTTTCTTCCTATAAGAATATGAATACTTAGTCTCCTACTGTTATTTCTATATAATGCTGGTAAGATTAAAAAGTTAAACCTCTAATCCTTTACTAGGTGGATGTTTCATTTGTTCTACATAGTGATGATTTATATAAATGTCTAATACTTGATTATATTTTAAGCATTTATTCTATATTAGAATTCAATAAATTGACCTTGATTTGTTAGAAATATAAATTTACAGACAAAAACATCATTAAAAATTGTATTTGAACTTTACAAATGCAAAAAATAATAATAAAGAGATATAAAGTGAAATATATAATTAGAACAATACCATATTATTAGATGATTACTGCAATGCTGATGGAAGAATAAATGATTAGTGGTAATCACTATTGTATTTATTCAGAGTGGAATGTGCCAATGTTGTGAGTGGAGTAAGTTTGATAATACTAATTCAAAATGTAGCAATTTACTATTAATAAATCATTACCATTGTCAATTATTATCAATCCTCTCTCCAAGTTCAATCAATCTTCTCTGATCTCAAGCCTCTTTTCTCCATATCACCTCAATCCTCTCTCCAAGTTCAATCAATCTTCTCTGATCTCAAGCCTCTTTTCTCCACATCACCTCAATTTTCTTTCCAAGTTCAATCAATCTTCTCTGATCTCAAGCCTCATTTCTCCATATCACCTCAATCCTCTCTCCAAGTTCAATCAATCTTCTCTGATCTTAAGCCTCTTTTCTCCACATCACCTCTGCACACTTTCTTAGTTTATCCATAGATCTCACATGAGATCTTTTTCTATGTGTTTTATAATCTTTTGGAATCCAGTTTAAGATTTCAATTGTCCATCTATTATCATTTCTTCTAGTAATATGTCCAGACCAATTCCTCCTCAGCCTTTTAATGCTTTCAACAATGTCAGTAACACCTGTTTGTTCTCTTATCTATATATTGCATTTTCAATCTCTTCTTGTTACTCCAAATATGCATCTCTCCACATTTCTTTAAGTGGTCTGGAATCTCTATAATGTTCTTCTATCAAGTGTCCAAGTCTCATATCCATAAGCAAGAAATGTTAAAACACATTTATTAAAATCTTCCTTTTCAAACACATAGGTATATTTTCTTTTAATATTGATAAATACTGTACATTTAATAATGATGTATATGGGCCAACAGATGAGTGCTTTATCAGCACAAAATGCATTTTGATGATTCTTTAATTTGTAAGGAATGTGTGTTGGTGTGGAGGTTGGTTGATATCTTTATAAAGATATGGCAGGTGAGACACTGAGGTGGGGATATTGCATGTGAGGCAGAGGAATGTGAATAATTCGATGTAGATGTGTTTAAATTAAAAAAAGCAAGCATATTAATCATTTACTGATCTTTAAAGTTTATATCTAGGCTAAAGACAATCTCTAGTTGAACAAATCATTAGAGATAATCTTTACTATATTTATCCAGAATGGATAGTGTCAATGTTATGGGCAGAATTAAGTATGACACTTGTAATTCAACATGTAAAATGACATCTTTGTTAAATTAACATCATTTTTAAATATGAATGAATTAGTGTTAAATCTTCGTTTATATTACTGTATTCAGCAACGAATTACTGATAGTAGTTTTCTTTGTACTGTTATGATGAATTTCCTTAATTTGTAATTTAAAACAATACTGCATATTCAAAAAAATCTTAAAAGTGCTCATGAAAATATTTTTTATAATAATTACTATATAAATGTTTTGTAAAAATAATCATAAATTTTTAGCATATAAATATAAATGTATATTGTCTATAATAAACTCATGTAGATTGACTTAAGGTTAATATGGTTATGACAATAATATTGGCATCAACAAGGACTTTGAGCATTCAATCCTCAAATTTTCAATGACATGGATGGCTGAGGAGTTGGGGTGTGGAGAAGATTGAAGCTTGTCCTTAAAGTTTAAAGATTTTTTATATTAATATAACTGAGCACTGATTGCATATGTGTGAGAGGTGGTAATGTGCATCAACTGATGAGTGCTTGTTCGGCACAAAATACATATATTGGAGGTCATTTATCTTTTTCACATGTATGTGGTTATATGTATCAGTAGTATAATGTAGATTGGATAGATACAGCTAGCTTAAAAGTTCGAGTTCAAGTCCTTTATAATTACATAAATATTTAGATAAACTATAAAAAATATACAATTATCTTACCCATTTCTTAGAGTAATGAAAATGTGGTTATAAATTGACTTTCAACTCATTTGAAAAACTTTATAAATGTAGAATTCTAACATTTTTATTTGTGTTTGTACTATTAAATAAATATTATTTTAATATTAGTTTCTGCTGTTAAATGAACTAAAATCTAACAAAATACTGCAACAATAGTCCCAAGAAAATGAAAAAAAAAATCATTTTTAATATAGCCAGACAGTGCAAAATTTAGGCATAAGCTAAATAAACTACAGTTTAGGGCCTGACAATTTGCAAGGGCCTCAAAAATTTCTATTCTTTTCACAAATGAAATTTTCTTTTAATATATTTAAACACCCCCTCCCATAATTTTCTATTTTTATTATGATTGTTTTGGGTATATTATCTTATGCTTTTATTTATTCTGATTTGTTGTAGCCTATTTAAATTGAATAAAATAATCATCTTGATATATGTCAGTTTCCACCTTTTATTAACTTGAGTCATTTTAGACATTCTCAGCATAAACTATAAGGTACATATATATTACATATCTTTTGTCATTACCTGTTAAGGATAAAATATGGATATTGAAAGGGATAATTTTTTTCCACATATTTTATATTCAATGGTGGTAAGCAGCTAAAATGGTATGCTATGTTATTTATAATATATAAGAAATTGTATATATTGTAACGATCAGATTCATATGCCTTGCTAACATGCTGCAAAATTCAAACACCAGACATAAAGAGCAACATTACAGGTAAGGTCAGCCACCACCAATATTGGGTTCGAATTTGATTATTCAGTTCCACAACACTCACTATGCAACAATGCACCTGATGCTACACTAGTGAACTCTTCTAGGCATGGCAGTCAGGGAGATACAAGAGACTATTCTTAATTTATTCTAGAGTTAGCCAATTATTAAGAATAATTATCTTTTATATATTTATTATTTCATTGATCAAGGTGAAATTATTATTACTGTGTGCCGAACAAATAAACATTATGATGGCAGATGTATGATTTAAAAATTAATATTTAATTAATAATATACATAAAACATGGGAATTGATTTTTGGCATCAATAGTTTATTATTTACAATACAATTAACAGTTACAGCTGACAATGAATAATTATTTGACATCTAATTTAACTACCTAAACATCTGAGTACAAACGAGTACAATTTATTATAACATCATGCCTATGAGAATTATGATTTCAAGCTGTTATGCAAGGTTTTAGGTAATAAAATGGTAATCATGGTTGCGGACATATCGAGATTAATTTAAAATAAATAATTAAATACATTTAAGTTAAATAAATGATTAAACTAATATCCAGGAATTATATTTAAGAATATATAAATGTAGGATAGTGGAAAGACAGAATCATAAACATAATCTATAATAATCAAAATATAAAATAAATAGATGGTACTGTTAGAGATGCAATGCGATGAACTATGTTGCAATACTTTTAAACTGCTGAGCCATGTTTGAGAAATTAAGTATGATGGGTTGACATCTGCCAAGAGCCTTTTTGAAGGTATCATCAGATTATGGAACATCACCATGAATACTTTCTAACTGCATGACTAGGATCAAATTCCCACAGGAACATTTTATGTGGTCCACTTTATGGGAGATGATAGGAAGACAATATATAACTTTATCCATTGAAAAATCCAAGGCTCTAAAAGAAATCATCACAACTTTAAATAGTAACACATATATTAGAAATTACAGTCCTATCAGCCTTTTATCAGTTTTATACAAAATTTTTACCAAGATAATTACAACTCATCTACATAGAACATTGGATTTCCACCAACCAAGAGAACAAGCTGGATTTAAAAGTGGTTTTAGTACAATAGATCATATCGAGGTATTGAGAGAAGTTATAGAAAGGACAAATGAATATGAGTTGTCATTATGTTTTGGATTTGTAGATTATGAAAAGGCATTTGATTTTATAAACATTTCTTCAGTGATTAAAGCATTGGATCATCAAGGTATAGATCCAGGATATTGTCATATTTTGAAGAATATTTATAAAAATGCAACAACAACAATTAGATTACATAATGATACTAAGGAAGTCAACCTTGAGAAGGGTGCAAGACTCAGTGACTCCATATTTCCAAACTTTTTATAGCAGTGTTGCAAGAAGTATTTTGTGGATAAAAATGGGAAACTAAAGGAGTGAAAGTAAATTGAGATTATTTAAGTCATTTAGATTTCACAGATGATGTAGTTGTTTTTGCAAATAATGCTTCAGATCTGCAGGAAATGTTGCAGGAGTTATCAGCTGCAAGTAGGAAAGTAGGACTAAAGATAAATGTTAAAAAGACTAAAGTAATGTTTAATCAATTTTCTCAACATATAAAAATAAAGATTGATTATGATGAGTTAGAAGATGTTAACAGTTACAAATATCTTGGTCAGATTATTAATACAGATGGAAACATAATGGATAAAATTAATCATAGAATTAAGCTTCGTTAGAGTGCATTTGGTAGAAATAACTTGGTACTAAAAGGAAATATGCCTATGTATTTCAAAATGGAAGGGTTTTGATCAATGTGTTTTACCAGTTTTTACTTATGGATCTGAGACTTGGACACTTAATAGAAGAGCCATTCAGAGACTTCAGACTACTCAAAAGAATATGGAGAGATGCATGTTGGGAGTAACAAGAAGAGATCGAAAATGCAATGTATGGGTAAGAGAACAAACAAGTATTACTGACCTCATTGAAAAAATTAAAAGATTGAAGTGGAGTTGGGTAGGCATATTGCTAGAAGTGATGATAATGGATAGATAATTGAAATCTTAAACTGGATTCCAAGAGATTGTAAATGACCCAGAAAGAGACCGTATGTTAGATGGATGGATAAGGTGTGCAGGTATGAGGTGGAGAAGAAAAGCTAAAGATCAAAGATGGAGGATTGAACTTGGAGAGACTTTCATCTTGCAGTGGATTGATAATGGTTGATGATGATGATATGACATAAGTATAAAATCCTAAACTTTACTTTTAAATTATGCTTTGAATCTAATGACTTGATCTCCCAATGCCCACATCTAATAATTTGAATTTTTCATTTACATTCTCAAATAAAATATTATTGCTTGGTTTAACATGAATAAATAAACCTAATTAAGAAATCTAAGGAAATGATTGTAAAAGAGATTTAATCAGTTATACATTATTGTTTCTAATTAATATGTCCACTACCCAGTTACCCATATACACTCACATTTATAATTAAAATGATGCAAATAAAAGAATGCATATCTTTCAATACAAAAATAATTGTTTAAGTAATTTAAAATAAATAAATACATTAAAACATGGGGATTAATATGATACATTTTTAATTTAGTATTTCAGGTAAAACATCATCATATGATAAAATTTGGATAATTTCTGAGCTGGAAAGTTAAAACAAGTAAATTCCCTGTCTTTAATAATCCACAAATTATGGTAGAAGCTTTTAATTATATTATATTTATAAGAATATGATGAACCCGGTCGGAAATTCATGCTATTATAGAAGTAAAAAAAAACAAATTTAAAATATGTACTCATGATGATAGACAATGAATCAGGTAAGTTAACTAATAAGAAAGAAATATTTACAGAGTAAAATATACATAAATGTTACTTTGAATAAGAGAAATTTATTAGGAATAGCTATAGCTATTTAAAAATAATTTAAAGTCCTCAAGAAACTCTTGGATACAGGTTACCTGTCTTAAACTTAGATGACTGTGCATATAAGTAGAATCAGTCATGAATTGTCATTTCATGTTTATAGCAGCAGTTTTCTTTTCCTTGGCTTTCAGGTTTTCATGCTTAAACTCTGAGATCGAACACAGTTTTCAGCATGTAGCACAGTTATTATATTTTGCATTAGTGCACTGATGTTCTCATTTTCTGGAAGACACATGTAGGAATGTGGGTAGTTGGTTGACCATTCTCTGGAGGAGAATAGCACTTTGTCATGTTCTACTCAGCCATTTCAAGGTTGGTTTAAATAAAATTTTATAAAGAACTAATCACAAGGCGATAGTAAAGATTATTCTCACTAAAAGCAATAGAAGCTAAACAGGTCTTTAAAAGAAGTTAAAAGAGGAAGAACTCTGTGTATGTATAATTTTGTCTTTTTATACTAGCTATGTTTCTTATCTCAAAATGTTCGGATCGACCGCACATGAAGTATTGAGTCCCGGTGTTTTCCTTTCTAGTCCATGCCTGACTTGATCGATGTTTTAATGCCCTTGGGTGAATCAATCCATTAGTAAAGAATTTCTACAGCTTTAATTGAATCTGAATACCACGGTTTTTCAACTTTGTTTAAATTTGTTTATATGTTATTTTTAATACACTTTATAAAATTTAATATAACACAAAATGTAATTTATTTTGATTCAGATTTGAAGCCAATTAATAAATTTTCTAGGAATTTGCTAAGTAATCTATTGTCTTTCACCAGTCGTGACTTTGCAAAAATTTAAAATAAAACAATAAGAATTTATAATTATAAATTTTATTAAATGCACATTATTATATTAAGTAATATTTGCTAAGGCTGTAACCTTAGAAATAAGCATCTGAAAAATTCGAAGGTAGGGACCTCTACAGGACTTCTTTTCTTCATAGCGTAAGCTTGTGTTTAAATCCTGTAGAGGTCCCTACCTTCAAATTTTTCAGACGCTTATTTCTAAGGTTACAGCCTTAGCAAATATTACTTAATAAGAATTTATATATATATTTTAAAATGATAAATTTAAACTAGATTTTAGTATTTATTATTTCAAAAAAATGTTACAGAAAATTTTACCAAAATAGTTAAAATGAGCGTTATATAAATGCTACGTACCTTTAAAGAGATTTTTAAAATTATTTAGAAATTATATTATTTTAATTCAATAATTGTAAACAATATTGAAGTATGTGTGTATTCACAGCATAATTTACTGATGCTTATATGTATATACATAATACTGCTAAACAACCACAACTCAATATCTGGGTTTAAATTTAGGTAGAATGGAGGTAATGGGTGAAAGATCATAGAAAAAGGTGAAACTACGATTCGAATTAAAATCTTACTGTTTGAATATACATACCTATTATTTTTCATGTTTATAATGTTTTATTTTCTAGCATTTATTTTTGATATTCTGTTTCCAATCATGCAATGTAATGGATATTTGAAAGCAGATATTAGAAGAGAAAAAGCAAACAGCAGACCCATGCAGATCAGTAAAGTCCAAAAACATAACAGCTTATTGACTCTGATACTGGGATCATAGAGACTGGAATGCTCAGTTGATGGAGATATTGAAGCTAATCCCAGTGTGAGCATGGATGCTGAGTTTAATTGACATCTACAGATGAAACAATAAAATTTATGAAACTCAGTGATATTGGTCAATAGGATTCTTTCACAGAGGATGAGCCCTCATACTAGATCTTAAAAGGTCCATCTGAGTGTTGGCACTAAAACTGTTTGTTTGAAAACTTTAAACATTCATTCAAACATATTGTTCAAAAGGTCTTTTTCAGAACAGAAAAGATAATGGTGAAGCATATATTGAGAATGGATTATATACTTTTTAACAATTAGTTATAATTGTTACTTTAATCTGTAAACTGTTTTCAACATCAACTGTAGCAATAGCTTCTGGTGGATTTTTTGACTGGCAAAATCCCAATGTCATTCAAAGTCATAAAAAATCTGAAGATCATAGGAGAGCTTTGCTTAAAGAAAATGTAGTTCAACATTAGACTCAGGACTAGCAAAATCAATAAAAGAAAGACTGCGTTATTGAAAAAATGTTCTTGAGAGTGTTGTTGCAGTGATATGCACATTAACAGAATATGGTCTTGCTTTTAGAGAAAACAATAAATTTTTTGAATCACCATATAATGGCAAATACCTTGATTGTTAGAATTGATTGCTAAATCTGATCCATTATCTGGGTCACCTTCATATTTATAAAATACACTATGTGATGAACTTGTGCAGGTAATGGTTAGTAAAGTAAAGGAATCAATTTTGGATGATCTGAAAAAAGTCAGTTACTTCAGATTGTCTGTGGACTCTATGCCAGATCTTTCCCAGTGATCAATTAACTGTTATAATAGAGTATGTATCACTTGATGTTTTACTTGTTGAATGCATTAGAGGGACAGCTACAGAAGGCAGTAGATGCCTTAATGATAGAGTATTCATACAATGTTGATATTAATCTCACAAATGAACTGAGGTACTTTCATGATTATATTAAGCAGAATTACCATGAAAAGAACAAATTCGACACAAAAATCAGTATCAAATTCTCTTTCAAGACAAGATTCAGTACATTTCCCCTAATATTGAAGCAACCTTATAACTATTCCTGTGTCTAAAGGTAACAAATTGTTCAGGAAAAGGTCATTTTCACAGCTAAAGAGAATAAAAGATGAGCTTTGAGCAACTATGTCTCAAGAAAAATTGTCTGCACTTAAAACATCATGAGTATAGAAAGCAACATATTATGCAACATATATTTTGATGACATAATCAATGATTTTGCATTTGGGAAATAAAAAACATTTTTTTTAAGTTGGAATATAGAGCCTTTTACAGGATTATATAATATAATTTCTGTGATGTTGCAAACACATTCTTTATTAGTTCTTTTAATAAAAATTAAATAGTATATCTCTCTTGTCCAGATATTCAAAAGGTGTATATACTTTAAAGGTTTTAGAGATTAGCTGGTTTATTTAAAACAGTAGGGGCTTCAAGGATTTACATAGCTTAGGGCCTCATCCAGCCCTGCATCCAGAGAATATGCATTACTAGACACTAATGTGTACTAGCTCACCATAGACTAAGTAATTTCTTCAGGAGTTTCCTGAACTTGAACGTCAATGCTTAACTTTGGATCTTCTATGGAAAATGTATGCCTTGGTTGCCTTTATTTTATTTTGAAAAATGAAGCATTTAAAAAAAAACATTTGATAGAGAAAACCACAATTTTGCATGCCATTCTGATCAGTAATGAAAGTATTGAACAAATAAAATACTGTGAGAAGACTATTCTTTTTAAAATTAGAAAAAAAAAAACTATATTAAAAAAACCTTAGGTCAATACATTCTGATTTCTTTGTTAACATTCATTTTATATGTATTAATTGCTTACTCACTGTTATACATTGAGTTTTTTATGTGCTTTGCTATATAAATGCATTTTAAAATAATTAGGTTGTGATTTTGTAAGTGTGTGTGTGCGTGTATATACGTGAATTAATTTTAATTGTGAAATAAATTATTAGTTTTAATTCAAGTTGTCCGTGTTTTTTTAATTAGCAACTTTCATTTCCAAATGGTCATTTTAGCACTTATCAATTAAAAGAAAAATGTACTTTAATTAAAAAGATTGTTTTAAGTAAAGAGACTGTTTAAGAATTAAGCAAATTTACCAGTTATTTTGTAAATTGAGGGATTTTTTAAAAAATTGATTCATTTGACAGAGTGCCTTGATAAACGAATAAAATGAATGATTTTTTTTATTTAAATTAAATTACTGTTGAGTGAAAAGAAAAACTGTTTTTAGAATACTAGGATTGATTTTGAGATGATTGGAAAATATAATCTGTTGTAGGTTCAACCATCTCCATTATTATCTTCTTCTTTAGATGTGACTATGAAATTTGCACTTGTTTACTCATATTTAAAGGTTGTCCCTCAAGGTAACTAGTACTATATATATATATATATAATAAAGAGCATGCCAATATTTTTAAAAAAGCTTATTTTATCATTATTTTTATTTATTTATTTATTTATATGATAAATGCTATAAGAGAAAGCATTCAAATTTTTATCTACAATTGTTCCCATCCCCAGACCAATTTAAAGCTATGGCTCCCTTCAGTGAAGATCTAGGACACCATATTCAAAAATATTAACATTAGCCAAGCATTTATCTAATACTTAATTATTAAGAAGAAGATCTGAAACTTTCAGACATCTAATGTTTTCAAATTCAGCTCTCTAACTAAAATAGCTATATGGAACTGAACTTAATTCAGATATGCTATATATTAATAATCTTATCAATTTAGTATAATCAAAGCATCAATAGCCAAAATTATAATAGTAATATAACCAAGTCACATCACATGACCTATATAGCTTGTATTTACCAATATATAATAAAGAACATGACAATATTTCTAAACAATCTTATTTTATCATTATTTTTATTATTTATTTATTTTATGCATATACATTGTCAAATTATATTCTTATTTCAATGCATCTTTCACTTTAGCTCAATCCTATCACAACCATACATCAGTTCAGAAGTCAGACCACCTTCTCAGGCTATAGATATCTTAAAGCCATATTCTTTCTCAAGTAATCCATATAGTACATATACCAATTATTTTTTTACTGGAGATGTTTAAGCTTAACTTCATGTGTTGTGTATTTAAATATTTTTCAAAATTCTATTCCATCACATATTACTGAAACATGTAATCAAAGATATGTAAAAGAGATAAATGATTCCAAGAGGTGCATTTCATGCTGAACCACTCACTACTCATTAGTTGGCAGATCATGTATAGATGCACACATGCATGTTTGTCAATACATAATATTTTAGTTATTATTTTTATTAAATGTATAAGCCAATATTTTAACAATAAGTAAATGATACAATGTTAAATGTATATATGTAAAATACACACATGTGCATATTCTAATATAAAAATAAAACATTTCAATTATTAATTTAAATAATCTTTATATTTTAAACCAAATTATTATTATTATTTTTGTCTGTTCTTAAATAATAAATAAAAGTTTGTAGGATAAAGAAATATTATGCATCTTGGTTTTGAAAGTTGCTTCAGTCTTTTTTCTTTTTAGCTTTTTCATTCTTTTGTGCTTCCATGCATATATAAAGTAGCATATATATATATATGATATATAGCACTAGAATTTCAAGATTAACTAATTTGTTGTATAGATTGCTGGTATGACATATCTTAATTATCAGATAGACAAGATAAATGCTAGTATCTTTCAACTCAGTTCAACTTTTTTATAATTTCAAAATTTCAATAGTGGTAAGTGGACTTTACTGCATACATATTGGGATGTGAAGATATTTACAAAGAAGTCATTTCACTTTCCTTCTATGGTAGTTCAAACATGATCAACACAGACATTAGTAACAACTACCCTTGTTGAAAATATCTCTATAATAATATTACGTAAACTAAATCCATTATAGAATTTATCAGAAAAAGAGTTATTAGTAAAACATTTCCATCTTGATTAATAAAAATAAGATTATAACTAAATTACAACTGTTCTGTTTTTTTAATTTATATTAAAAAATTCTCTTTAATTCCAAGTAAAATAGAATATAGTTTTGATAATATATAATCTTTATTCAGTTGTATTAAAGATAGTTTTAAAATAAATTGTAATATTCTAAAAAATACAATAATTATTACTTAATCAATCTTTCAATATTTTTGGATTTTATTCTACATAATTATGTGTATGCTTTGTCTTGGTATGTTTCTACTTTTCTATTTAAGCTTTAAGTATATATGGATACACACAGACACTTGAGATTTCACATACACTGTTGGATACCATGAAACTAATATCTCAACATACATACATATGTAATAGATAATTCAGATTATATGTAACTAATCAGGAAATGAAGTCTTCAATGAGATATATAACATCAACAAACTCTCCGAAATATAGATATAGATGATATTTTTGTCTTTTGACGAGTTTATTTAAATTACGTAATGCATTGGAAGCTTCAGTTATTTCATATATATATATATGTCTTATAACAAATATAAACATTATGTTTGATATAAAATAGAATCGGACAATTATATATATATAAATTCATTCACATACTATATACAAAACTATTTATCATCTTCTATTAAAAAAATTGAGAATTAAAAATATAACTACTTTATATTGCTGAAGATTATAAATATTTAAAAGTATATATGATAATAGTAATATATATAAATAATTTGAAAAAATTACTAATAAATCAAAATGAATAAACAAATTTTATATAAATATAAAGTAAAACATATTTGCCACATATATACTACACTTAATTTGATATACTATAAAATAAGTAATAAATTTAAGTATTAATAATTCATATGGTTTATATTTAAAATATTCAACAAAAGAATCAACATCGAATAAAATAATAACTTCTCATATAATAAATTTGAAATATGTATTTTTAAATGTAATAAAAAATTATTTGGAAAATATTGAAACAGTAAAACAAAAACGCTATAAACGAACAGTTTGAATTATGAAAATGGATTATTAAACAGAATAATTTACAATTTAATTATTATATCTGTAATTAATCTTTATTTTAAAGATTTAAAAGTTTGCTTCTTGAAATAAAGTGACATGCGCACTTGATATAGCTTGAACAACATAGGATATTACGAAATATTGTTCTTAATATTGGCGTTTGTGCGGAAATATTGATATTTTGCGAATCCTTATAGTGATAGATTCTAGAAAGTTAGCAAATGATTTTTCACAAGTACAAGTAAATAAATTTATAACCTTAGCTTCATGATTTGATAATCATATTTTTTAATATTATATTTTTTACAAATTAAAGAAAGGTACCATATAATGATATTAAAAGAATGGTATGACGTAATGTTAATATCTGGAAGAGGGGGGATCATTAGTCATTTCATGTAAAAATACCTCGAAATTAAAAAAAACTTAAGATTTTATCCTTTTATAAACCACTATTTAAAGATAAACCATGGTTTAAATTATTTAATAATGATTTAAATCTTTGAAATCCAGGCATTCTTCATATACTTGGAGCTTAATTGTAAATATAAGGGATTTGAACTCAGATTTTCAAGGTGTGTGACATAGCTGTAGATAGTTGAACTGTGTTTGAAAGTCTGAGCTCAAATCCTCTGTATTTTATATAATGATTTGTTTTTATATATTTATATAATTAAATCATACATAAACAAATTTCAGGTATTTAAAAAAAAAAAAAGAAGTGGTGAACGTCACACTCATTGTTTTTGTTTTCCATTTATTAATTGTATCTCTTATTAAATTGGATATTAATTTATATTCATTTAAAAGTTATTAGTTAATAAAGTTGTTTAATTCGAGTATCAAATTTGAGTTTATTATTAATTCAATTCACTACAAAAGAATCGAACAAAGAAAATCTCCAAAATCCGTCAATATATTCAATTAAATTAGTTTTGTTCAAATTAATCACATGACAAAATCCTTAAGATATACATTTATATCTGAAAATGAGTCCACCTAATTTGTTTTGATGATGTATATCTTATATATATGTATAATTTAGAATTTTATATTCTAGCAAAATAATTTTTGATATAATTAAAATTTTTAATTTTATATAATGTCTTAGTATATGATAAATATACATATTAATATGTAGATAAAGATAATCTTTATTCATACATTTATATCTATTCTTTTTATTATTTTTAATTTTTAAATTTGTGCGTGATATTTTGCTATCAACAATAAGTGATGTTATACAAATATTAGCATTATTACTATAATATTTATTAATTATAATGCATCTTAATGCTTAAAACGAATTTCTATTACTTCTTTCCAAATTTTACTTGACTTTCTTAACAGTAATACACAAAACCTAATTTTCCTTATATATATATATTATAACGATCGGGAAAAAAAGGAGTCTTACCATATCTGCAGTACAGGGCACCATCTAGGCATTTGAACCTAGAAAATTTATAGAGTAGGCAGATACGTAAGTTAAAAAAAATATTTTATATTGGTTGATTCCGACCATTAGCCCAATGTCACTAGCTCAGGGAGATACAGAGATTTATAAGATATAAATTCTTATCTAATAATATTTCACTTAAAAAATAAATAGAAGAAGTCACTGCCAGCAATTAACACATAAACAATATTTATTTACACACATATATAATCATTTAAATTTGAGGAATAACATTTATTATCCAGACTTTAATATTAACTTTTAATTTAAACCATTATTTTAAGATTTTAAATCATCCACACAGATAAATTTTATATTTATTTTAAGATTGTCGAGTATGAATAAACTACATAGATTGTATTTGGAAAAAAAAAATTCTATCCCTTATTTAACCTTAGGCCAAAAGTTCGCAGTCAAACCAGTATCAATACATCTGATACATTGATGTATTCAATGTAGCATGAAAATACGACAGCCCTAAATACTATACTGTCAGGAATGTAATCTGAACAGTATAGTTAGAGAAGACATTGACTCTTGTCCAATACAGGAATGTTACATCTGTATGTCAAGAACAATAAAAATAAAAACTCCATAGGAAGGGATTGCGTTTCATCTTACTATCCCTTCCATAGGCAAAATGGGGGTGAGTGGCATATACAGTGATTCTGCACGTAGTGAACCTCATGCCACATCTACTAATTACATCAATATATCAAAACCATTGACCCAATTTAACTACAAAACAAATAACCTAAGATTTCCCTCCCCTAATTAATTAATATAACTTTACAAATCTATATAGCCATTCATGCCTGACTTAAATTTAACATTTATATAATTTCGCACAGATGGATTTATAAGTTTGTTTTTTTTAATGTTGAGTATAGATCGACTACATAAATTACATGCTCAAAAACATTTCAACATAAACATAAATGATCAAAATATAAAATCATTGATGTAATTGCAGAGGGGATTCACTAGAAACCCAATGGCATTCAACATAAGATGCCGCACTGACACCAATAACTACAAAAGACATCCGAATAAATACATTTTAGATATTCAACGTAAGATATCATTATTTATCGAATGTCTATATATTCTAATCACATATGAAAACAAAAACATAATTAAACATGAACAAATCCATGCAAGTGTCTATGCCCAACTTAAATTTAATGCATTTAATAATTTCTACAATAAATATTAATAAAAAAAAATGGAAATGATTTTTGGCAAACTTAAATGAAAAAAAAAAAAATTAAACAATAATTGATTTGGAAAAGTCAGATTATAGTTCATTTTACAAAAATTAGATTTAGCTTGTTTATTAAACTTGTCAAATCTTGACGAAAGTTCTTAATTACTTTTAAATTTTAAAATTGTTCAATTCAATAGCTTACAGTAGAAGAGTCACGATTCTTGGTGCCAATTCCCGCGATGTCCCCATTGGAAGACTGGTCTGATGTTCTGGAGGTGACTGTAGCTGGTTCAATCCTGTTTTTCAGTCATTTTATTTGAAATAAGTGAGAGAGAGCGACAAGTGTGTCTTATTGCTCTTCTCACAAAAATCAAGCTGGAACTGTTCTTAATTTCAATATTTTTCCTTTTATAATCATCCTCTGGATTCAATGAACAAAATGTCACTAATCTATCATTTTCATTAGGGTCTGAACTGAGGCTTGGTACTTCCATTGGTCAAGCTAATTCTTTTGTTCTCATATCTATATCTTTCCTCTGACTTAATTATATAAGAGCCCCAAGGGCTAGTTACTTTTCAATTAATTTATAAAACAATCATTTCCATTTACAAAAATATTTTATCTTTAGATCTTGTACTTTTTTCTAAAAAAGTACGTTCAAATATATATTTTTTTAAAAAGAAAATAATTTTTAAAGTTTTGCATCTGTGCGAATATATATATGTATACATGTTTAACAACTCTTTAATTTTTTTAGCTTTTAGTTTTTAATAAATTTATTTTTATTTGCGAACTTAAAGTTTTTATTTTAAATTAATGTAACGGCATATTTATATATCGTTACAATATATATATATATATATATATATATATATATATATGAAAGCACTCCACATAAGATTGTGTTTACAATCAGTTTTTACAATGAGTCTTCAGTCAGAGTCAGTGTTTTTCATGTAACTAATGACAATGCAGTGTTAACAGTCATCAGAAGCAAATGGCCAGACTCCAGCCTTAGTACAATGGAACATCAGCAGTCTTTCAGATAAAAGTGATGCCTGCCTTATAACTTGAAACTTCCAGAGATATCTAGTTGTCTTGAATAAAAGTATTACAGATAGCAATCATAGGAACTTCCACAGAAGCCTAAAATCCAACCATTGGAAAAACTCATGTGAAGCAGCAAATAGCAAAAATTCAATGTCCAAAATCCTATAGGTATATCCCATTTCTGATATTAATGTAGCCATTGCAATAATCTTGAAGCCTTCCAGAGTCACTTAATAAATGAATTTTCTAACCACATAAAATGAACTGTTGATGTGCATGTTTTGAATGCTTGTAATTATTTTTAATGCTAAATTATATTACTACTGTATATCTTATTATAATATGTGTGTGCCTGGGGTTATTATGAATCATTGTTTATATTTAATTGAGAAAATTTATAAGTTTAAAAATTATAATAATATGTACTTAGTTAAAATAAATTATCTTTAAAACGTAATATTTTGTCAGTCAATTCTTTTACCACTAATTAAGGCAGTAATTTATTATATTATTTTTTTGATTAAGCTAATTGGGATTTCTTAGGCACTGAATTAGTTTGCCATCATTCAGGGCACATTAGTTCTTGTAGCTAACTGGCGCCTGGAGTTTATTCCGAAACAAAAAAGTGTTTTGAATGATAGGTGTTGAATTCTGCAGTTGAAAAGATCTCTGTCTTTCAAACGTGTTCACAGTTATATATATTATATATAGATCTGACTTGGGCATGGGTACCTTCTGGGTATTATGCTTCTCTTACTAAGGGACTATGTGGGTGCAATAATTAAATTGCATTGGGGTAGATTGAATGTATAAGTTTGTAATTGTATCATTTTTTTTTGTATAAAAGTCTTATAATTTTGTTTTCACAAGTTTAGATCATATTTAAAGAGTTCAAAGTTCATGCTAGATTGTTTCCCCAAGAGATCTATATTCCCGCCCAGTTTAATATATATATATATTAGTTTACCATTTTATTTACAATTTACTGTCCCTTTATATCCATATCCTATTCTGGACAATGACAAAACTTTCAATTGAATTAACAATATCTATATATATATATATATATTATAAAGGATTTGAACGCAGAATTTCAAACTCCCTTCAGCTATCCAATCATGCATGTCAATTGTATTAGATAGATTGGATAACTGAAGGGAGCTTGAAAGTCTGGATTCGAATCTGCTATTATTATATGCCAGGGATATAAAGTATACCTGTGTTTAAATATTATATATATATATATATAGAAGTACAAATAAAATGTCTGTTAATTAAAAAAACTATTGTAATAACAATTCCCAGTTGCTAAAGGCAGGCAGAGGGGAGAGTAGGGGAAATTAAAACGTTAGTCAAAAATAGACAAATCAATAGCATCGGTTTTGTCTTGTTATAAGTACAGTTTTAGTTTAACTTCAGAATAATGATTAAAGCTCAATCTATTAGTTTAATAAGTCATATTTACACACACGAACACATTAAATTATTTATGGGTACATGTATGCTGCTAAAATAGTTTAACATTTGGAAGGGTAATTCGAAAATTTTCTATTTAATTTTAGTCTTATGCTTTGTAACATTTAATTATGTTCAGAGATAGTAACCTTTAAAAATGACTAAGATATAGAGTTTCTATGTATAGTAAGTTAAACATGTTCGTTTAGTAGCAATTTAAAATTATTGCTAATTAAATTTTACATTCTTCGTTTGAATATATCTGAATTTCAACATATAACAGTGTTTGCAGCATAAGACTCAAGTGATTATCAATTTTGAGTTTGGCTCTTTGAGATTCAGACTTTGCATTTATTCACAGAGGGCGTTGCTGAAATATCTTAATATAATTATGGAAAACTAAAGTGTTTGATAATGAAGAGAAATTATGTAATAGTGATCATAATTTCTTGATAAGAGAAATGATTACTAATGTGATGAAAAATAAATAATATAAGTAGAAAGGATAGTGAAAATGTGGATTGGAGAATGAATGATAAGATTAGGTGAGAAGAATATAATATAAACATAGCAAAAATCATAGAAAAGTTTGCTAGGGATGAATATAAGGATTATCGTGATGAAGTAGAAAAAATGGAAAATAGGACTTTACTTGAGAATATTCATATTCCAAAGACCTTAAGATCATTTTTATTGTTATTAATAAACTTGTATTTCATTGTTAAAATTATTCCAATGAACTTGATTCTAAATGGGCATTAGAATATTATATGTTGCATCATCTCTTGAGCACAATAACAGTTATAGAGTTTATGTTTTTTGAGCTAGATTCATGCCTAGCTGATATATAAAAGGGGTATTTCAAACATCTGGTGGCCATATTGGAAGCTTAATTTATTTAAGAGTGCCATTTCCTTCATCATCATTATCATCATTGACAACCATTAACAATCCACTGCAGGATGAAGGTCTCTCCAAGTTTAATTCAACTTTTTCAATTTCTACCCTCTCTTTTCCACATCTTCCTTGCACACTTTCTTATTATCCCTCCATCTTATATGTGGGCTCTTTCTGGATCTTTTACAGTCTCTTGGAATCCTGTTTAAGATTTTAATTGCCCATCTATTATCATCTCTTTTAGCATTATGTCCAGCCCAACTCCACTTCAGTCTTTTAATTTGTTCGATGATGTCAGTAATATCCATTTGTTCTCTTACTTATATATTGTCTTATTACAATATATACACTTTGCATAAATAAAGATGGCTGGGTATTTGAGCTATTTTTGAACACCAAATGTTTGGTTAGAACATTTAATTTGAGTAGCTATAATTTAAATGTATATAATTAAAATTTACTTTAAAATTGAATGCTTTTAAATAAGAAGTTAATTCTAACAAAATAAACTTCTAATAATTTATTAAACTGCCATATGCATTAACTTGAAACATATTTATGGGATTTTTGGTAATTTTTCTATATTTTATTTTCAGGTGTATTTTTTTTAAAATTTGGTTCATCAATTTTTTTCATTTTAGATCAACTTCATTAAAATAATACATGCAACTATTAAAATGAATCTTAAATATTAATTTTGCAAATAAAACAATAGCAATAAGGTTACCACAACATAGAAATTCCTATCAATCATCAGTCCAAAAATATGTATTTATAAAAGAAATGTATTATGTTATGATGTAATTAAGGTTTAAATTTAATTTTTCTATTCTATGCATTATTTATAATAATTATCCTAAAATTTGTGTAAAAGAGTGAAGAAAGATTTAATAGACCATAAATAATGGTGAAATAAAATTAATTTTGTTTATATCGCTTCTAATTGCTATGTGCTGATTTCTTTTTTCAATAAAATTATGAACTGCTATTATAATGAAAGGTTTGATTTTATTTATTATAAAATATTAATTATAAAAAATATAATATTTGTATAAAAAAGTAAAAAAAAAACATAGATCACAAAAAAATGAAGAAATAAAATTATTGGGTTTAGACTGATTTGAGATATCAGTAAACCTCAAACAGGTTCCATTTTAAAACTTACACTATATAGAAAAATTCAAATTATTTTTATTTTTGCAAAATATAGATACCCCTAGAAAGATACTGAGATGAATACTTGTTCAATTTATAAAAATCTAAAAATTAAGAGTTGAATATTTCTAACAGCATTGAGAGTTAAAAATTATTTTTAATATTGAAAAAAATAAAAACAGTAATAAATGTATTGACAACAATCATTTTCTTTCTGATAGCACATATATTTATAACACATTAATTTTTTCTTAACTTTTTATCTCATTATGATGGTTTATAAGCATTATTTTCCATAATATGTCTTCTCTTGGCCATTTTTAGCCACACTGTTTTCATTTTACACTCATTTTAACATAAAATCTGAGTTATTTTTTAATAATATTTTAATTTCAAAAAGAATCTGCAGCGGTCAGGATTTTAGCAAAAAATTGAATTTTTGTTGCCTTATATGGTATTCAAAATATGCAACTATTTATCCCCTTTCACCTTATATGGTGCTTGAAGAAGCTGACTGTCAATCTCCACTATTGTTGAATAGGAATTTCTAAATGTCAAAAGCAGAACTCACATGCAAAATCTTTTATTCTTTTGTTATAGATTTTGAATGGGAAAACATATATTTTTTATAAATTAAAATATAAAGCAAAACTCTCCATACAGTAGTGCCATCTTGTGCCAACAAGAGCAATCAATGGATGCCAGAAGGCTTGTGCATAAAATCCCTATCAAGTGCCTACTCATCCAATATCCCCAGACTAGTTTCTGGCTTGGGGTCTTCATCAGTGAGGAGCCTTGGATCTGAGAGCACTGCACCTAGATCCCAGGACCTAACGTTGTATTTAAACATAGAACTTCATTCAAAAACATTTAGCTGTTAAAAAAAGAATAATCAAGAAAAATTAATATTCGACTGCTGTTTATATATCAATATCATTCAGCATCCATAGTAAAAAACTTTTTTTTTTCATCATTATTTACACATTTATAATTATTTTTGTTTAGATTAAATGTTTATTAATAAATTTTTAATTTTAGCAGAAGAAAAGACAAGAGAAATGAATAATCAGTATTTCTAATTCTAAGACAAAAGAAATCAATGGCAACTCGATATTGTAATTGGTTGAAAATAATTATTTTGTTGTACTGCAGGAAATTTTTGGCAATTTTTTTTACATTCTTTTTGTAGTCTTAATTTTTATTTTTTAAATTTGGGCAATTTGAATGTAAAATTATTTAATTTTTAGAAGCTAAATTAAAACAATTCTAATTATTTTACTTTAATAATTTGTAATATATAGGGTTCAAACTCAGACTTTCACATGACCCTCAATTCTCCAAGCCATCTCATATTGCTGACCCACCTGATCAAACACATGTTGAAAAGATAAATAATCACCAATATACATATTTCGTGCTAAACCAGTAATCATCAGTTGGTCCAGATTATTATCTCCACACATATATACAATCAGTGTTCAGCTTTATATTAAGATAGCCAATCTTTATACTTTAATGGACAGGCTTCAAACTACTCCAACCCACAACTCTTCAGCCATCCATTTCATTGAAAATCTGATGATGGAACGTTCAAAGCCCATGTTAGTGCAAAGGTCGTCATCCTACCCCATGTTAATGGTTAGTCATTCTGACCCCTTATGTACTGGAGAATAATCCGTTTACATACATATGCAAGGGATGGTCAGACCTTTTAATATTTTAAGGAATAGAAATGTAATTGACGAATAAAAACAACTGAAGTTTTACTCAATCTGACAAATAAGAAAAATCATCTATTAGCAGATTAATTTATTATAAAATAAATCTTTAATAATGTTACACAAGAAACTCATATACGAATAAAAATATACTAAGTGTTTTATAAACATTAGTAAAAATGTTACACAAGAGCGGAAATGTATTTTTTTGTAAACGTAAAAAAAGATTCTTTCCTAGGTATACGTAGTTGACATCTAAGAAAAACAATTACAACTAAAATATTAATTATTAAACAGTTTTCAAACATGAACTCACTAAAACTTTAAATTTTTATGGAAAGCTCTTATTATTAGTAACTTGAACAGATTGTGTCTATTGTCTTATATTTTAGAATACAGCAGCAATACAAGAGTTTTTCAAGATTGTTCAAATCAAGAGTAACACTGTATGATTAATGATGAGGAAGACAGGTGGATTCTGAAGGTCAAAGTTCATGAATAGTTATCATTTCTAGTATTCAAGCTTTTTATAAAGCACAAACAATAAGCAACAAACTATTTGATTGTTTGTTAAAATAAAAGTATTATATTTTATTTAATCATGGGCGAAAAGTTTTTATTTAATGCAGTTCGCATATATTTGTAATAATCTCCACATTCTTGCATAGTATTGTCAATTTATAATCACCTTTACATATACTTCAATTGTGTATATATGCATGAATATTAATATATGATTTACATCTACAAAACGATTAGCTTTGTGAAATTTAAGTATTATTTTCTGAACAGTAGTGAATAAGAATGGTGTTTGAAAGTTTTAAAAAACAATGATATTATAATATTTAAACAGCATTAAACTGTTGCACATGCGCTTTGGATTTTAAATATAAAATGAATGAATACTAACACTTCAACCACATGATAATGTCTTTGGAAAAGATAGAATGGCCATCTATCTTTTCGTACCCAAATGCTTTTGTATGGGCGAATCTTAAGTGTTTGAAAGTGAAAGCGTGAAGATATTAAATAATCACTTTAAATTACTTTTACATGCTTGAATGAATGACGCTGGTGAAACCTAAGATATGTCAAGATAGATCGCCATTCTATCTTTTCCAAAGACTTTATCATGTGGTTGAAGTGTTAGTATTCATTCATTTTATATTTAAAATCCAAAGCGCATGTGCAACAGTTTAATGCTGTTTAAATATTATAGTTTATAAAAAACATCGCCGCTATATAAAATAATTGACTTATTTACATACATTTAATTTCAAATAAGAATGACATAACGTAAATTCTAATAAATTTCACCAGCGTCATTCATTCAAGCATGTAAAAGTAATTTAAAACATCGCGCTATATAAAATAATTGAGTTATTTACAAACAATGATATTATAACTAATTTATTTTCAAGCCAATTTATATGTACCTGTTTAATGGAGCTTATTTGAACTTCTAGGAAGATACAAAACACATTCTGTTATTGTTATACATCAGTTTTTTGGTTCATATTAAAATTTTAGATCACAGTTAAAATTGGAATCAGTCTTTTACTCATAGAGTTTATTTTCACAATAGATTGGAGATTCTATGGTTTATGTAAACTTTGACTGTTATCATGTGATTTATAATATATATTTCAAAATTAAGATTAATCTTACACTTTAATTTTAGACTTGTAATCTATCTATCTATCTATCTATCTATCTATCTATCTATCTATCTGTATGTCTGTCTGCCTGTCTGCCTGCCTGCCTGCCTGCCTACCTACCTACCTATCTATCTATCTATCTATCTATCTATCTATCTATCTATCTATCTATCTATCTATCTGTCTGTCTGTCTGCCTGTCTACCTACCTACCTACCTGTCTGTCTGTCTGCCTGCCTACCTGCCTACCTACCTACCTACCTATCTATCTATCTATCTATCTATCTATCTATCTATCTATCTATCTATCTATCTATCTATCTATCTATCTATCTATCTATCTATCTATCTATCTATCTATCTATCTATCTATCTATCTATCTATCTATCTATCTATCTATCTATCTATCTATCTATCTATCTATCTATCTATCTATCTATCTATCTATCTATCTATCTATCTATCTATCTATCTATCTATCTATCTATCTATCTATCTATCTATCTATCTATCTATCTATCTATCTATCTATCTATCTATCTATCTATCTATCTATCTATCTATCTATCTATCTATCTATCTATCTATCTATCTATCTATCTATCTATCTATCTATCTATCTATCTATCTATCTATCTATCTATCTATCTATCTATCTACCCTCTTGACATGCCAATAATCTATCTATCTAGTCAACATCAGTCCATTTTTCTTTCAGTTTACTATCTCACTATCTCTATATCTATGTAAATATATTTCTATTCATATTCTCTATCTATTTCTATTGTAAATTTTTAAACACCTAGAGTAAGAATTTAATTTTTGTAAAAGACACTAGTTGGATTTTTTTTTTTAATTCTATAAATAATTTTAAATAAATTGTTAAAATAAAATATCTGGATAATATTGCAATGTTTTTTTTAAAGAAAAAAAAAGACAGAAATACTGCAGATTGTATTTTAATAATTAACAGACGCGAATTAATTTCAGATTTTAAATATGCAAATCAATGTTTTTATTTTCTAAAAGTTAAATAGCTAATTATAATCCTACTGATTGTAATGAAGTCAGGTTTAATTCACAATTTTGCTGTTGAATAAATAAAACGATTAAAATAATACTGAGAGAATTTTTATTACTTTCGAAACTAACATCAAATTAATAAAATTATTTCTAAAAATCATTTTTTTAAAAAAATAATTAATGCAACTTTAGTAGGAAATAAAATAAACAATGGAATGATTTTATTGTTCGGGAATTTGTGAGAAGTTAGAATGCCGAAAGTGGCAGCACGATAACCGAACTTCGAACCTTCCACAATCCGACAGGGACCTTACCACTGACGAAATTATGCAAGGCAGAATAAAATAATTATAAACAAAAAAAATTATTCATTGGCGGTAAAATCTTGCCTTTAGAATTTAAAACGACAGTTTTTACAAGTAATGTTTTTGAACCGATGATTTTATGCAAATATACATATAAGTAAAACTAGTTTAACTCTTGAGAATTTTATCATATGCCTATTTTTCAGCTTCAATTATTAAAATATATGATTAGCATAAAATACATATATTGGTGATTATTTATTTTTTCAACATGAATGTGATTAAGTGTATCAGCGGTTTGAGATAGCATGGATGGTTGAGGGTCGTGTGAAAATCTGAGTTCAAACCCCTATATATTTCATATAGAAGTGCGGGTATGAAAAAAGCCTGTACTGTAGCAAATTCATAATTCAAGAACTTTAAATAAAGTTATGTTAATTAAATGTTTTTCAAAAATATTTTGCATAAATAATTTTACAAATACTGTTTAACCTGTTTACCATCAATTCTTCCTCTTTTTTTTTTTTTTTGAAAAATCCTAATGAGAACTTTGATCAAATTTGCAAACATTATTTTTATGATTAAACTTTTATTTTATATCATATATTGGTAATCTTTCTAAAATTTATTACAAATGTAAGAGAGGTCAGCGGCAGCTGCTTTACAAGCAGTTGTCCTGGGTTAGCGGGTTCGCTTCTTGGCTGATGCTATGACACATGAGAAAAAAATGTAAGCTTACAACTGAAAGATATTCTAAAAGATAATATTTGAACTTGTCAAAATAGAAAACTAAGTAAATTCTTATCTATAACAGTGGTGCTTTTTATTATTGGATTGTAATTCTGTATATCCATAAAAATCAAAAGTAATCACGATTAATAATAATTTTAAAAATATGAAAATAGCTCCCTTGTCAAAATCAATTGTTATAAAAAATGTTAGATACTTACATCACAACATGGATCTAATGGAATAGTAATTGCACATACTCCAATCAGTATTTAACAGAACAATATCAAATCCACTTATTCAACACAAAATTACAATTAATAGCAAACTTTGAAATTATTCAAATGGAACTCAATGTCCAATAAGGTGTTACTTCATAAATATTATAAATTTCCATGCACTCATCTGCCGGTAAGAGTCTCTAAAACTAAACTTAAGTGATTCACTTGTTTTTTTAAATTATTACCGGTAGGCAAGTGCATGTAAATTTATAATATTTAAGAAGTAGCACATTATTGGAGATTGACTTCAATTTGAATAATTTCATTAGTAGCAAACCTAGCTTTAATTTTATGTTTGCTATCACTTCATTCATGCAAACTATCTTTATTTCACTAAGGTTGAAAACATGACCAAATAAATGCTCATGATCCAAAAACATTGATGACATTAAAGAATCCGACTTAATTTTACTGTGAGAATACGCATGTTATTTAAATCTTATATTAATGTTTGCTCTGGGTTCATTGCAGTAGACATAAGAGCAAAATCTTTTTTATTTGAATTACATTTTTAAAATATTTTTTTTTTTTTAGCATAGACAATTTTTTTTAATGGCCTTTATAAAAGCAATTTGTTATTAGCCAATAAAAATAATTTTGGCTTTTATTGTATATGTGTTATTACAATTTGTGTTCTTAAAAACCAACATTTTAAACACAAACTGTAATTAAATATTTTTTGATTTAAAATAAATATTTTACAAAAAATTGCAAAAAATAACTTAAATATGCAAATAAGTTACTGCCAATTACAATTTTTCTCTTCAGAATACTAAAATAAAACACACATTCAGAATTTCCTGACCAATCACTAATACTGTCAGTCATCTTGTTTTCTTCATATTCAAATTTTGGCATTGGCAGCTTGCTTTCACATTCAAATTACTGACATCTTCAGATTTTTTTAAACTAGTAATTTTAATTAATGATTTTTAAACAAAAAATGCACTCTGATAAATTAACATTATACATATCCACAAAATAGTGACTAAAAGTCTTATCAATAGGCATGCCCTCATAGTGTTCCAAAATATCTCAAAATAAAGTTTTGCAGTGGTAAGAAAATATGTTAATCATAAGAATTCTTATTTCTCCTAAAATAATTCACAAACAAGTCAATAGATATATCATTGTATCAATATAGTTTAATAAATTTTAAGATTCAGCTAATTACTGAGAATATTTCAGAAATCAACCATGCCAGATGTATAAAAAATCCAATAAACAGTTTATAAATATCTGTATTTATCCAAAATCTGAGGTAATTAATTAACTTAGTAATTCAGCATATATCTATCAAAGTTATCAGCTTGTAGGATAAAATTCAGTTATTTCTCTTCATTAAATATAATTTTTTCTTAAATATTGGCATCCAGAAAATATCAAAACTCTCAATACTTTTGACTTTTCTTAACTTTGTTCTTCTTTTAAATTTTAAATTAGCTCACTTTTTCTATTTTATTTTTTTAATTTTTTTCTACAAAAATCACTTGGAATATTTGTATTGTTTAATTATAAGAATTTTTCTTATAATTGTTTTTCTATTTCGTGAATCAAGGAGTTATGTAAAGTATTTGTTTATGGTATATTATAATTTGCCTT
Organism: Epiperipatus broadwayi; assembly: GCA_028023455.1. Classification (NCBI taxonomy): domain Eukaryota; kingdom Metazoa; phylum Onychophora; class Udeonychophora; order Euonychophora; family Peripatidae; genus Epiperipatus; species Epiperipatus broadwayi. Next base: position 4,208,580 of record JAQFVV010000051.1, read on the forward strand.
TAATATAATTATGATGAATTAATTGTATTTAAAAAAAGGACAATAGTTGAAAAGTTGAATTGTCGATTATAACTCTATTTACTATAAGGAATTTATTTCTATCATAGAAAAGTTATACAAATGGTTTTTTTTAAGCAGGACATTTTTTATTGCTCTTATCATTCTCTATTTTTTAAATATTTTTTGTTCTTTTTAAAATCCAGAATAATTATTATCTATATAACTAGGAACCCAAGTGACAACTTAACTGTGGTCAAAATGACTAAAGAATGCTTTATGTTATTATTAGTTAAGTTGAAATAAATAGAAATTATAATCAAATTAAGTCATAGATCACATGACCCAATTCTCTTAAGCTTGTAAAATATAAACTATGAGGACTGCCAATTCCTCAACAAGCTTTGTGATAAATGCTTAGCTAGAGAAAGCATTTAAAATATCTCTGTCAGGAACCCCCCCCCCCAAATATCTGATCATGGTTTTATGTTTTGGCACTCCTCAGAGAGGTGCTAGGATAGATTCGGACACTAGATCTAAAAATACCAACCCAAAGCCAGCATCTATCTAAAAGTTATCTACTGAGTGGAAAATATGAAAATTTCAGACATCTACATGTCTTCAAACCCAGCTATCCAACTCAAAAAGCTATATAGGACTGGTAGATCTTCATCCATACCATATATTATTAGTCTTAGCAATATAACACCACATAAGACTTAAGGCAGAGACTATAAATAGTCAAAGAGTCATAGATTACATGACCCAATTCCTTAACCTTATAAGATATAAACAATGGGGATTTCCAGCTTGCAATGTCATTTTGCATTTGTTCTAATAAATAGTATAGTTATAGACTTCATAGTAATGTAAATATAATAACTGTTGTATAATATTTTATCACTTGTTTTTTTTTTTAAATATTTAACTTTTTTTTTAAACCTAAGTAAATAAAACTGCATATTTTTTTAATTGAAAATAAAATATACATATTTTTAAAGGGTAAGTGTTTAAAAATGTGATATTTTTTAGAAAAGTGTCTAAAATAAAGTTTCTATAAAATGATGTTCAGGAATACATTGAATCAGAACAAAGAAAAAAATCAATTATTTGTTACCACCCAATTCTTAAAACATTAGCAAAATTTTTTGCACAATAATGCTATTATATAGTTCAAGCTGTAGTAAGCAATATATGCTAGAAGGTTCAGCATTATATTCCCTATTTTGTGTCTACCTATCCAATATCCACAGACTAGTTTCCAGCTTATGGATTTCATTAGTAATAATACTTGGATCCAGAAGCAGTGAACCTCAATCTTTGGATCTAATGCATTCTTCTATATTCCACTAGATGGCACTATTGTGTGAAAAAAATTGCTGCTGTTTTAACAGTTCATATAAACACTAGAAAAAGGTGACAATGTGATGATTTAGTGACATAAAACTTAATCCTTATGAATTTTTTTTTTATCAAAATGTAGGGTTGGGAAAGAAAATGGCTGCTGAAGTAACTTTAGCATTTCACTTTTACCTGCAGTAACCACAGGTGGTATGTGACACTGACAAAACTTTCCTACAGTTTTCTAAAATTTTATAAACAAAACAGGTGTCCATCTCAGTAGCATTGTGTGGTCATCTGTATTTTGTAAAAAATATCTAATATGCATTTTCTCACATAGTAGCCATAATTATATCTCTTGTTTTGCATCAAGAATACTCATACCAATTATATTTTACAGGTAAGTAATTTTATTTCTCCATGTTTTTGTGTGAACTATGGCTATATTTTTCTAATTTTTTATATAAATATAATGTTTTTTGTAAATAATGCTAATAATTTAAAAAAAAAAAAATCAAATTTATTTCATTATAATAACTGATTTCAATTTTCTTAAAAAAAAATAAATCCAAATGATTCTATTTAAAAAATAAAATGTTTTATGTATGCAGGATATGTAGAAAGCTGATTTATATGGTGTAACGGTCAGGTTTATACATTTGCTCAGCAGACTGAGAGTCCAAGCCAGAGAACCAAAAGCTGACCAAGTTGGGATAATAATACCCTGTGTCTGATCATACCTTAGCTCTCTCACTCGTGCTTCCAAGTCAACCCATCGCGAATGACATGCCTGGGGTTACACTTGATATCTCTTTGATCACGTTCCAGCAATAGCAAAGCAGTAAAACATGAGACATTGCTCCCTATTACATATTCTATTATATAACTTAACTAGTGATTCATAAGATAATGAGCAAGTAATGAGACTGAGACAAATTTATATTTCATAAATTTAATATAACATTTGATAAATACTAAAGCATAGTAACTGGTGTATAGCTAGCTCACACGCAGGTGAGTGGATTTTCTGGGTTATAAAATAATATTACAAAGCAATGAGTGGACTCTCCGGGTTATAACACAATATTACAAGGCAATGAGTGACTTCTCAGCGTTATAAAACAATATTACAAAGCAATGACTGGATTCTCAGGGTTATAAAACAATATTACAAAGCAATGAGTGAATTCTCAGGATTATAAAATAATATTACAAAGCATTGAGTGAATTCTCAGGGTTATAAAATAATATTATAAAGCACCGACTTTTTAATAAGCTTATGTCATCTTTCATGTCTTAATTCACGCTATGTTTTATATATTGGAAATCAGTTATTGTCAGCTAGAGTTATCGATTGATGAATAAATGATAGAGATTATTGGTTTAAGATTATATCATTGTTACTAAGTTTAAGATTATATTATAATTACTAAGTCTAAGGTTATATTATAAATATTAAGTCTAACATTATACTATAAATATTAAGTTTAGGATTATATTATAAATATAATCCTAAAATCATATTATAGAGACATTTGCGTGATATATAATTGTTATACAGATAAACAGATTAACTCAGATTCTAGATCGGATCAAAGCCGAAATTACTTTCTAGGGAAACTGAACTGAGATATGGTGGCAGTTGAACGTCAGATTCTAGGGCGTTTATAAACTATAATATCAGATAAATGCGACTCGAATGCATTCTTAATTGGGGTTTATTACCTACTAAACGGTTCCCTAACCGATCTGCTTGCTATAATGGAAGAGGCCTTTTTATTAAATGAACAGAAGAGTGGCTTATGAGCCCTTTGGAAACGCTTTGGTTCCGTTACATACGAATGACTGTCACATTTGCCTACACTTTCGAGGCGTGACTTGAAATACGAAGAAATGTCGCAGTGGCCTAAACTTTCGAGGCGTGACTGGACGTGGAACAATCTTGAGGTGGGCCAAATGATATTCATAGCAAGTAGATATGCATATTTATGCAAATTAGCAATACATTCGCAACGCTAAATTAATATTTCATAAATAATTACGCCAAAATCTTAGCTTCTTCAGTTCCACTACCACCGGTCAGTTCATAAATGAGCGTATTAAATTATATGTTAAAGGCGATAATGAGAATCTGATTTAAGGTTTTCTGCATAGCTACTTATTCTCTAATTAAACGAAGTTTAAGATTTTAGAACTGGGAACATTAATTATATGTAGTATAACCTACATCTAATATCAAGCTGATTTTAAATAATCTAAAATATGAATTATAAAATAGCTCACGCAAATTATTCATTCTTAAATAAATTACTCATCCTAAATAATTCGTCAAAATAGACCTTACTAATAATGCAAAATGTGTTTTAAATAACGAAGGCAAATCTATATTTTAAATAGCCTGCGTAAAATATACTTTTTTCAAATAACTGGCGAAAGACATATTTTAAATCACTTACGCAAATATAATTCTTAAATAAGCTTAGCAAAATCTGCGTTTTAAATAACATAAGCAATATATACGTTTTAACTAACTTTAGCAAACATTTTCATTTTAGCTAACTTGAGAAACAGATGCGTTTTAAATAATATACGCAAAATATACATTTAAATACTTTAGCAAATTATTTCCATTTTAAAGAACTTTAGCAAAACCTTTTCATTTTAAATAACTTTGGAAAAGATGCGTTTTAAATAATATACGCAAAATACACATTTTAAATAACTTTAGCAAAACATTTTCATTTTCAATAACGAGAAAAAGATGCGTTTTAAATAATATACGCAAATATAACTTTAGCAAAAGATTTTAAATAACTTTTTCGGGCATTATAAATACCGATTCACTGTAGCATAAGTTTTATTTTAGAAAGAAGTCTTGGCTATATTCTTTATATCGCAATACTCTGATATACTAAAAGTGATTACTCACTCCCCTCCCCCCGATAATTTATTAACACGCCAGACTCCGTTCTGATAAAAACACAGCATAAATCAATAAACATGAACTTAAAACTAAAGATAGATGACATAAGAATAAATTGCATAAAACGATCAATAAGATGATAATTTAGAAATAAGAAATTGTTGTACGGTTTTATAGAAACTAGATGTTTAGGATTATTTAAAATTATTAATGATCAAGCAAGAATTTGGAGAGTGTTCTAAGATTTAAACAAATTTAAGATAAATTAGTTAAACATTTAGAAAATATAATTAATTATGGGATTTATTTGTTAGCTAGCTTTCATTTAAAATACGTTTTAGTTATGAAATTTAATATTTGGCAGAAAGGATTTACCGGCAAAGTCTTTAACGCATTGTTCAATATGCTTCTCTCTCTATTCAGTCAGGCTGGGCTTCTCTTAGGTTTTAGTCTGGATATAGCTTCGCAAATTTATTTCTGTGGCAGCTTTCTCCATTTCTCTGGTCAGGAACTCTCTGGTCTCTCAGGTACAGCTTCTTTCTTACTGTGCTGGGCATGGTTGAGGTCTTCTCTTATCGGTAGCCGCTCATGGAAGAGCAAACGGCTGTCTCTTTGTCTCTAGCCCACTGTCATCTTTGGAGCAACTTGGATGGTGGTTTTTTTTAGATTCAGCTTTCTTAAACGGCAGGAACAGTTTTCTTATTTAACTTCAGCTCTGGTCTTCGGAAATAATTTCGGCAGCAAGCACAATTTTCACAGCAACAGCAACAGAAAAAATTAACACGGATGATGATGGATGGATGGAAGAGGAACTAATGGCTATTTTGGCCCCTTTTATACTACATTTTTGACAGTAGTAACCTCCTACTTTGAGTCATGCCACATCACAAGATGACTAGTTTCGAACTAGCGTTTAACCAAATATCCAGTTAGTAAAATATTTAGTATATCTAAATCTGGTCTTGGTAAGGCTCTATTGTTTTAATTGACGTCATGGTTAAAAGATATATTTTCAAGAGAATGGTCACAAGCAATTTGTATAGATTTTTGTATAGATTTATGCCTGATTGAATATTATAATTGGTCTTGATTATAATTTTTAAATAGGTCAAATTTTGGCCAAAGATTTATTTTTAGAACGAAGTGTTAAAACTGATAAAACTTTCTGCTTGTAATTTTAAGCAAACAAAAGAATTGAAAATTATCTGACTTGGAAATTATTTAAAATGAATACTGACTTGAAATAATTATTTAGAACAAATATTGAAAAATAAGTAATATTATAATTTTAAACTTATTATGCTGCTATATAGATAAATTTTAATTACACAGTTATGTTTATTTCAGTTTTAACAAATCTATCTGAATATGCTCGTATATAAATACTTGAGACTGTATTTTTATATTTATAATTGATAGGACGATTATATACGCACATACTCGCAATATTATAAGCACAAAGTTTTTAAAATTTAAGAAATACATGCCATCTGAGTACAACAAATATATACTATTATCGAAGATAATAGGTGAAACAGATGTAACTGTTTCAATGGAGCATAACAAAAAATGTGCAATAGATATGCCAATCTAAAATAAATCATTTACAATTATTTTTTGCTGTTTTACTCCTTTTAAATACTCATTTGAATCCCGAATTATACTAGAAAATACCACCTTTCTCATGGACAGCATCAAATACTAGTTATAGCAGTTATATTATTAAAATATGTAGCTATTACAAGTTAAATTCCTCCAGCCTTACATCTTGCTTATTAAAGTACATTTGAAGCCCGAATTATATCAAAAACTAACATCTTTCTCAAAGGCAATATCAGATACCAGTTGTAGCATTTATGTTATAAAAACATGTAGTTGTTGCAAGTTAAATTCCTCCAGCCTTACAACTTGCTTATTAAAATACATTTAAAGCCCTAATTACATCAAAAACTAACACCTTTCTCATAGGCAGTATCAGATACCGGTTGTAGCAATTATGTAATTAAAATGTGTAGTTATTGCAAGTTAAATTCATCCAGTCTTACAACTTGCTTATTAAAGTACATTTGAAATCCTAATAACATCAGAAACTAATACTTTTCTCCTAGGCAGTATCAGATACCGATTGTAGCAATTAAGTTATAAAATCAAGTAGCTGCTGTGAGTTAAATTCCTCCAACCTTATAACTTGCTTATTAAAGTATGTGTTAATTCAATAATTTTGAAATTTGGATCATTACAGAGAACTGTGATGGCACTGCAGTACTTTGGGTTCAAATCACTTTTCTTGAAATGATCTTGTGCTATTTTTTAAGTTTTCTGCCCTTTTGACAGTAAATATTGGAAATAAAAGAAATATTAATTTATTAGTTAAAATATCTGAAGATATCAGCAAATCATAAAAAAGTACAAAAGTCAACAAAAGAATGTCACTGAATAGTAGATTGATTGATATTGGATGTATAAACAAACATTTAAGTTTCTCTTTGATTGTTGAGCAATGTACAAAAAAAATGTATAAGTTTATAGTTCATATAAATATTCAAACAGGCAAAATTCTTCATACAGTAGTGCCACTCAGTGCAAGCTAGAGTAATCAATAGATGCCAGAAAGCCTGTGCATAAAATCCCTAAGATTTAAATGCAGTGCTCTCAGATCCAAGACTTCTCACTGATGAAGGCCAGAAACTAGTTTGGAAATATTGGGTGAGTAGGCACTAGATATAGAGATTTTATGCACAAGCTTTCTGGCATCCATTGATTACTCTGGCTTGTACTGAGTGGCACTACTGTATGGGAGTTTTGCCTATTTTAATAACAGTTATAAGCAAGCATAAGAAATGGTGATCATGTGATGTTTAGTGGTCATATAAATATTCATAATCACTTTTACAAAATATTTATATAGAAATTATTAAAGAAAAATATATTCATGATTATAATTAGATTTTTTTGAAATGTGTTTTATTTTTAAAATTACAAATTAATAAACTCAAAGTAATAATAAAAAAGGCACTGTCAAAAACAGTAATATAGAATATTTGCAGACCTGATGCAATGTTGATGTTTAAACATTATAAAAAATTGTGTTTAAAACTAGCCAAAGTAAAAAAATCATTTAATTTTCCTATGTAAAGTTAAATCTGAAGGGTTGCAATTAAAACCTCCTACTGATTCTAAGAGAGCTGAGACAGTTACTTAGAGAGCAAATGAAGTCCTGATGAAAGACCTGTGTTGTCTATTTGTGTGGTAGTACTAACAATTGTTTGTATTTACAAAGTTTAAATAAAGTTTAAAATTTTCTAGACATTCAATATTTAATGATAGATTATGTAAATAGTCAACTATCTATCTTATCATGGTGGTACAGAACTTTTGTTCATATTTTAATAACTTTAACTACAACTTTAAATTGTAGAACAGAATTTCATAGTTTTATAAGAATTTAATAATAATTCATTCATCAACAAAGATTTCCTTAGTTTACATTTTTTAATAGCATTTCTATAATCAATCAATAAGGAAAAAATATTCTCACCACATATTTTAATTTATTTTATTTTATTATTGTTTTTCGTATATTAGGAAAGTTTAAATTTGATTTTTTAAAAGGTTTTCCTTTGTGAATTTATATGTCTAATAAATAAACTATAATTTATTGATTCATAATATAGAATAAAGATTTTAAAATTAAAATAAAATTTTGAACTACTAACTCAAATTGGCATCAGGGAATAATGGAAAAATGCTGAAACGCAGAAGTGATAAATCTTAGTAATACTTTTAGCAACTTCCAGAATAAAAATAATATTTATTATGACTAAAATTGTTGATTCTGTTGCATCGGTAATGTTTTTAAACTTGCATCTAATGAAGTTTTATGAAGATATTTATAGCTAAAATTAATTTTAGTTATTGTTTTCTGTTTTTCAATCCATTTTTGATTCATTACTTACCTTTAATGAAGGTATTTCGCCATAAAAACAATTTCTAAACTTCTCATAGTAAGAAGAATAACCAACTGTTTCGCTATTAGAAAATTCATATTATTCGAAAAGTGTAAGTAACATACTTGGACCACAATCCATGGGCTTTGTATCTATACTAAATCACATAAGGGATCATTACCTAATAATGAACATAAATAATGATGCATTTAAAACAATAGCAAAGTCTTCACAGAATAGCACCATTTAGTACAAGTCATAGTAATAGGTGAATGGTAGAAGGTTTCCCTTCCAAAATCCATTGATTACTATGACTTGCACAGGGTAAAAATATTGTCTGGAGTTTGCAACTGTATTAACACCTTGTGCAAATATAGAAAATGGTGTCATGTGATGATGCACTATTAAATGAGTTACTGTTTTACATGTTCACTATTAATTCATACTTTATGAATATTACTTTTTTTAAAAGTATAACCAAATTAATAATGGAAAGTTTAAAAAATGATTGGTAAATGCAGACGATAATGATAATAAAAATATTGGGATAAAAATGGAACAGATTTAAACAATTAATTCAGAAAATTTAAACTATTCATTAAATAAAATGGAGCAAAAAAAATTATTATTAGTTTCAAATTATTATTAGTTTCCAGTATATATACCCTGTAGTTCCAAGTAAAAACTAAGAGTTGATTTTTTAAATAATAATCATGAAATTTTTTTTTTTTCCATTTCAAGCTGAATAAAACAGATTAATGGATTTATTTTTGTTAAATTATAGAATTGGAATGAGATTAATAGTTATATCACAGTCTTAGGTGATATTTCTTATAATTATATTTTGAAAAAAAAATGTTAATTTTTTTCTTTTTAAATTTAATTTAGAGGGGTTTTATTGTGGATCTCTTGTTAGTTGATATTTCCTTTTAAAAAAATTGAGTAACAAAATATATATCCTGTAAACTATAGTTATTTTAAAATGTTTAATTACTATGCTAGTATAATATATTGGGAAATTCTTACTAGCAATGAAAATTTTTAGGTATTCTACAAAATATATGCAAAAAAAAATGTGTATTGTGAACTATAGGCTGTTAATTATATAAGCATAATTTTTCACCATCTCTAAACTTACTGTAAGCTTTGGTAAATAATAATAGACTTTCAAGATGATAATGTTTATTAAATCCTTATTGTTTTCTGTTTTATCCAATATTTCCAGATTAATTTCAATTTTATTGCTTTCATTAATGAAGGACTTTGTATCTTGGGCCAGCAAATAGCTCTTCACTGATAAAAGCTACTAGCTTGAAACTAGTCTTGGTATATGAAATAGGCAGCATAGGATATTTTATAAGCAATATTGCCTTGCATCTATTATTACTTACTAAACTATACAGAAAGTGGTACAGAGAAGATGAAAAATTATGTTGATATAACAACAATATGTAAGCTATGGTCATGCGATAGAGTCAGATGACATTTTATTGGTTTAAATTATTTTACATCATGGTTTGCTATTTTTAAATTCTGAATGTTTTTGAAGTAATTTCAGGTATTAATATTCCTGAATAGTAATTATTTGATAATACAATATTACATGATGATTCAAAAATCGATGGCTTATAGTAGGGAAGGACTTCAAACTTGTTATTGGAATATGTATTGATAAAGATGAATTTAAAGTAAAGTCACCAAAATTCAAATACATGATCAAGATTTCCTATGCTTACGCAGTAGAAATGGATTTTATGCACAAACCGTCTTGCATCCTTGATTACTCTAGCTTGCACAGAGTGCCACTACTGTATGGAAAGTTTAACCTCGGTTTAAAATTTTAATAAATGGTTTCCATATTTTGAAATGCAGATAATTTAAAATTTTATTTAAAATTTTTAAAATTACGTCAATATTATTTTTTTAGAATCTGGACAATGATTATAAAAAAATTTCTAACTATGTAAATCGATATTCAATGTAATGTATAGTTTATTTAGTTATAAAACTGAATTGTGCATGGAAATCTTTAATGAAAATAAAAATAATGATTGTCAGATGTTATAATTTCAAGGAAGATAGACACATACTTGATGATTAAAATTAAAACATTAATAATTTTTTATAATTATAATTATTTTTTATATTATTTTTCTATCTTCTTTAAAGTACTGTGTGCTTATTAATTTAATTACTGCATATCAAAGTTTTCTTCTTTTTCAAATTATTGTGTAATTACTTCTTTAAATTTTTAATGAGTATATAAAAACTATATATTTAAAAAAGAATACATTTTTTCTTTTCCATTTTCAACTTCGGTTACCTTAATATAAGATTATATGCTTTTTCTCACGGTTTTGAGAAAAATATAAATGTCGGCCTTGGTATTTAAAAATCAGAAAGAGAAATTACTTTTATTATAAGAACAAAACAAAAATCAGAATAACATTTTAAAAACATAGGATAGTTTAAAAGATGAAATGTAATTCATATATATAATAATTGCCTAAAAACCTAGCGTATTCCAAATTTATAAGTGTCTTACGCATCTCAAATTTCATTACATTGCCCCTGTCAATTAGTTTAGAAATTCCTCATTGCTTTCTTTCATTATATATATATATACTTTGCAAGTAATTTTCACTGTATATATATATTGTGCCGGTCAAAATCGTGTATTCATTCAACAAGACCAATAATCCAAGCAAAAGTACCTTGAATCCAACCATGCACAAGATACATATGTCAGGACAAGGATGAATCCTAACCTATTTGCCTAAATTATTGCCTCTCTGACTAATGGATAACGTTTGTGATGACACTAGCAGTGCTTGGTTTTATTCCGTCCCAGCTGGAGGTTATGGTTCACATAGAGACTCAAAAAAATAAAGGGTTTATATGAAAAATCAATGATTTAATGGATTCTGACGATTGCAGAACGGTACAGATATGATTTGATCGATTACTAATGGTTTGAACCATAATAATGATAATTCTTTATGGCAACATTATAAAGAAGTGAATTTACATCAAATAAATATTATAAACAAATAGAGTAATTTACCTTAGAGATTGGGAGTGATGACAAACTAAGCTTATTTAAGATAACAATATTATAGGAATTTGTTAAAAAATTTAGTACAAAATAAGTAGTCTTTGTTTATACAACTTGGTGATTTTATTTAATTCGTTTTGATGCGGCTTTGACAAACAATATAAAAGTTTGTTAATTGGTCAGCCAAAACCAATCAGCAATAAAATTTGATATTACAAATAAATCTGTTTTATATATATATATTACAAAATATGAAAGATGGGCATTTAAAACACTATTACATTTAAAGTCATTTGTATATAATGAGTGTGGGAAGCAAAATAGTTCTTAAATAAATAATTGACAATTATACAGTCAGATTTAATTAATTAACGAAATTGTTTGTGAAGGACATGCCATCATGGCAGAGAGCATTTCAGATTTGCTAAATAAAGATATAAAATGATGAAGAAGGCAATATGCTATTATAGATTACAACAAAATAAATGAGGTCTGTTATTGATCCTCTGGGTGGCTTTACTACAGACAATTTCCTAGTAAATACAGCCAAACATGTCTCTAAATAATCATAATAATATTTTGATGTGCATATACATCTTAATAGCAATGCTTGAAAAGAATCCCTTGGTATGAACTATGTCTACTTTGAGGGAGTGTAAAAGGTTGGACTGGTCAGATTCCGAAGGTCCTAAGAGGTTGGTAGCAAAGCAAGAATAGCAATAATAAAGAAATGGTTGTAACTATAAATACACAATGCCTTAGACGTATATAGATAGATAGTATATCATTAACAAAATAATAAATCCTGATTAAAATCATTGGCTCCCTGATATAATGTAAAGTCCCAGAAACGTTAGGTCATTAATGAATGAATAGTAAATTATATTACAAAAAGAAAGGCAAGAATTAAAACTAAAATATAAAATTGTTTTCCCCACTCATCACGGAAGATTACAAAATAGGACTTGTCTTTAATTAACATAGACGGGCATTAAATATCAAACTAATAAATTGTAAATCATAATTTTAATATTTTCTGACAAATAAAATATATGTATGAAATATATATACTGATAAAATTCTATGATAAATTTTACTTAATTGATTCACTAAAATTATTTATTCTTTCAGAAATAATTACAGGGCTATTTTAAATTGGAGATAATAGTAAGATACTTTTAAAATAATTTCAATCTTTCAAATAAATATATATATGAGGTACAAAACTAAATGAGCTTTCTATTAATTAATTTACGGAAGGAAGTCTTCTTGTAATGATTTTTAAATTAAAAAAAATAACAGGGAGAGGATTTAAAGTTAATAGCTCATTGAATTTTGTAATTGGCCATTTCAGTAAGTCAAATAATCTAAACAAACTGACAAAATTTAATTTAATTTGCCGCATCAAAATAATGTAAAATTTTATAAGAATTGATATTTTAAATTGAATAAAATTAAGACGCATTTTAAACCAAGCCATATAAACATCACACAGATATATAAAATATAAATTAGTATTGATTTGGAAAACAAGTAAAATGGAATCAATGGCTTGCTGCAAATTGGACGTTACCTCAGAATCAATCAGTTAATACAGGCAGTTAACACAGTCAGTCTCTGGCTAGCACTGGAAAGGCATGGATGGGCTGGTGGAACAGACCTCTGAGAAACAAACGACCGATCTTTTCACCCCGTCATTTCTTTAGGCACGATATATATATATTAATCACTTCTCTTCAGTAAACTCAATAATCCTAATTAATTAAATTTTCCACTATTTATGTGTTCTGATCTTATCTAAATGATTAAATCTACATTGACCTCCACCAATTGTAACTGCTTACAGCAGTTCTGTGAGGTTGGTGCCACTTTGAAGGGAAAATCCCTAACTCTGCATGAACATGCCCCAAGGGTTGATTTTCTAATTAAAAAAAACCAACAACAACAAGCATATTAAGTTTATCAGTAATTGTACTAACAAAATCTATTTAATTATGGTTTAGATTAACAAAATGTAGATTTTATTCAGAAAAATTTGGTACAATGACTTTCAAACATATTTGGTATAAACTTTTACAAAATATTTCTTAAAAATATTACATTGTTTAAATAATTGATTCTCAAGTGTACATTGATTAAAAGATAATTATAAAATGTTACCAACTGATTTATTGAAGAAAATGAACTTTAATAAAGAATTTAAAATATTTGTAACATTTTATAGATATCTAGGATTCAATTCAATTTGATAAAATAAACACAATATACATTTTTACAAATATAAAATAAATAAACTAATATAAAAAGGTTAGTTTTAATTATAAAATAAGATTAATGAAATATAAAAGATTATAATATTGATTAAAATATACTACCACCTATTATGAGATGGGTGTCAGTTAATAAAGATTGGGTTCAAACCCAGACTAGTGCTGATGACATTGGCACTAGGTGAAGCAGGAATATGTACTATATTTCCAGCTTCAATATATATATTGTAACCCCCTTACTCATCACCGATCCTACATATTATATGAACAAATACCCAGGGCACCAATTCCATTAATGAATAGAATAAATTAACAACTTTATTTTGCTTTGAATTAGTATTGAGACTCTTCTACTTATGCCTAACTTATACCTTAGCTCAGCGGAAGGTTATAGAAAGTTAAGAATATATAGAATATAAATAAATGAAGGAAGAAATACTATTGATCATTAAAATAAGATATATGCCTCACCTGTCAATCAACCAAATGATAGAAATCAATAAAGTGTTTCATTTATTCAAGCTAATAAACTATAATTTACATTTGATCTCTTCCATCATCTAAATACACTCTTATATTAGCTACAACATAACTTTAAAAGAAAATCATGATATTAAATAACTCCACTATCTAGCACGTCTTAATCTAAACAGCTAAATTAATATTAATTTGGAACTATGAAATCAGATCTCAGCAAATCTTTAATACAATTTGATTAAAGAAATTCTATTATAAATAACTTATAACTATTACAATAAAAAATAATGGAATGAGTTGAATGATGTTGCACTGGACTAGCAATTAGATAATGAAGGAAACAGGGTAGCTTTTAATCTCACTTCATTGTCTAAACAATAAACTGAGTATACAACCTTCTTCATAAGTTTACCAAATGATAAAGTATTTCATATAATGTTTGGATCAAGAGAACAATATTATCAGATTTCAGTATGTTCATTATCAAATTTATAAAGTAATGCATTTATGTTGTAATAAATATGTAGAATGTGAAACTAGAATACGAATGCATATAAGAATAACTTGACAGTCTTGCATTGGTGGTCGAGAGGTCAGCGCGACTGCCTTGCACTAGCAGGCAGTTGACCGGGTTGCGGGTTCGCGTCCCGGACGATGCTATGATACTTAAAAAAAAAAAAAGAATAACTTGAGACAAAGTTTTAAATAATTAAATAAAACATTTATTTACATTTTGCAATCAAAGTAAATATAATTGATTCACAGTAGAACTATTCGTGTTAATTCCTAAATTTACAAATACATTTTCCAATCTGGATTTGATATTTCTTTTTATTATACATTTTATTATTTATTGATTAAATATTTATAAGAGATGAATAAACAAATAGAAATAATGCCCTCATATTCTAAGTTCGAATATATTTGGGCTGTTAATCAACTCTATCATCTTTTATTAGCAAACAACACTGAATAAATAAATATCTTATTATGGGCACAAATATACAAGTTGGAGAGATCACGCGATCATTTATTGGGATAAAACAAATTAATAACTTTGGATGTCGAGATGGTAACCTTAAATAACTCAGTCAAATAATCCCTTTAAACAGCTATACTTTTCGCACATTCAAAATAAAAAAATAATCATTCTGATGATTTGATGATTTAAAGCTTGTGGTAAATTAACGTGATATAATCTAAAATATTTAATACCTGATGTATAAATTTAATAATACTATACTCTCATGTCTGCAAGATTATTTACATTATGTGTATTCCATATCTTAGCTATAATTAAGATAAAATCAAAGTATATACATCTTGTTGGTTTGCTTATGGGTTACTAAATAAGTGTCATAATACCGATAATGCCATAAACCAACCAATGAATATAACACTATTTTTGCTTTAAATATTCATAAAGAATTTAGTCTTACCATTTATTTAACCACCAACTACATTACATATAGCTATGATTCTATGATAACAAAATATATATTCAAAAAAACAAATTAAGCACATGAGAAATAAACAAGCTTCTTGGCTGATAAATCTAATGACAAACAATGACTCCCCACCTAACTTTGAGGTATACTATTGAAACAGTAAGATTCGCATTCGAATCTTAAGTTTCACCTTTCCTATCATCTCTCACCCACCACCCTATCCTACCCAAATTTAAACTTTTTGGTATCGAATTGTGTAAGTAGCAATATTAAAAATGTATAAATATATGTACAATTCACCATAAACCCACACACATTTCGATAGCAAATTTAAAGCAATAAATAAAAATAATTGATATAATTTAGATTTCTCTTTTAGTTATATATTTTTATATAACTTTAACTATTTATTTTAAATTGTAAAGTTCGTTATTTTATTGCTATGTTTAAATTTCGTATTTAATAATAATTTTGGAAATTTGGTTGTAATTTAAATAAAAGTAAAATTAATTGTATATTCCCTTTTGTACTTGAAATTTTGCAAGTAACGGCCGGTGAGAGATAATAGATTAATTAAAAGAAACATTCCTAAAAGCTTTAATTACAAAAATGTAAAAAAGTAAAAACAAACCTAAACAATAGAAATGCAACTTTCTAAATAAATTAAACTTATAAAATGCATTGATTCTCCTTGGGGCAAATGAGTGGAGCTAAAAATAAAATAGAACAAAAGTGAAAAAGATAAGATCAAGAAAAGAGGACATTTTGAATTTTCTAGGAACTTTGAGTTAGACTTTAGCTGTGCTCTCAATCAGTTTAGAGGCTCCAGAAATATTAAATTAATTTACCCACCACAGTATGTTCGAGTAGAAAGCACCCAGACTATTTTCCCCCCAGAGATAGTTGATCATATGTGATTCTCAACATGTGTCCTCCATAAAATCAACCAAGAGGATCTGCTGCCTAAACAATCAGAAAGCTGCCACTGCTGTTGAAATGAATTAATCACCTAAATGCTGGAAAAAACTGCTACTATGTAAACTCATGAACAATTTGCTACTGACCATGGAATCTGAAAGGTTCATATAAAACAGGTATCTGTACCCAAGGCCTAGAGTACTCTAAATATTAATCATGCTATAACTCACTCTCTATATAAATTGTAAAACTATAAATTGTAAAACTATGAATTTAATTATTAATTTTTTATGTAAATTTTTTTAATTATCTAGCTTACCTAATGCTGTCTTTTCTTGGGTGCGTATTTCAAATTTTATATTTATTTTTATTATCTAATGATAGCATGCATATAAGATTTCTGACTGGACCTCACCAAATTTAAATATAGATCTTTATCAAAATGGTTGCCATCTTGTCCAGTGACCTATTAATCTATTTCTTTTATATACTCATTTTGGCCGGTCAGCTCGGAAATCTCCATAATTTTCTAAATATCAATACATGATTGCCTGAAACATTGGATGCATGTCCTGCAAATCCTAATTAATATTTATTTCTATAATTACTTTGTTATTTCATATAAATCGACACACATTCGGTGCTTCATTTATTGTAGATGCAGAGGTCTACTACTTAGCAAATGGCTGACATATTAGTTATTAATACCCACCCAACTTATCTATTGCTTTTATATTTTATTAAATTTTAAGTAGTAATTCCATTAATTACATTTCTTTGGAAATCAAAAATGTTCTTTTTAAATGTTGATGATGTAGGGCCGAGTTATAAATATATTAAATCTTAACAGAATATTCTGTGAATTGTACATGTGCTACATTTTAGAGATGCAATGACCCATTATGAGCCTTGGATATTCCAGATTCTACAGGATTTACTTAATCCCAGTCATCCTACACAAGTGGACAAATAAAAGTTCCCATAGGGCTTGATGTCGTCATGCAGTCAGGAAGTAATCATGGCATGAACCACTTGCCCCTGATTATGCCTATGTGACACCATACCTTTTTGGACCTATGGCAAACACCAGCCCATTGTTCTAAACTCATCCACAGCTTCATAGTTTTAATGTACTGCCACTCTCATATCACCTTTCTAGACGTACGACGTGTTTCTTATTATAAATTTTATTGTTCAATATATAACTCCATCCCTGCATTAGTGACATAATTCACTCTCAAATTTTAAGTCTGTCCATAGTAATTTATAAATATCTTATTTAATTAAATAAATATATGTCTGCAGCTACTATTATAAAACCTAATTTAGACTCTTGCATTACAAAGATATAAATCCCCAAAGGCATGCTCTTGAAATACTTTCTCGAGAATTCGGGTAGCTAGATTATGTCAGCCAAATAAATGTATCTCTTTAAAATATAACAGTATCGGTAATACCACTACTGAGATTTTAAATATAACCAAATATTATTAGTTAAATGATTTAGTACAAAATATTCTAAATAAATAATTTCAAACTATACATCTTCCATTACATATTTATTTATTCGACACCCATTCAATATAATATCTCCTCGATCAGTTAAAATATAAATGTCTAATATTAATATTATGTATAGCTAACTCGAAAATAAAGTCTTGAATCTCTTGCATCTCCATGACCCCCATGCCTAAAGAAATATTTACTAATGTAGCATCAGATACATTGTTTTGTAGAGTGTATTGTGGAATCAATAAACTATGTTCGAACTCAATACTACTGGTAGCTTTGCTATCTATTGTGCTGCTGTTCTGTGTAGTGGTCAAATTCTGCACTATGTTAATGAAGCATACAAATCTGACCATTTCACTATTGGTGTGGAACTCAGTCTCACCACTAGAATAAAGGGGAAATACGCTATCTAACTTCAGAAAATTTTATTTTTATAATGCATAAGTACATAATCTGGAAATATACTTCACTCATGGCAAATACTTAGATATATTATGGGAGAGAGTTCTCAATCCCAATCAACACAGAACATATCACTAATAACTTTCTTTCTCACAGCTACTTAATACTTTTCATTTTATACATTGGAAAATAATTTCACTCACGGATAGGTCCCTAATTCTTTCAATTCTTTTAGCATATGACATTATCTGAAAATAACAGAGAGAAACAGTTATAAAACTGAATATTTACTAATTATATATGAAATAGACTGCATAAGACAGACACACATATGTATGAATAAGAACATGTAAATAATTTCAAATTATACAGTACACAAATGCTACAGCGAAGTAAATGGTAAACTGAAAATAAAAACTTTTAGTTTATGACAAACTATTAAATGTTTTAAAATTTTAAATGGCAATAATTATTGTCAATGATCACCATTTCTGACAACAATATTTATCTTTCATACACCTGCTACTCTCTAAGCCAAGTGCTCACTTCGAGACATTAAATAGAAAAATATCTTTCTTCAATAAAACGCACAAAAACGTACATATAACCCACATAAGAAATTATATTTAAATAATGATCATTTACCAGCATAGTGCAACTTGCAATATGCTATCCGAGACATTCTTGAAGTCAAGGAAATAGCATAAATGAAATAAGCAAATAAATAAATAATAACCATATCTATCTGTCTATGTTATACCAATGGTAAAAACAAAAAAAAATAGTTACTCTTTTTTAACTAAAAAAAAATTCACTTGCAAAGTTTTCTTTCAACATAAAGTCTCCTGAATGATGTGAAGATGAGGATGATGATTCCAGATGAGTATGTGTTAGTAAAACATGAAGACAAATTCCTATAGGATAAACATTCACAATTTTAGATTTAATTAAGCAATCTCAAATGTTCATAGCAATAGCTAATTGAGCTCACTAATATGATGTGCAAGTAGTAACCTTTTCATAACAACGAAGATAATAGATAAATAGTTTCAGCTATGTATTTGTTTGGTATTGACCATTTAATTAATTCTGGAAATTTTCAGCTTACCAATAACTTTAGCAGGCCTCCGAAAGAATATTGACTTTACATAAACTTCATAAGTTAGCATGGATATACTTATTTTGGTCTGTTGCTAATTATTCATGGAAAATCTGCAATTCCCTAGATAATATTTTTCTTTTATAATATGTCCACATACTGAGGAGGACAAGAAATATATATTAATGTTCTTCTACTCACCTTAAATCAGGTACACAATAATGAATACTTATTATTGGTTAATTCTTTATAGGTCATGTAATCACTTCTTTAATAAAATATTTTATAAATATGAATGATAAGCATAGTTATTATCATGTAGTAGTTCAAAATATATCACAATAAATTATACACGCATCCTCTCATTTTAACTTAGCTTTTATATAACTAGAGAAGAATTTAAACTTAGACTCTATGATAGGCTTTGTTAAACAGTCCTGCATAAATTTCCTTAAAAGATTATAAAGTTCATGCAAATTCATTTTCTCCTTAACAGTAGAAAACATAGGCAAATAAAGTAGATTTAGGTTATAAGCATATAAATATATTTCAAACAATAGTATTAATTTAAAATTTAACTGAGTAAAGAATGAAAAAAATATACCTTGTAAATAAATTATCTGGACATCCTTTCTTAACTTTTTGATTGCACAAATTCTATTTGGCTGAGTGAGTTAAAACTGTAAACTTTTGATTGGTCAATTACAGAATCAGCAGTCTTTTAATATTATATTTATTTTAGTTTCATTTGTAAAAAATATATTAATAATTTGTCATATTATGAAAGTGAACAAATTTTTTTTCAAAAATAAATTTCTATTTATAATTATAAAAATATTTGATAGTGGAAAACATAAAAAGAAGTTCCTAATGAGTTACAAAGTGTTTAGATGTAATTGATTTATTTCTCAATTTACGTTAGTTTAAAAATAATTTTTTTTTTAGTAAAATGTTACTATTTTGGTAAAAATAACAATATTTTTAGCATATTTTATACAAATAAGTTATAATATGCAAAAAAATACTTTAAAAATGCTCTAAAACATTTATTTTGTTTTCAAAATCAAAACAAAGAAGTTGGAGTGGTGAAAGTTATTGACAGGTGCTTATCCATTGTTTGTGATGACAAGCAACCAATCACCATCAAGTGAGGTCTGTCTTTTCTCTTTGTTATAGTTTGAATGCCTATATATATATATATATTGATTTTTTGCTTGTAAAATAATTCAAGAGAGGGCAACATCTTACAGTACTTTTTAAGCTTTAAAATGAGCCTAAATTTGTTACTATAACATAAAACTGCCCAAGTTAGAGTGAGTTAAGCAGTGTATGAGTTAACTGAGACAGTCAGGCAAAACGTTAAAGCTGTCTGGTAGCTAAAATTCCCATACTAATTTTATAAAACATTATTGTTTAAAAATTACAATTTGGAGTTTAATTGACTTGATTTCTGGAAGAAATTAAAAAAAACATGTACATAGAAGAAGTGGCAGAAGCAGATTACATATTATTACTGACGATCACTTAAATACATCTCCTTTTCATCAATCAAGAGGTCACCTTGTCCTCCAAAGGTTAGCTCCACTTTTCACACTCAGCTAATTAAGAAATCTATTCTTGAGGGAAAAAAATCATTTTGATTTTCTAAATGAAATCAAACCGAATAAAACAAAAAAAATATAATTTTTTTACATGTTTGAAATAAATAACTATTATTTAGCCAGTAAATAAAGTAGTTGATAACACAATTTAGTTTGTCAAATAATTCACTAATTCAGATATCCATTAATCACTCAAAATATACTTGCACTTGCTATTAGAGATATTTGCTGTAATTTTAAGTGTTTTATTGTAAAATGTAAAATTCTATACTGTAATTAAATATGAAATTGGATGATACAGACATACAGCCACACACATATGCTGCTATATGAATATTAAATTATCCAGACTAAAATATAACTTATATAACTTATAAAATATAACTTATAAAATATAACTTATAAAATCAGTGAAATATGTTTAACCAATGTTAAACATATTTCACTGATTTTATTACCTATACCTGGATGGGTGTACCAATGAATAAACAGATCAGAAAACCATCTAAACAAATACCAAACACTATTCTACAAATAAATAAAACAAATTTGCATCAACCTAACTTACATATCAACAATTCCTGTAATAATCCACCCCCCTTTCTTGCATTAAATATTTCATCAAATATGATAATACTAAATGCTTATAAAGCTCCCAACTAACATTCATAAGCAACTCTCACATAAGGTTTTAGACCATTAACATAAAGTTTTAAAAATTTAATGCTATTTCACTTTTTTTTTACTTAAATGCAGTTATTCACCACTGACACAGTATGATTTAATTAAAGT
Source organism: Epiperipatus broadwayi (assembly GCA_028023455.1). NCBI lineage: Eukaryota > Metazoa > Onychophora > Udeonychophora > Euonychophora > Peripatidae > Epiperipatus > Epiperipatus broadwayi. Next base: position 4,230,362 of record JAQFVV010000051.1, read on the forward strand.
TTGTTTTTTGTGCCCATTCAGAAGGTCACAATATATATATATATACTGTTACCCTGCTTAGCGATGGCAATTGGTCCTCCAAAACTCATCATTAAGCAAGAATATCGTATACAGAATACATATTTATAATGGCAGTCTATGGGGAAAAAATTGGTTGGTTTTTGTCGACATAAAATATCCACATTGGTTTCCAAGCTCAAAGATTTTCTTGATTTTTTTTATTGTAATGATGACTAAATACGGTATCTAAAAATAAAAGTTTTATATCACTAGGAAAAAAAATGCATATTTTCACTGTTTAAAAAATACAGAACAGCAAAAAGAAAGAGAAAGTGAAACTAAATTTGAATTTGATAGTTTTTATATTCTTTCGCAGAAGTTTTTCATCGTAGTGAAAAAAAATCCATATGGCATTTTTTAAAAATTTGAATTATGGTACATATTAGTGTACATTTATGTTTATTACTTATGTGAAATTATTCAAATTAAAAAACAATGTTTAATTATAAATTATTTAATTGAACATAAAGACTTATTGCTGTACTCCAGAGTAACAAAAGGCTTAATGCGTATCGTAAATAGTCAACTTTAGAAAAATAAAATTCAACTTATTTTTTTTAAAAAAAATCTAATTGTTAATTTTCTAAAACGTAGCTAAATTTATTTTTCTTACTGTATATTTTTAATAATGTAATAGTGCCTCCCCCCTCCCATTCATATAGAAAGATTATTTATTCATTATCACTTATTTTAAATACAATCTGTTTTTCTTTTTAAACTTTTTTTTTAAAAATGTTTTTCATTTGATTTGAAATCATTTGGGTGTATGTAATTAAGGAACAAGTTTGTGATCATGGTATTTTAGTTGTACTGTATTTATAAATTGGAGTATTTCATCATCTAATATAAGTGTTAAATGTCTTTAGAAAAATTAAACTTTATTTAAATAATCCAAGTACAGTATATTATATTTAAATAAAGTTTAATTTTTCTAAAGACATTCAACACTTATATATATATATATATATAAAGATTCATTAATTTTGTATTTTAAGTTTATACGTTCTATAATCAAAATACTGAATGCACCACTAACATTGTGTTTTATGAATAAAATATTGTATGTGCTATACAATTACAGCAAAGTCATTACCTGTATAGTATTACAATAATATATTTTTTCTTTTGGGTAAAATGAATTTAAAATAACTATTCTCTGATGCCATCAGTGACAAAATTCAAGATGGCTGCCAAAAAATTTTTTTTTACATTTTTTTCCAATTGTTATTGTGAAAAATCGATTGTAGATTGAAGTAGTGGGTACAAATTGATGATGATCACTATTGTGAAATATTGCTAAGTAGCCAAACACTAAACAGGGTAAAGGTGTATAATGTTATGCAAGCATATTCAAAGCAACATCTAAATAATATGCAAATACCTAGCAGCAGTAATGCATAGTTGCTATGCCAACAACAATAAATTTCCTCATTCCTGCAGCCTGTGTTTTTATATAGATAAAATAATATAGTCAACTTTAAAAGTGAAAGTGAATTCTATTATGAACTGAAGAATTATACTATTATTGGATGGCAACTTAGAAAAGAAATCCAAAACCTGTTTGTAACCTGATAAAAAGGAAACAATTACCCAACCCTATCTTGAAATCCAGAAAATGGGGTTGGTAAACAGATGTTATGAAGTTTTTATTTTTACAATAACATTTATTAACTATATGTAATGGAAATATTAAGCTTTGAAAAAATGACTCGCTAATGATATTACCTAAGAACTAAAGGGAAGGGTCATTGTTCATCGCAAAATAGATATAAATACATGGTAAATTATCATTTCAATTCATATAAACTCACATTATAATACATCATCATTATGATCATTTTCAACTATTAGCGATCCACTGCAGGATGAAGAGCTCTCAAAAATTCAATCCATCTTATCCAATCTCTATAATAATAATAATTATAATAAATATTCTTATATAAATATAAACATCTTCAAAAATGGAAATTTAATTTATTTTGCAGTTTTTCATATAATTTTTAAGTAAATAATATAAAATAATATTATAATTCTTATATTTATTATAACATTAATAAAAAAAGCATTTCTTCAGAAAATGTTTCATACCCTTCTCAGAGTGATTGTAAAACTATTTCAACACTTTAATTTACATCATATATTGAAGAAATTATAAAAAATATTAGAAGTATATTAATTTTTATTAGTGGAAATATTTTTGAAAAAAAAGTTGTCAATTTTAAAAACTTTGAATGTTTCATATGACTTTTGAATTAAATAACAACTAAGTTATGCTACTAGGATTATACAGAAAACCAGATAATCATTTTTAAATGTTTATAGATGATTTAAAGTTTTGGTTAAAGGGTTTTAAGCAAATTAAAAAGGAAATAAAATTAATAGATGAATTGAATATTTATTTATGTAAGATTCTAAAACTGTTGAAGATTATATAGATGTATTAATTACTTATGGTGCATTTTGCCATATTAAAACATACACAAGAGAAGAAATTGTAATAAAAAATATACTTCTTCATGTATTGGTCACATTAATATAAGTCTAATAAAATAATATTTTTATTACTGTTCTTAAAAAAAGATTATCAATCATTATTTTACATTTATATCTATTTCATATAAAGGTAATAAAGTCATATCAGAAATTGTTGCAAATAAATTGATATTGTATAATAATAAGTTAATTAGAAAATTTCTCCAAGAAATTGACTGGAAGACCATGCTTGAGGAAATTATAGCATATTCAAAGATATATAAAAAAGTTACAAAAAAAAAAAAAAAAAGAGTACAAAAAGAAACCAAAGTCATGACTCATATTTTTGTAGTGTAGTTTTAATTAAGCTACTCTCATCCAAAGTAGGAAATGGTTTCCCTTTTTAACATCTTGAGAAGGAATGTAATCCAAAAAGTATGTCTAAAGACATATTGCAAAAAAAGATTTATATTTTGTGCAGATTAGCACTCGTAGTTGGCCTATACCACATTCTTACAAAAATCTTTATCATTGTTTAATTTTTTTTTGTTTAATATATATAATATATAGAAGTGACTTGAACTCAGATTTTCAAACTCTTTATAGCTATGCACTCCATCTTATACAACTGATACCCATGACCCCTTACATGTGAAAAAGATAAATGATCTCTAATATATGTATTTCATGTTGAACCAGCAGTCATCAGTTGGTCCAGATTACTATCTCCCACATTTATATACAATCAGTTTCAGTTTATATTAAGATGGCAAATTATCAAACTTTAATGGACAAGCTTGACTATTCTGCATTTTCCAAATATTCAGCCATCCATATCATTGAAAATCTGATGATGGAACAAAGCCCCTGTTGATGCCAATATTATTATTATTATGCACATGTTGACATTGTCACACTGACCCCTCACATATAGGATGTTAATATGTCCATTTAAATACACACAATAGGGATGAGCAGAATACAGGAAGAATATGTAATATTCAAATATATGTATATTGTTTATACTGATGTTCATGTAATTATAAAGAACTGAAAGTCAGATTTTTAAGCCATTTACAGCTATGCACTCCATCTTATACAACTAACACACATGACCACATACATGTGAAAAACATAAATGATATCCATTATATGTATTTTATGCTGAACCAGAACTCATCACTTGATCCAGATCACAGTTCTCTCACACATATATAATCAGTGCTCAGTTTATATTAAGATAGCAAATCTACAAACTTTAAAAGACAAGTTTCAATACTCTCCATCCTCCACATCTTCAGCCATCCATATCAGCTGTGATAAAATAAAACTATGCATAATAATGTAAAGTTATAGATAGACTTAAAACATCACAGAGAAGATATGGTAATCACCGCAACACCATAATGTCCAAAACAACAATCACAGTGTGAAGTTACTGTTATTGTAATTAAAACCATTATATAGGTTTCCTTTAAATATAACAGGTTCCTAAACAATTTCATATATTTTAAATATCTTTAACTGTTTAAAAATTAATAATTCATATTAAAAAATAAAAAAGTCATGTATCACATGCCCCACTTCTTTTTTTAAGCTTGTAAAACATAAACAAAGAGCTTTGCTAATTGCTCAACAAGCTTTATGATAAATCCTTAGCAAGAGAAAGCATTTAAAATATCTCTATCCGAAACCACACCCAAACATGATACCAATGTCTTAGCCCCATATAGCTATTTGAGTTAGATAGCTGGGTTTGAAGACATTTACGTATCTGAAAATTTCATATTTTCTCATCAATGGTTGACACTTAGATAAATTCTGGCTTTGGGTTCTAGTGTCTGAAACTATTCTAGTGCCTCACTGAAGAGTGCCAAAGTATGAAACCATTGGTCTGGGGTTTGGGTGTGGTTTCTGATAGAGATATTTTAAAAGCATTATCTTGCTAAGTATTTATCACAAAGCTTATTGAGCAATTAGCAAATGTCCTTGTTAATAATTCATATTATTTCTCTTATAACTAAAGGATAATAGTATTTATTTTCAAAAGTTTGTAATTAACCAAAATGGCATCATCATAACACTTACATGTATATCTATACACTTATTATGCATTAAGGATGCACAATTTTTATTTTGATAATTAAGAAATCTCTACCATTTATATGATGATTTATTATTTGTAAGAGTTGATCTATTTAATAAAGCAAGCTGTTTGCTAATTATTTTTTTAAAATTAATTCTAAACTCATTTTTGGAATTTTTTAAATTATGCATTAAAATAATACAGTAACATATTTTTTTATTTAAAATTACACTTTACCATCTACAAATGTAGCATATAGAAAAAAATATTATTTCACCACTTTAAAGAAGCATGATTTTGGAACATAATAAATTTGCATTTGAGAAATAGTAATACATTTCAAAATTTTATTTATGATTGATGTTTGCCTAAGTCAAAATTAATTTTTGTGCAAGCTGGATAATACTAATAGTGTTCAAATTACTCTCACTCACATTAGCTCTTTCCATATTTAATATACATCTTACTCTTAAACAATAATCCAAAATAAGATAAATATTTTTAATATGTAATAAAATTAAGTTATTCAAAGAGAGAAAATTAAGAAATAATATACATTTAATCCTTATGAAGTCTGTCTTTTTTTGGTTTACCTGGTGAGAGATTTTGAAAATGATCAACTTTTCACTTTTGTATAAATTTTTTTATATATAATAAAGCTTAGTACGCTGGATTTGATTGTTTTTTAATTTAACGTTTTAAATATTTAAAAACTGGCTTGTAAATCAGAACTATATACTATAAATGTTAGTAACTAAGTTAATGGAAACACTCTTTTAGAAAATGAACGAATTCTGGTTATTTTAAGTTTATTTAAAGCATGAATGAATGAAAATAGATTTGTGATGAATCTATCAAATTCTGCTTTAAAATATGGTTTTGCTTTATAAGAATTGTAATATTTGAAATGTTTTTATTGCCATGTCAATTCTGACAGAGAAAGATATAATAGATACTGTGGTTTTCTTTCTTTATATTATAGTCAAGTTATTTAACTTCTATTTTTAAAAATAAAAGATAAATATGTAAATTAAATAAGACATGTGTATTTTTTGTTTTTAATAATAATCAGTGAATTAATGTAATTATAAAAGTATAAGATTTAACTCAGACTAAAATCTAATCATAAATATACAAAGATCATGGACAGAAAAGCTTTCATAAAGTACATTTTTATACACTGACTTTCATCTTCTAACTTATCCTATGTCTATGACTTATAATAGTCAAAGATTGGCTAAAAATACTGTTAAAACATTCTTTATGAAATCAGTTAGTGTGTAAAAATAATCAAAAATATTTTATAAACCTGAAAAAAAAATCAGATTTTATTTATAATAGAATCTTTGCATTAAAACTAGACCAGAAGAAAGAAAATACCTTCTAGAAATTTTTCTGTCATAAACAATATCTTCAGATTTTTTAAAAATTAAAAGATATATAAAATAGTCCTGGAGAAAGTACTTTTTAAAACAAACCCATACTAATATCATTAACAATAATAGTAGTGGCAAAACAATCATGTTTTTTTCATAAAAAACAAGCCACATTTTTTATAGAATCTTAAAGTTATCAAATTAAACATTGGAATCACTTTTTTTATCCAATGGAAGACATAGTAAAAGTACATATTTTAAATGAAAATAATTACATTTTTTCTCAAAATATAAGTCCTTGTATATCAATAGGGTAGCATTTAATTTTCATAATGTTTCATGCAATTGTTAAGACATTGTTGTGGATTATTGTCTTCAAAGAATGAAAATGATTTGCATTTGGTCAATAATTTCTATAGCTATTTTTTTTACACATGGTACCTTATAATGTCCAATTTAAAATCTTTTTAAAGTTTCATAGAAACTTTGAGCACACTTTCTATTATTATTGGAAAATACTAAATGAGCTTGAAATAAACTTTTCATTTTCAATAATAAAATCAGTTTTTGCTGCAGATGCACTAAAATATTCACAAAACAAACCAAAGGATATGCAAAATATCCTCCAGAGTCAAAAGACATATACCAAACAGATTTTTGAATATATTATTTATTTTGTTATCAATGACTACCATTTGAATCAGCTAATACTTTAAGTACCATTTGATTGTCCATAATATATTTGATATATATATATATATAGTGATTCTAAATCATATGCAGAGTAATACTTAAACACAAAAATATTTTATATATTTGAAGTTTATATATCCTATAAGAAAATATTTAATGCTTGCTTTATTCTTTACATATTTTAATCTTTAATAGAAAGTAAAAAAAGAATAAAATAAAAAGTAGAAGTAATTAAGTTTGTATTCAAAGTAGACTTTCTTAGGAGAAAAATCCCTATATATATATATAATGTCACTATTTTTTTCTAATAATTATTATTAAAATTGAAAAACATATCGAGATATAAAGGTAGACAGCCTCATATATATATATATATGTTTGTTCGAAAGTTTGGGATATTTCCATCATCTAGAATTAATTATTAAATGTCTTTAAAAAAAATTTACATTCTATTTAAACTTTTCACTTACATAAATCGTTCATAATAGCATGCAGGTTAGTAAATAACACACCGTTTTGATTATTCTCTTCTCTTTTTCAGGTATTGCTGGCTTGATTCGTTTATTACTATCATGGGAATCAAACACAGGATCTTTAGTGTAGTAAATTAGAGTGTCACTTTTAATCCAGTATTTCTAAATTTAAAAATCAATATGTTTGATTCGCATGCTAGTACAGATATAGGTTAATCTAGAAACAGCTGAAGAAAAGAGAAGAAGAATACCAGTATCATTTGAAACTTTCTGTTACATATTAACCTATACACTATTACTATCAGTTGAATGTATTTGAAAAGTATAAATAAAGTGTGAATTTTTGTAAAGACATTTAACAATAGTAAATTCTAGATAATGGGAAAGCATTCCGTATAATTATATGCTCATATATATATACACACAAGCGAGAGAGTTGCTCAAATATACATATACATTTTTATAAAAAGGCTACATAGTTAGACGTGTAGTTCAAATCCTAATATAACATATAAAAATGAGTTTGTGGAGATAGCCATCTTACAGAGAATTCAGATAAATTTTAATTATAATTGATTAAGTAATTAGTAATTTGTAATTGTAGGATAAAAGATAATCTTAATTATGCAGAGAAATATTGATATAATGATTATAAACTTAACAAAAGTATAATTATAATAGAATGCACCTTTATCGTTATTAGCGAGGTAAGGTTCATATTTTTACATGAATCACCGCAATATTACGATGACAACGTTTAACCTTTTAGCTAAACTTTTTTGTATTTCTACGAAATAAAGACCAATATAATTTTTTTTACTCTAGTTGAAATAATTCATAATGATATTCAGATTATTAGTTTATAATATTTGCTTTAGCTGATATTTCATTAATATTGATTTGGATCTATTTTTAATATTTACAATACTAATTTTAAACAAGTCCAATCTGTCTTGACGTCATATTATTTTTCATGACATCAGATACTCGATTTTCTATTTCTTGTTTAAAAAAAAAAAAAAAAATACAGAAATTTTTATGTAAATATTGACTGTTAAATATGCATTTACTCTAAACTATTTTTTAATATTATTACTTTTTTTTTACATTTCTTACATTTGAAATCCCAATAGATCACGTCTATTTTAAGACAAAATATTTCAAAATGTCAAATAAAACACATAAATTATGAAAATGTTAATTGAAAAAAAAAAAAAAGTTAAAAATTCAAAGAATTTCCTTTTATTAACTTTACCATTTATTAAATCAATAAAGGTAATAAAAGTCAAAACATTTAAAAATAAACAAAAGTTATGTATTACTGCAAGTCATACTATAGTCTAAATCACTTCATTTGAATTGAGTTTTTGAAAAATAATTCCTTAAATATTTTGGGAAGACGTTTATGTCAATTTGGTATAAGTATATGATTGCTTCCACCTATAAAATTCAGATTCTTGTTCTATATATTTCTACTTGGTCATATAATTACATGTTTCGGAGAGGGAATTAACAAGAAAAATCTGTTATGTTTAATCATTTAATATTTTTGCGTTTCTAAAATAAGACAAATGTAATATAACGATGCATTAACCAAATACTAATTTATCTCAACTAAGAAAAAAAAAGTTTCTCAGCGAGTGTTACTAACTAATAGCAGTAAGATAAAATAAATGATATTTTTTTTTTTTTCACGCGTCAAAGCAACGGTCGGGAAGCGAAACCAAGACACCTGCTTGTAAGGCGGCAGCTGCGCTAACCACTCGACCACTAACGCTGAACAAAATAACGTATCAAAAATATATAATAAATGATAATTGAAGACCACCTATTAACATTATACAAAATTTCAACAGGTCCACTGCCTAATTAAACGAAATTCAAAATACCAACTTCAACAGGAATAATTCTACAAGCATGTTATTGAAAAGTAAGTTAATACAAAAATTACACTTAAGCAAAGAACGCTCAAAGTGTTTCCAGACTAATTTCAATTATTTGGGAATAGAGATAACAAAATTCATATATGACCGACACTAACATAAAAACTAAAAGTATTGAAGGTAATATAGTAAGGCAATAAGAGAAAAGAGGTGAGACTTTATTTTTCCAGCATAATATCTAAATAAAGAACTATAGAATATAAATCAGGAAATGACTAAATGACGGTAATAATGTTTGTCCTCATATCAATATTGTTATCTTTTATATTTGAAAAACAGGCATTTGTCATATACCGCTATGTTTTTGCTATTGCTAAAAAATATTTCTCCAGTAATAAGTATATATTTTTATTGAAGAGATTTTTCTTTGATAATAATTTGATGAAAAAAATATTTGTAAATTCCTATTTTATAAAATGAAATATTTTACCTCAAGTTTTAGATAATGATATCTTAAGTATACTACCTTGGCTGAAAGAGCTGATAATAATGCAATAAGTATTGATAATTCAATCCTTGTGATTCTTGCCTGTTTAGATGATTCTAAATAATTTGAGACACTTACTAAACAACTTTTACTAGCTAAATTAAAGTATTTCAAACCAACTAACAGATAAAATAGAACATATAATTAACTCCCTAGCAAAAACCTATCTTACTCTATATGCCAAAGCTTCATTATACAATATGCTAATTATGACTAGAATGACATTATATACCAATAATAAAATTTACAAAGAAATTTATTAACCATAGTCATACACTACTGAGAAAATTTCTCTGGGGTATAATGATTTCATCAATCTGAATCAGAAATCTCCAGTGTCCATTGGCAAGAAATGGTCTAGGGTGTACATTCAATAAAAGTATTTGAAATACAGATCACTTAATATCATCTCAAGATATACTGAGATGTTTCCTTACCTGGAAATAGCATTTAAAATCACATCTAGAGATAGACTACCTCCACTTACAGGATATTTAAAGGCCATTAGAGACTTAGTCCTGGAAATACAAAATCTTGTCTGTAGTCCTCCAAAGGGTAAATATCAATATTGGGAGGTATTTTATTACTCTCTCCAGCCACAAAAATTCATGAAACATCTATACTTGAACATACAAATAAACAACTATGTCACAAATTTAGATATTGGTCACTTGAGTCTAAATTCTTTGCCTTTCTGGTTAAGATCAACTTAGAAGGATCAGTACTAGTCAATTAGCCACTGCACATTGCTTGATGGCTCTGTTCCTAGTCAAAAACCAATAGATATAATGTTACCCGGATGATTTACAATTTTGTTATTATATTAAACAAATAAATATAACGCTTTTACCTGTTTATTTATTTTTTGATAGGGATTTACATTTATTTTTCTTAAAAACATTTTTTTTTACAAAAAACTGCATTTACTTTTTCTTCGGAAAACATTCATTTTTAAATTCCATTAGACATGTCAGCAACATGGTGCTGGAATGTGCATGGAGGACTGCTGTTTTTGATGACGTGAAGGATTGGCCAAAAGATGCAATACTCTGATCAAACATTTTTTAATTACATTATACATTGCAGTATGTAGTGCTGGAATGTACAGGGAGAAGACCAATGGTTTTGACAATCTGAAGGATTGTCCAAACGTGCTACTCTGATCAAACAAAAAAATTATAAATATTAGAAACATTCCGTGATACCATTTTGAAAACTATTTTTAAAAAAATTGATGAAACAATATTTTTTAATAAAATGTAAGAATTCCATTTTAAAATTACTGTCTGATCAAACAAAGCTTATGCTTTTAAAAACAATGACAAACGACAGCCATTTTAGTAGTCTCATAGCTGTTCTTGTGCAAAATATATTTTTTTGTGTCATTTCTGGAAAATGGTGGTGGGATGTACATTTTTGCAATTTCTTTATCTTAGAAAGATGTGTATGGAAGGGCAATGATGGGTTTACAATTATTACTATCTAAAACTACACCAAGTCATGTGAAAAATCATTACTTCGAATGCACATGAAAATAGTTATGGCCACTTGAATGCTATACACTCTCACATCATACTGTAGTGATCTGTGAATTGTGCATTATTTGCATAGTATTGTGAAGCACAAATGCAGGCTGTAATATTTGCGTACAATGCCATCTATGCCGGCTTAGCAGCTAATATGAACAGGCCATGTAAATGCCATATTTTTGTGCTTTTGCATAGAATAAGTGACATCAAGCACTGTGCGCTGGTTAATTGACTTATACCAAAGCATTACCTACCATTTTTTTTTACAAATATAAAAGACAGATTTAATTAATAGATGATTGCTGTTGTCTTTTTAAAAGAGTCCGAAACCTGATCTCACATTTATTTTTCATGTCCCAACTTTGACCAGATCAGGGTGGAAATTTCAGTCATATTTAAGAATAAAAATATAAATATTGGATATATGTTTAAAGAATTTGGTAAAGGTCTGTTTTTTTAATGTGCATGCTAATATCTTTCTTCTCTATGCTATATGGTGCACAAGATGCATATGTGTACATGAGAACAATTCAAGAAGACCACTAATTGCATTAAGAAATAAGCTAGAAACAATAAAAGAAAGGGATAGAAAAGTTTCCAATTACAAGGTATATATAGAAATTTAGTTGAGACTCTCTCAATCCTCAAAACTATAGCAGGACACCCTTGCCTCAATAATAATATCTGTTTTTTGATTGATTTGTCGCATCTAGTGTCTATGACTTAATTAACTTTATAAAAAAAGAGTAAATAAGAGTAACCAATGTTTTTCTGTGCAAAGAATGAATAAAGTATCTTTGAAACAAAAAGTATTTGGATTTTGGTCTGCATTAAATTATATAAATAATTATTTGGTGGCTAGAAAGGAGTTAATTGATAGTGTCTTATCTAAGTTACTTATAACAACTTAAAGATTCTTTCAGGACCCAATTATTAGTTCTCTTTTATACATTATACATGCATCAGATTTTATATCTTGCTTATATTTTTCATTTCCCATAGTTTTGATGATGTTCAGTTTTATGTAGACTTTCCAAGAAATTATTATTAAGAGGGTTTGAAGTATGTTGGGGAGTTATTTGGTCACTGTAATAGAAGGAATCTTTAAATTTGAATGTATCTAAAACTCTTATTAGTTTATTTGATTCTAGAGTTGGTAGAATTAAGAATATGGCTTTCCATATAAAGTTGTAAAGTTATATTAAAATTATTATTCAGCATTATAAGAGTCTTGATTTTTGTCTTGGATTCCCAGCTGAATTTTAAAACCTAGCACTAGAAGATTAATTCAGTTAGCCTATGCCAGATTGCCTTATTTATCATTGTCTTCCTTATGATTTATTTTTGATAATGTCTGACATTTTGATTATTTAAAAAGATAACTATGCATGTTTGAGATGTAATTAGGGTTTGCATAAATTCTCTTATGCAATCCACTGTTCTAAGCTATATAAATGATTTAAGATGGAATAGAGAAGAAATGATACTAATTTTGTATAGTTAATAAAATTAATAAATAAAAGATTCCAGTATATTTCAATTCTAAGTTAACAGAGAGAAGTCACTTTTACAAAGATAATTTTCATTCTAAAAATAATTTCTTAAGTGACAAATTTTAAAAGTCATATCTTTACTAAAAATTTTACATTTAATGGAATAAGACTTTATAATAATATTCAACTCCATATGAATTCTGATAATAGTTTGGCCTTTAAAAAAGTTATACATTTATTATTGGAAGGATCTGCTTTAAAAGAAAGTGTAAAAAATATTTTTTATTAAGGTTGTTTTACAATAGCATATGGAAACCGCCAGAGGGCGGGCTCAGTTTGTAAACAAAGATAAATATAATGTTGCTGGGGCTGGGTTTCTTTTCTTTTTTTTGTTGGCTTTGGTTTTTTTTTTTGTTTATCACATTTATAAAAGTAATATCAAATCAATTTTTTTTTTAAACACGACCAAAAAAAAAATATATATATAAATAAACAAATGCATAAACAAAAAAATTACAAATAAATGAATTTACAAAAAAAAGTACTTAATTTTTTTTGCTTTTGATTCTTTTCATTATTTATATTTTCAAAGGGGACGGGTTTTTTTTTTTACCATCTACGTATTTGTTTTTTGGTTGTTGTTGTTTATCACATTTAAAATAAAAGTACGGTGGCTATCAAATCTATTTTGGCTACCCCAAACAAAAAAAAAAACAAACAAAAAAACAGATCGATTAAAAATGATTTTTAAAAAGTAGTTAACTGATTTTTTGTTTGTTTTGATTCTTCTCATTAAACCCTTTCTATTTTCGGTTCGGTATTATACGACAAACAAAAAATCAGCCGATTCAACTACTTCTTCTTTTTTTTTTTTGTTTTGTTTTTATTTTGATAAATAAATCTATTGTCCATTTAACGGTAACATTTACAAGCCAAAGTCCAACTTTGGGAGAGAGTGGAAGGGTGTTTGCAATTTCTAACAGAACGGAATGCCAACAACTCGAAGATTGACCAAGTTTTGACGGTAATTCCCCCTCAAAAAACATCAATCTATACGGCAATTAAAAGCAACTTTTTGGGCTCTTCAGGCAAAAAAAAAAACACAGCAGGCATGCAGCTTCAAGGTGTTTTGTTTGATAAATCGCCGGTTCCAGCAGTCAGAGAAGAATCCTTGTTCTTTCTTTGACATTCGGAAAACAAGTTGTCCTATTTCAGCTATTCGATTAATCAGCTCACAGTTGTTGTCGCACGAAACGTGACTTAGAGCGTGATTTGTTGGGAATCGCGCTTTTAACTACATGGCCCATTTTTTCAGCAGGAAATGGGGGCTAGGGAAGCATGAGACTCTGCTGATAATTGTTAGTAGACCTTCATAAAACATGAGAGATAGAGGGGGAGGTGGTCTTAATGAATATTAAAATAGTTTCGACAATCCTAATTCCAGCCACCCTCAGACAATACTGTAAACAAAAGTGAAATATGATCACTAGTCTGAAATGCTTAGCCCGAATCTGAGCTGTAAGCTGACACGATAGCTTCTGTGGCAAGATTGGCTAAATGTCACATTTCTGTGCATTAGCAAATTCTGTTGCAAAATGTATCACCATATTATGTAATAATTGTAATTTTCCATTGTATTCTATTTCTAGACATATCCTTCTAATGAAATTGATAGACATTGCATCATTTTAAAAAATATTCATGATAATCTTTATATCATAAAAGTGATCTACTATTGCTATTAAAACTATGCTTAAGGTTATAATAATAATAAAAATTTAAAATATATATTATGGTTATTTACTTCCCATGATAGATGATTTAAAACTATGCTTCTTACAATTGAAAATTCTCCACAATAATAATTAATAGGTTAAAAAACATAACATATTGTGTTTTAATCTTATCATTGTTGAGAATATTTAAATACAAATTTTCCAAACCAGAGTATTCATTATTTATATCACATCCATATCATCACATTTTGAGGAAAAAATCAATTGTTCACATCATTATAATGAAATAGCATAACATTTAACCTGTTTATATAATCCATAATGTGTTGAACTATTAAATGGATCTCAAAATCCAGGTCTAAATGCCTAAAATATTGTTATATGATTCATTTATACATCAAAACAAATAACCACACAAGATGTTTGAGTTTTTTTTCCAACATCAAAATTACTTTATAGGCAGCATTCTAATTATTGGAAATTTTTTTAGGTTACATCTTGAATTGTAAACTTAATATACCATAAACCCAAAATGAAGTTCTTAATTTATCTTTTAATCAGTTTAAATTTAAAATGTTGCCATAAAATCTACATTTCATTTTGATCCACTCTTACTTAAAAAAGTCATTTAAAATGCAGAATTTTAATGCTTTCCCTCATTTCCTTACCTTTTTCCCAATGTTAACTCCCCAGTTTCCTTACTTATAACATTGCCAGTATCTAATCACTGTTTTTACAGTCATTCATCAATACTCTTACCAACCAAGATAATTTTTTGCATTTTTGTGTTTTAATGCTGAAGTTGGTAGGTGAAAGAAGAATGTTAAACTGTTTGTGATCTACATAGATCAAACTTTGGGAAATGTTAGGCTTATGTGCTATTTATTACCTCATGATGCATAGTAAATTTTAAATCAATCAAATAAAACAGAATAATTTAACGAACTTTTCCAAACCAAGACACCTACTCTAATAATATTCAATTACAATTAAAATATATAAAAGCATCAATTTACTAATGATAAAATTTAAGTTATATGCTACAACATGTATTTATAAGAAGATCTATACATGGAATGAAAATTTATCTAAAAATATAAATTGGAAGCTAAGTGCTTTCAAGAGTGTTAAATGTCCCATAGTCATAGTATTAGAATAACTGTATGTAAAATCAGATCATTCATTTTTT